>JARHVA010002065.1:1640000-1685000 GCA_037957365.1 Torreya grandis | reverse complement strand
TTTTATCCTACTTTGTGACCTTCTAGAGCCACATTGTATTATTATTATTATATTTGAATCTTGTAATTTTCCACTTGATGTGACATATTTTTTAAAAAAATGTTTATTGATTTAGATTTATAAGTTGATTTCAAATCATATTTTTATGGTTTTCCTTATTATAGATCCTAGGGTTATTTCTCCATTTATTTTCTTTATATTTTATTGAATTTTAGATATCTTACTTTATTTCTTTTGTTTAGTTCTATTTAGAATGGGTTTATTTATTTTTCACCTTAATTATTTTCTGGATTCAATTGGATTATTGATCTTTTTCATTTAAGTCATTTTGAGATTGAGATAATATACTTAGGTTATTTAAATTCATGTATTTAGTGGAATGGAAAATGTTTTATTTGTTAAGTTTGTTGTTTGATTCACCTTGTTTTGTACATTTCACCCTATGAGAGTATTGGAGTGGTATCTAAGAAGCATCTTGCTAATCTCAGCTTATGGGAAAAGCTAAGGATATTTTGAGTAACTTGTTGATAAATATGAGAGAAATTTATCTTGTATGTCTTATTCTTAAATTGATTGAGGATGATATGAGCCTTACTATTTTTTATGTTATTGATAACATGTGTTCCCTCCTAAGTCTAGGAGTGATGAGGTGGGTTGTGTTGTGATTTTGGATTCACCTTAGTTTTTATTATTTGATTAGGGTTGGGCATTAGGGATAATTTCTAAATTCCTATTAATGGATTGAATTATTAGTGTTTGGAATTCAAGATTAACATCCAAAGTCCTCATAATAAGATATTTTATTGGGGTTCTAATATCAAGAATATTTCCAAAGTATTCATAATGGATTATTGGATCAAGATGCATCGAGGCCAACATCCAAAGTCCTTCTAATTGATTGAGTGATTCGGTTATTAGGATTAATTTACAAATTCCTCCTAATAGGTCTTCTATTAGGGTTTGGACTTTGAGACTACATCAAAATTCCTCCTAATAGATGGTGGAAATAGGGTATTCAAAAAGGCAATATAATATCCTAAGTCCTTATATTATAGGTAAGTGAAGGGTTTAGACAACAATGATAAATTAAATTATAAAATTCATCATTTTTTGATATCATTGATTGGAAAGTGAAGTTCTTGTCAATCTGGTGATTTATTAACCTCTTGTGATTTTAATTGATATTTTATTATTAACCTTGAGGGTTCTATGTGCTTGGATAGTTTTATTCATTATTTTAATATTAATAATGGGACAAGATAGAAATTAAAATGATCTTGGCCATCTTCAATAGAAATAAAACAGAATAAATCTATACCTTTTAACTTTTACATGACACTTGGCACATTTGTATACATTGTATTACCATTAAGGGACAATCAAATAGAACCAAATCATTCTTACTTATATTTTCTCATATCTTGGAAACCAAAGATCATTAAACTAGACTTTAATTTATATCTTGAAGAGTAACTCACCCTTAAGTGGAGTTGATATATCTTTGGCTAGGGATATTTTAGTACATTTATTATTATACTTTCTAATCTATTAGTTGAAAAATTAGATCATTGGATTTGAGAGACCACTAAGTTGAGTCAGCATGAATCATAGAGGTTGGTATAACATTATTGAAACTATAATTCAAAATTTTTAATGACTTCTAGGAGGAATTATAATAAGGGTAAAAGGAATGTTATACCCTAATTCTACCCTTCATATTTTATTATATTGTTTTATTCTTACATTGATTTCATGTTATTTAATAAAATGGATAAATAAATAGTTATTATTAATTTGCATGATGTGTTGAAATATTTTATATTTATGTATATGTTTGTGAGAATATATAATGTTTATTAAAATATATTTAATTTAGTTGCTTTATCTACTACAGGGATATAAAAAATTGATTTGTGTGATTGAATGCTCAAGTAACAAACTAAATAAATTAGGTAAATTTAACTTCACAAATAATCTATTCACCATTGCTTTCTTATAGGGTGTTAAATATGTTTATATTTATCTTAGTATCTTTTAATTTCTTAAATTGTTGTCTATTTGAAATTGTATAAAGTTATAATTTACCTTTTTATTAATTATAACCTCTTCCCATTTGAACCTTAGAATTGTATACAATACTTTTGGGATATTTTTTGGGGTCCTTTACTAAATGGAAACAATTAAAACTCAAATTTTAAATAGGGCCATTTATGTACATTTTTTAGATATTTTTTTAATATCCGATATGATTAATTAGACCTATCAACTTAGTATATGGGTTAGGAATAATTATTCCAACTTACTTATTTGTAATGTTAATGAACATTGGTACTTAATATTTTCTTCTATTGGCAAAAAAGTGTCATGAACTTTGGCACTTACATGTTGGTAACTATTAGGCGGTCTTGGAAACTATGAGTTGTTACACATACTTATAACAAACAAAGGTGTTAAAGGGTTTTTTTTTTGATATCTTAGCTCCCTTCTCCTACTTAGTGGCTTTCTAGAGCCAAATTGTAAAGTATTATTGAATTTGAATTTTTCCACTTGATGTGACATATATATTTTTTAAATGGTTACTAATTCAAACTTATAAGTTGATTTAAAATCATATTTTTATTGTTTTACTTGTTATGGGTTTTGAGGTTATTTAGTCATTTATTATCTTCATATTTTTATTAAATTTTAGATATATTACTTTATTAATTTTATTTAGTTCTATTTGGATTGGCTTGTTTATTTGTTTTTCACCTTAATTATTTTTTGGATTCAATTGGGTTTTTGATATTTTTCATTTAACTCATTTTGAGATTTAGCTAAGTCATTTAGATGATTTAAATTCACTCATTTATTAGAATGGAAAATATTTTATTTATTAAGTTTGTTGTTTAATGCACCTTATTTTGGTATATTTCACCCTATGAGAGTGTGGTAGTGGTATCTAAAAATCATCTTGTTAGTATTAGTTTATAGGAAAAACAAAAGATATGTTGAGTAACTTGTTGAGAAATATGAGATACATTTGTCTCATATGTCTTCTTCTTAAAGTGATAGAGGATGATGTGAACCTTACTATATTTTTATGTTATTGATAACATGTGTTCACTCCTAAGTCTATGAGTGATGGAGGTGGCTTGTGTTGTGACTTTGGATACACCTTAGTTTTTATTATTTGATTAAGGTTGGGAATTGGGATAATTTATAAATTCCTCTTAATGGACTGATTGATTAAGGTTTGGGATTCAGGACTAACATCCAAAGTCCTCATAATAAGATATTTTTTTAGGGTTTTAGGCATCATGACTATCTCCAAAGTATTCATATTAGATTATTGGATCAAGGTACATTGGGCCCAGCATCCAAAGTCCTTCTAATAGATTGAGTGATTCTAGTTAGTAGGATTAATTTACAGATTCCTCCTAATAGAGTCTTTTATTAAGGTTTGGGCTTTGAGACTACATCAAAATTCTTCCTAACAGATGGTGAAAATAGGGTATTAAAAAAGGTAATATAATATCCTAAGTCCTTATATTATACGTAATTGAAGGATTTGGACAAAAATGATAAATTACATTCTAAAATTCATCATTTTCTGATCTCGTTGATTGGAAAGTGAATTTCTTATCCATATGGTGATTTATTAATCTCTTGTGATTTTAATTGATATTTTATTATTAACCTTCTGGGGTCTATGTGCTTGGAATATTTCATTCATTATTTCAATATTAATAATGGGACAAGATAGAAATTAAAATGATCTTTGCCCTCTTCAATAAAAATAAAACAAAATAAATCTATACCTTTTAACTTTTACATGACACTTGGAACATTTGTATACATTATCTTACTGTTAAGTGACAATCAACAAGAATGAAATCATTCTTACTTATATTTTCTCATAGATTGGAAACCAAAGATCAATAAACTAGAATTTAAATTATATCTTGAAGAGTAACTCACCCTTAGGTGGAGTAGATATATCTTTGGCTAGGGATATTTTAGTACATTTCTTATTATAATTTTTGATCTATTAGTTGAAATATTATATCATTGGATTTAATATACCACTAATTTAAGTTAGCATGACTCCTAGAGGTTGGTATAACATTATTAAAACTATAATTCAAAAATTTAAATGAATTCCAAGGGGAATTATAATAAGGATAAAGGAATGTTAAACCCTAATTCCACCCTTCATATTTTATTTGATTATTTTATTCTTACATTAATTTCATGTTATTTGATAAAATGGATAACTAGATAGCTATTATTAATTTTCATGATATTTTGAAATATTTGATATATATTATATTTATGTATATGCTTGTGAGAATATATATAATGTTTCTTAAAATATCTTCAATTTAGTTGATTTAGCTACTATAGGCATATAAATATTTGATGTGTGAGCTTGAATGCTCAAGTAATAAAGAGAATAAATGAGGTAAATTTAACCTTATAAATAATCTATTCACCATTGATTTCTTATAGGTTGTTAAATATGTTTATATTTGTCGTAGTATTATTTGATTTATTGAACCTGTTATCTATTTGGAATTGTATAAAGTTACAATTTTTATTCATTGATTCCAACCTCTTCCCATTCAACCCTTAGAATTATATAGAATACTTTTGAGATTTTTTTGGGGTCCATTACTAAATAGAAACTATTAAAGAAGGCCATTTATGTATAATTTTTAGACAAGTTTCTAATATTTTAGGTGATTAATTAGGCCTATCAACTTAGTATATGGGTTAGGAAGAATATATTTATAATCTTATTTAATTTTGAGCATAATTGGACACTCTTAAATGCCTTGGTTAAAGATAAAGTAAATGAAGAGTAAGAGTATTAAATATAATTGAAATATGGGTGTGGTTCTCATTTGACATGTAAGAGATATTTAATACTTGTAAAGGATAATTATTGGTGAGGAAGACTTGAAGGGAAATTCTTAAGTAATGTGGGTGATAAATGGAAAGTTTAAATTAGTTTAAAATATTTTATATAAGTATGAGAGATATTAACTTGTGAGGAACTTATTATTTTCCTATTTTATTCCATCATTAGTTGGTTTTCCCTTAGCTCTTCTTGAATTTCAATAATTTAACTTTATTATGTATTGGATTTGATCTTGGGTTTTGATTGGATAATATTAAATAAAGGATAATTGGGTTATTTTAATTGGTTAACATAAGGTAGAATCCTAGTCATGGGATACTCCCATGTTTTACATAATTTAAAATGATTTTCTTCCCATTCCTTTTCCTTTGGTTGAAATTATTGATATGGGTCTTGTGCACCAACCAAAGATTAAATGAGGTAGCCTCTAATGTTTTAGGATCTTGATGGAGGTAAACTCAACTTTAGGGCATGAGTTGTAGGTATGGGTTAAACAACTTTGTGGTGGAATAACAAGCACAGAATGTAGGTTATTAGTTAGGTTTACTTGTAGTGATATAAATCCTAGTATATAAATCAAACCTAAATGAGTGGGATGGATAGGTAATACTTAAGCTAGAGTGGGTAGATATTAATCAAATAAACTTAAAAAGGAGAGAAGGGTAGAGCATAAAATAAGGTTTTGTGATCTCAAAGGGTCACTTCTTAGGTTGGTTTTTAATGGGTAAGTGATCTCAAAACTAGTGCTTACTTCTTGCAGTTATTTTACACTCACATGTAAACATAGTTATGAAGTCTAGGGAAGAGTGGTATAAGAAACTTGATGGTCGTAAATGGTGGTTTCTCCCTTTAGAGTTGATTTTACATATCCTTAATTAGAAGGTTATATCTCAGACCAAAAATGTGTCTAGAATTTATATACACTAAAAATAATAACACAGTTTAAAATAATTGCTTAATAAGATCTATTAACTTTCAATAGTGTTTTCACATATAAAGTTAGCATATATTGATAAAATAATCAAAATTTATCCATAACTTTTTCACCCTTAAAATTAATATATTATAACAATTAGAGAATCAAAACCTAAATATCACATGAATGGAAGAAGAGAACACCAATGCAATTAAATGGTAGTCAAAATTGACTTCTTATATTGATAAAATATTTCAACCCTTTGGAATGTGAAATTACATAAATGTATAGACTTAGGTAGGGAATGCCTCATCCTCCAAGTTTATGTCAACTCAAAGTTACATGACATAATTAGAACCTCAATTCTACTTTTAGTCTCAAATTTTTTATGTTTTGCATGCTTATAGTCAATTATATTTATGTCAAAATTAGTTGGCCTGTGTAAGGCAATGTAACATGTGCATGCTTAAATAGTTTAGGAAAATTTACTTGTATGATATAAGTGTGAGTAAATTTTAAATGTATACATATAAAATTAGACTTTGACTCAAGGTTGATCGAGTGCTTTCATGGCTAGGTTAGGTTATTGGAGGTGTTGAAGTGGATGCTTGTGTTGAAATGGGAGTTATTATGCCAACATTATTCTTCACTTCTAATTATTGGTAGTGATTATGCCTAATGTCATATTGGTATCTTATTATATCCATGTTAAGGAGTGGAGGCCTAAGCACCCTATTCACTTGCTCAAGGAGCCTTGCATGTTTAGCTTTTATAGTCTTAAAGTTAGATTTGAAGATCTGAACTTCAATGACTTTCTTCTTATCAAAATTGAGCTTAGCCTTTAAATCCTCTAAGGTCTTCCACTGTATATCATATTTTAAATTATCTAAATCTTGATGTAATATTTGATCAAAATTGGCCTTGTTAATGAGTTTCTTTATGGAATCCTTGGCTTGAAAAAGCTTCAATTCATCCAAAATTTGCTAGGTGAGAGTTTCATGTTCTAAATACTTAGACATCATTGCCTCAACTACATAAATACATTACTTATCCAATTATGTTCTAATGACTACCAATTTATGGCACTGATAGCCTTAAATGGTTCCATTAGGTTCAAATGTACATATGCTTTATTGGTTGTAAAAATAACAAGAAATGTCAATTTATTCTCATCTATCTTTAAAGAATTAAACAATTTGGTGGTATCTACTATGTGGGGAACCAATTCCACCCTAATTACACTAATAGCCTCAATAGTATTATAAAATCCATATTCATCACTTTAGATGTCCATCTCAATTTGGGCTGGAACATAGATAGTTTGTTAGTATTCCCTTAAGTATTCTAGTTCTTACTCTAGTTCTCCATGTGTCATCTTAGTTCCTTCATGTATTTCTAATAGACCATCCTTATGTGTTTCAAAAAAGGATTTAAAATCCCATATATATGGGGATTATCCCAATTTTTTGTCTTTTATCTTGGATAAGGTGAACATTTCTTCCCTTTCCTCCACTATGACTACTCTTCTAGCTTCCTTTTCCTAATCCTCTATACACTCCCTATATATTTTTCAAATAATATAATTATCATGGGAAATTTAATAATCACTATATTAGGCTTTTTGGATGCCTCTGATTGAATGTTTGTTACCCACTATGGGAGGACTAGCTAGGTTGGGTCCATGGGTTGAGTGTCTAAAGATGTAGTCTCACCTAATATATCACTTGATATTTACTTCAGAGTTTCCTCTTACAGGGGATCATGGAGTGAAGGCCATATGATTTTTTAATAATCCAATCAACCATATTGTGGTTGTTGATGGACTATGTCTATTGGAATTTTATTCTTCTTAGCCTTTTTAGTGGTTATCATAGTTGTCTCTTGAGAATGACTAGGAAGGGGAACTGGTAGACTTAACTATGTAGATGAAACATGTAGTTTGGGAGTTTATAATTCTCCCCATACTTTATTTGTATCCTTATTATTATTTATTATGGGGGGTAGAACATTAATGCAAGGAATAAAATAGGAATATTAAAAGTGGATGTAGGAGGATTTATCATAGGAATACCAACTAAAGAAGTATGAATTATATGGGTAGAGGAAGTACCATAGACTTTTGTAACTAGTAGAGTTGGTTGAATTAGGGGATAAATAGAATCAAGCTCCAAATTAGGGATCAAAAGAGGATGGGGACTAGGAGGGGTAAATGAAACAAGACTAAATGAACTAACTATAAAAGGAGAAACATGGGAAATGGTAGGGGTAATGGAAATTAGAGGGGTGTTGGCTCACCTTATATTTGTTGATGTAATGGTGCCTTGCCATTTGCATATTAAAGGCTCAAGAATTTTTATCTTTATAATTTTTCCTCCTCATCAAAATAATCCCCTCTAACTACCTCTTATGTGGCTAGATCCACTGATGATGCCTCTATGGTTGGGATTTATGGAAGGGGTTAAGCCCTTGGTTTCCTTGTATAACATATGGTTGTCTTAAGAGTTTTGTAAGGAAATAGCTATGTGTTTAAGGTAACCACAATATTAGCCTCTAGAAATGATGGAACATCACCTTGGGTAGGGCCCTTAGAATCTAAATAACCAAGATAAAAATTATCATCATGTTTCCCCCTAGTGAGGTATCTAACACCCCTAATTCCTCATTCACTACCTTAAGTGCCATATGGGGTGTCTAGGAGGATTACCTTGTTCTATTGCTAGCTGAATAGGTCTATTGGTCCAAAATTATGATGTATCCCATCCCTTATCTGGTGGGAGTCTAATTAGTGCCTCCTTTATAAAAAGGGGAGTTTCCCCTTGAATAAGTTCAAAAGGTCTTCTTTCAATTAATTCAATTATGATCTCTCCAAGACTTGGTCATAATTTTGATTTTTGAGGAAAAAAAAATCATAATCATAGGTCTCATGTTGATATTTGATGTTAAGTCCATATATATTTTTTATGCCTATCGATGGGGATCGCAGTCCCTCTTTGGAAATGAATCTAAGGATTCATACTCTATATATTTCCCTACCTCATATAAGTGATTTTAATTGGTGTAGTACATCCTCCCAATCATGAGATGATATCCATCAAGGTAATCTTTCTTTTTCTTATGCATGTCCCTGTTGATACCCTTCCTACTTTGTTAATTTATTTGGGACATACTTAGAAAGGTGTAGAGGTGTAACCTTATTGCCAATGACCATGATGATTATGTAATTAGTGTATAACCAATATTCTCCCCTAATAAATTATGTATCAATAATATTATTTTATATTATAATTAGAGAAGACTCTTATATGGACCTTGATACCTATGGGTAAATATCCTCAGAGATGCACACAATGTTGTGAGTGTATGCATATATGTACACGAAGGAGTAAGAATCATATATCATGTTATTTATATAGTCTATAGGGGGATCCATAGTGATACATTATGAATGTAAATAATCCCTATGACTATATCAGGCAAGTAATACATCATATATAAGTGTCCTCCTAGAGGCTTCTTATCCTTACGTGATATATGTTCTCATAGGATTTATCTAATAGCTTTTCTTAAAGAAAAGGTTAATTATAATGTCCTTAGGAAATAAAGAAATGAAACCCATTTTAGGTGGAGTAATTCAATGCTTGGGTATCCTAATAACCTATTCAGTAGGGCCATCCTAATTTAGATTCTCATTCTCAATTTAGTTACCAATGTGGGATGCTTGTCTTTGCAGGGAGAATCTAATTGTTAAGTGTCTTTTTAATAGATATATATTTATTATATGCCAATACTCTATGTAAATATTAAGTGGTGTCTAGAATAGGAAAGAAGAGGTACCTTTGAAATGCATTTCTAGATATGCATGGCATGGCTACTTTATGCTTGACATCACGCAGGAATAATCCTCTAGATATCTTTATTACAAATAATAAATATCATAGGAGTTTGATACAAGACATGAATTCTAGTTGCATAGATATGAAGTGTAACCCTTATCTCTTGAGTGAGAAGAGGTCTATGGCCAATTAGTGTTAAGTTTAATTCAATTTCTCTTAATGCATATGTGCATCAACCTAGTGAATTGCCTCTCATAGCATTAATTAGTTGGTTTAATTATTGTTGAGTATGGTAGGTTCAAAGAGTATATCCATGTACTTAGTGGAATATTTGATGGAAAACCTTGAAGGAGGGAGATTTCCTTGGAATTATCTATTCTTTAGTTGAATTGATACTGGTCCAATTTATAATTCAATTACTCAAATATCATATGTACACTATTATGTCAAAGACACTAATGGCTAGGGATCTATTACATGAGAGTTAGTGAGTTCACAAGTTATCTCAGTATCGAATGGGCATGTCATCATTCAAACTACTTTAATATAGATTTGGAACTGATTTCTAGTTTATGCACCATTAATGTCTAACATCTATAGCTTTGATCTTTTTGTGTAATTTGAACTTTGTCACTTTATTTGGTAGGTATGCCACATAGACACCATTGAAAATTAGTAGGAGTACCACATCATTATCCTTTTCCAAGTGTCATTTTATCAATTCTTCATCTTTAGTTTATTGAGTAACAATTTGTTCTATATTCAAATGTCGTGAGTTCAAGATGCAACAATGTTCATGAGGTAGATGAATATCCCAAGCAAAAGTTATGAACACTTCTACCAAAGACCTAAATTTTATAAACTCTATCATCAAATAAAAACACTAAAGACCGAAACATGTTAGAGGAATTTACTAAGCAAAAATGCCAAATATTTTCATCAAAGGCCTAAATGAGTTGGGTAATTTCATTGAAGGAACTTTGCCAAAGAAATATTATGAAGACCCAGATAAATTAAAATATAAAATAGGAGACCTAGTTCCCAAAGAATAGTGGCTAAAGAGTAAATGGAAAAGTGTTCTAATACCTAACAAATATGACTTTAGGGTCCCATACCCTAAAATCATGAATACTTTGTTCTAAAATAAATCTTTGGAGTAAAATTTTGAAGAATAAATTCCTAGAGGTGTGTAAAATATGCAGTGTAGAGGACCCATAATACGTTATAAGAATTCATCAAGCAAAATCATCGAATAAAATCACTAAACAAAATTACTGAAGACCCAAAGTATGTTGGAAGAGTTAGATGAATGAAAGTTCTAAATAAAATTGTCAAAGAGTAGGTTTTAAATAAAATCACTAAAGAGTAAGTTTTGAACAAATCATCAAAGAGGAAGTTTTGAACACATCACTAAATAAAATGAGACAGAGCTTTAATATTATACAACTTCTAAAAATCATTAGTAGGTTAGTCTAAAAAAATAAAATTTTATATTCATACATTTTCTAAATAACAGTATTAATGCAATACATAAAGCCTTTATTTCTATAAGAATTTCAAGATAGGGTTGAATTCCAATTTCAAAATAATAGTGGGTCCCTATTCTAAAAAAATAATAGAGGTATGTTGGGTACAACAAATGGTAACTCACAGGTGAAATACTCCTGAGTATTTGAGAATCCAAAACTTTTAGTTAATAACTCTTAGATCAAACATGAACTATAATACACAAAATAATACAATAAGATACATAAAAGAGACTCCCATCAACCAAATAAAACATACTTACCTTTTGAGTTACCTTGGATCTATGTGTGAGGAAGTAATTATTTTTATCCTTATCATGAGGACTTTAGCAAAGAAGTTGGACAATTGTAGGTTTCACTCTATTTTTTGAAAAAAATGAAAATTATAGAATCTCTGACATTTTTCTACTACCAAACATGGGTCCATAGCCCTGATAAAGGTATCATGGCTTCCTCCTCTTTCCCTCTCCTATATTCTTCCATGATGCATGGTATATTGAACTTATTTCATCATTTTATGCTCTTTGATCACCTTTGGATTTTTATTTTAGGAATGTCAGGTCACTCTTTTGAGGATGCTTGGATCCTTTTGTTTTCTATATTTTATTTTTAATAAAATTGAGGGGGGAGAGTAGAAACTATAATGAGTTAGTATATATCGAAAGGATAAGTTTACCAGACTACCCCTATCATCTGTATCCATATCAATGGTTATTTCTTCAAATAATTATTACTATGATAAGTGCATTTGATCCATGGAAAGTGAAAAAAATTTATAAAATTTGTATGTATTAATGAGAGTAGCCTTCACATGCTTGATTCAATTATTTAGTTTTAACTTGTTCATGATCTATATTCCTATTTTATACCTAAATTCTAAAAATCTAAAATGTATGGGTGCAAAATCTTGAAAATAAATAAATTGATGTTATTCTTGGCATGTTTTCAAATAGGATGATCTTTTGGCTTTTGAACATGTTAAAATAAGTATCAATAGGTTGGATACTTTATCTAATCATACTAGGAAAAGTAAAATAGATTGCCATAAGATAAAGGGAAACATCTAATCTAGAAATAAATAAACTACTCTATAAAATGAACTACTAAAATCTATGAAAGCTAACTTAAGAAGCAAGGAAACTATTCTATGAAATACATAAAATCTATTCTAATAAAATATTAAACCTACTCTAATCTTACTCTTACCATTGACTTAATTTATATTTAGGGATATTTATATATGGTACAACCATGAGGTAATGCTTTAAAAACTATCCATTGATTGGATATGTCATCTCATTGCCTTGGAGGTCCTTCAGATAAAAAACATTATTACCCAAGATCTCTAAAATGTAATAAGTTCTAATCCATAATAGGGTAAAATTTTCATGTTTCCCTTTATTTTCATGGGATTTATCGTATAAAATCACTAGGTTATATATTATGAATGCTTTGAAATTTTATCTTTTTTTAAACCATCTTTTCACTATATCTTGATGTTTACTAAAATTTTATAGGGCCTTAGTCATTGAGTCTTCCATTTCTATTATGTCCAGTAATTGAGGCTTCACCTTTTCACTTTGTTCCATGTATTCTTGCATAAACCAATATGTTAGAAAATTAAGCATGATTGGGAACATAGGTTATCTCCCATAGACCAGTAAGTAAGGTGAGTCTTTGAGTGTCTACTTATATCTTGTTTGATTATCCCATAGTGTATACTTTAGTAGATTATTCCAATCTCTAGGTTTTTCTATTGAAGACTTATTATTGGCATCAATTGGGTTATTTTTTGTTGATTCATCTAACCTATTTCCTTATGAGTAACAGTTGGATGATGACTTGATAGTGATTTGACTATCATAGGCCCATTTAGTAAATTCAATTGATTGGAATGTTGGGCCATTATCACACACTAGAGAGATAGGAGAACCAAATATAATTGTGATATTCTCCTCTAGAAATATGATCACATCTTATGATATTGAATGATTTGTAGTTGTATATTTAGTCCATCACATGCAATATTTTGTAGTAGTAAGTACAAAATTATGGCTAGCTAAAGAATTGGGATTAATGACCCCAATGCATTCCAATCCCATTGGGTGAATGAACTTACTTAAATAACCAATTGTAGAGGCATGGTTCCATGTACTTCTTTTTTTCCTAGGATTTGGAAGTCATGGCATTATGAGATGTGAGCATGTTCATCCTGAAGACTATTATCTTGTAATAACCCATTCTGAGGATTTTATAGGTTAGTGATGTTTCCATAGGGATGACCACTACCTATTTTTTGGTGCAACTTTTATGAAATTTCTTGGGTTTACTCTCATGATACGCATCTTAGGTAGATGCCTTCATAATTAATTCTATATAATATCCCTTTTATGATCATATAACGATCCACTTTTAATCTCAAATATCTCCTTTATTCTCTTTTGATATCTTGGGAATAAGTACTTATGAGTAAATATTGAATAATTATCAGTATATCAGTCTCCTTTAGATACTTGGTTTTCATAGACCTGCTCAATAGTGATACATGGGTCAGTTCAGTCATGAGCTGAGTTATTTCTTGGCCTCTAATGATGTTGGATGTCTTAATTTCCATTTCAAATTCCTACAAATTTTCCATCCATTTCCCTCTATGTTCTCCCAATTTGTTTTGTGATAAAGTGAGCTTAACAATAGGATCTGGTACAATGGTAATTATATTATTCCTTAGGATGTAATATCATAATTTATTCATTAATTTGATAAGGCAAATATTTTTCATTTATCATCGAATACATAATTTCTACTTATTTCAATTTTATACTCATGAATACAATAGGATGGTCACTCTCCTCTTTCTTCTAGGTGACCACAATATCAATAATATGTTCTAAGGTGAATGTATACTCAAAGAAGTCTTTAGTGAAGTATGGACTTATCAGTATAGGGGTCTATGATATTTCATCTTTAGTGTCTTGAAAATACTTTAAAGCCTCTATCATCCATTCCACTTTAGCATCCTACTTGAACATTGCATTCAAAGGTTTAACAATTTCTACAAATCTTGATACAAAATTTCTCACAAAATTTATCTTCCCAAAGAAAGATTTGAGTTCTTTGTTTCTATTTGGGAAAATAATTTTTGATATCCATTGAATTATATTTGAGTTTATCATAATCCCATCTTTGGTGATGATGTGACCAAATATTTTGCCTTCTATGACACCAAATATACTCTTTTTGGGGTTCAGTGAAATTCTAAACTTTTTTAATCTTTCAAATATTGATCATAATTGTCTTATGTGATTAGTCCTTTCTTTTGAGAAGACTGTGAGGTCATCCATGTAAATAATTATACATTTACTCATAATCCTTTGGAATGCATGGTTGATATCTCATTAAAACATGGAACCTATGTTAATTAGGCCAAATCGTATCCTCTTATATACATAAGTATCCCACTTCATGGTGAATGTTGACTTCATTTTGTCTTCTAATTCTACTAGTACTTGTTTATACCTTGACAAAATACATCTAAGAAAGACATCATTACCAAACCACTCACTATATACATGACTTTATTCAGGGAAGGTAAAGGATACTTATCTTTCATAGAGGCTTTGTTTAAGTTTATGAAATCCACATAGATCCTGATCTCTCCACTTTTATTCTTGACTAGGACTAAATTATCCATCCAAGTAGAATGTCTAATAGGAAAAACTATTTTTTCACTTGGCAAAATTATCCACTTCATTTTGAATAAGTGGTTCTAGGATAGGATTTACTGGTATATTCCTCTACATGAATGGTTTGAGGTCCAATTTCAATGGAATTATATTGGTGATGACCCTTGGGTTGAAAACCTTTAGGTATTCATATGCCCATGCAATCACATCCTTGTATTGAATGAGTAAGCTTTTCATTCTATGCCTTTCTTTTGTAGTATAGCTGAGACCAATGTTGACATAGTGTGGGTTACACTCATCTCCTAAATTTTCCCTTTTGAATTTGGATTCACTTACTTTTTGTTGCCTTTGTTTCTAAGATTGAGGATCCAAATAAAATGTCCTTTCCAAGGAAACCATTCTTATAGGGAGGCAGTTTTCCTTCGGTTGAATAACTCTTTCCCCCCTAATTCTTCTTGGCATAAGTAACTAATTTCTTTGTCATCAATGATTTGACACTCACATTATCTTGAGTCCATCAAGAACTAGATAAATTGTTGGTCATCATAAAAACATGTAAATTATACATGTTGTCTAGAATTAATGGGCATGGTATAACTCAATGGATAATCTTTGTAACTTAGACTCATATAGGTATGCCAAGTTGGTAGCTAAGGTAGTTAATGAATCAGTAACTTGATTTTGTTCTTCAGGTATAGTTATTATGTTAAAGGCCTCAAAATAGTCAATCAAAACCCATGATCTATGTTTGTACCTTTTTAGATATGATAGCTTGCACTAGTATTTATTTATAGCCTAATAGACTACCAAATCTAAATATCCATAAATTAGAAATTATTTGATTTTATTTTTTAGAGCTAAATGTGGTCCCAAAAATAATTTTCCATATTTTGATCTATTATTGATGGAAGGGAACTGTAGTCTATATGATACTATGTATTTATTTCCTTGTAGCTCCACCAATTCAACACCAATGCTTGATCTTTGCTTAGATCTTACACTATCAAAGTAAAGGGTTTATAACTAGGAAGGTCCATATACTTCTAGTTCTCACACTTCATACTTTGTAGTGAAGCTATAAATCCCAACATTAGGATATGTATAGATTACTTATTCATTATTTGTATTGTATTCTATAATTAGGTGATTCATTCTTGTCTCTTGATAAATTTAAATTTAGTTTAGAATAAATATCCATGGTAACCAAATGTGAGAGAAGTATGTTTCTAGATACCCATTCAATGTCTTTGACTAGTATCTGCTAAGGAAGAGTTTTTATCCTTATAAAATATCTACCACCACTATGTTGATCATCATTTATAATCTTGGTTTTGATGCTACTTAGATTTGTACATATTTCATCTCTCCTTTTATAGGGACCACAACTTTATCCAATTATGAAACCATTATCTTTGATGAATTTTGGGTTAAACCCAACATATATCAAATTAAACTAGGCATCACTATGGTTGAAGCTCTAGAATTTATTAAACAATTACGATGTTCTTTCCAAACTCTTAGATAGTTAATAAGAAAGGTGTAATTTCATGTTTAATTTTATATATGACATTAGTGTGAGCAGCCTTTATCTTCTCAATAGTGACTTTCCCTATGATATACTTCCATAGGAGCTTCTTTTTTTCCATAATCTGAGCTAATTCATGAAGAGTAACATTGGATTTAATCTTTTTCATGTCTTCAACAATGTTTTACCTCCTTTGCCTTATTGTTCTTTATTCTATAGAGATTCATTCCCTTTATGTGGAGGTGGATTATTATCGATTATTGGACTCATTGGATTAGTAATGTTATTTAGAGGAGTAGACATTGTAAAGGGTTACTTATTCCTCAAGTTATAATTACCCTTATGGTATTGTTAGAAATCCTATACTTCCTCAAAGTTATCCTTTAGTTAATTGTCATCTTCTTCTAGGAAGAAAGACTCATGTGTTTCAAATACCATTATTGTGTTTGAAGAGATAGCTTATGTATAGAACTCTAGTGGATTATTCATCAAGTATTAGCTTACCATTTCTCTCTAGAAGATATCAAATGTTTCATATAACTCCACACATTCAAGTTCACCATGTTATGATGTATTATGGACTCTACACCAATTATGTTGATCTATAAAAACTTTTTAGGGTGTTTTTACACATTATTAGTAAGCCTATTAAAGGGATTGTTATATCTTTGAAACCTAGGATTCTAGTTATTATTTGGGCCAGTGGTGTTTCCCATCTTCCTATGCAAATTCAAGAAGTCATTACTTAGTTTCTAGACCATTCTTTGGATGGAATCCAATTATGTATTGGTAATATTAGTTCCTTATACAAATATAACATTAGAAGGCAATATCGAGAAAAATGGGTGCTCTTTCAGAATTTGAATTAGCTGGTATGCAGGCAGGTGGGAAACTAATTGGTGAGAATTTGGCAGGAGGTATAGACCCTGGAAGAACTACAGGGGGTGTTGAGAAGAAGGATGGGTCAGATTTGTTAGCTGATGTGGATAATGGAAAGTTTGTGAATGCATCTGATCCTTTTTGTGTCCCCCCATTGGATTCCCCTTCTATTTTTCATGTGTTGGGGTAGGATCTTGAAAAGGAGAAAGATAATGTTGATTTTAACAAAGAAAAGTCCTCAGAAGAGCTGAAGGGAGGGTCCTTAGAATGAAGGACTTGGTCATCTCTGTTTGGCAAGAAACCTACTTGAAAATCTCTATTCCCACTGGTGACTACTAAGTCTTGGTGGGAGAAAGGTGAGTTTCAAGTTTTTATTCCAGATCCTTTAGTTGATTTTTCTGTGTCCTCTATGGATTTCACCCTAGTGGGTAAATTTTTATAAGAGCAATATTAGATCTAGAATCTCTTAGAAAAATGGTTAAAAGTAAATGGATTATTCGAGGAGAGATAGATATTGCACCAATGTTGAATTGTTTCTTCTTGTTCATCTTCAATTGTAAGGAAGATATGAGTATGGTTCTTTATGGAGGACCGTGGTCTTTTGGTAAATTCTCTCTCACTATTAAAAAATGGGAGCCTAACATGGATTTGTCATATTATTTTTTCTTAACTACTCCCATTTGGGTTAGACTTCCTGGTTTCCCTTTAGAATTTTGGCATGAGGATATTTTTAAAGGTATTGCTAGTTCTTTTGGTGAACTGGTGGAATTGGATAATGAAACAACTTCTAGAACCAAACTTCAAAGTGCCAGACTTTATGTTAATGTGGCAGACCTGAATCATCTCCCAGAAAAGGTGGAATTAATATCCAAGCTTGGTAAAAAAACTCAAGAATTTTTTTTGAAGATTTGCCCAGCTCTTGCTATGCTTGTAAGAAACAGGGGCATCTAGTTAAAAATTATCCTAGTAGTGTTTTGGATGGGAAAAAAACTAAGGTCCAACAAAAGAAAGTCTAGAAACCCAAAGAAGATCACTGCCAAGAACAAAAAAATAATGAAGATTCCAAAGCTATACATGTTGAGGCGGATAAAGAGACTTTTTTTGAAGATTCTAATGCTCCACATGCTAAGGCGGATAAAGAGTGTTCTTTTGAGAAAGTAAACTATGAGAAAGAAGGATATGGTTTGCAATTAGATACCATAATATCTGAACAAAGAATAGATGATCTAACAGATATATCAAAATAAATCATTTCCTATCAAAGGATAGAAGAACGATGGAGAGATGTAGATGACAAAATTGTGCTAGAGGAAGGTGAATTGTTGGCTAAAGATGGAAATAAATTAGAGGAGGGAGATCTTCTATTTTCTCAGTCCAGGGAGATTCAGGTGTTATCTTAGGCTGATAATGACATTCCTATGGATGAGCCTCCTTCCCTAGAAGTTGTGAAAGATAATGGAGAAAATTCAAAGCATAAACTAAACCAAAGAAAAAGGGTCAATAAAAAGATCAATACTAAGGGGGTAGAAACTAGAAGCAACAAAATAGATCAGCAAAAAAGAGTTGAACAACATTCTAAGGTGAAACCAGATGTTGGTTCCTCGGATAAAACTGGAAGAAGATCCACTAAGAAAACTAGAGAGTTAGAAAGTATGCAGAATATTGTTGATGGTAGGCAGGCAACTATTCTAGATTTTACCCCTAAAAAATAGATACAAAGATTATTATTTGGAAAATTAGGGGGTAGAATAGCACTCATAAAATAGATATTGATGTTGTCCCTATAAAAGCTGATTTTGATGCTACTCTTCAGTAGGTTTTAGGACTGCTTGTCCTGGTGGCTATTAATGCTTTATCTTTTTTGATTCTATTAAAGGGTTTTGGGGTCCCTTCAAAACCTACTTTTACCTTAATCTAAAACATTAGAAGGCATTAAATGTTGGTTATGTTGATGACTATTCATCTTTACCTGGTTATTCATATAACCATAGTTATGTTTGGGTGTTTCAGGAGATAGTACATATAGCTAATTTTGATTAAAATTAGGGACATTTTGATTGAAGTGAGGGATTAGATTTAGAGGTGGAAAACTAGCATTGATGGTTTAGTGTACTATGTATTTAAGGGTTTAGTTATATATCAATTTTGATAGACTCTTTGTGTATTAAAAATAGAGTGGTGGCATTAGCAACTCTCTATAGTAACACTATAGTGATTGGGTTTAGAGAATTTCTATATGTCTCCAACTCCAATGTTCCATCTAGACCATACTCTTTGTTAATCCAAGTGTATACCTTATATAATCTAGCATTGAAATCCTAAATTAGCTCATTAGAATCCCTTTACATGCTAGTAAAATTTTGATATACCAATCTAAGGCTGGTAACTTGTCCAAATTGGGAAAGAAATGTGCTCAAGCATACATTCCAAAAAGTGATCAAGTTATCTTGAATTTTATGGTAATAATCATAGGTAGCATATTTCAAGGTAAATTTTAAAATATTACATGTAAAATATTCATCATTAATATTCATTAATATTAATGCATCCTTGAAAGAATTGATGTGTTCCTCTATAGTTCTTCCTCCTGAAGGGGAGAAAGAAGGTATATATTTATTTTGGGTTCTAGGAAAATTATGTAGGTATCTTAGGATCGTAATGGTAGATCCAACTAACCAAGGACGTTTTTGGGCCATAAGATGATTAATGGAATGGATATTTATGACTGGAAATTGTGTTTTAGCCCTTGGTATGTTGGGAACAATTGGTGTAGATCTATGCCTTTAGTGTGATGATAAGGCGGAAATAAAAATATTGGTTTGGTCCCTAGACCTGGTAACTCTCTTAGGTGTCTAAAATGTAACTCAATGTAATTTATAAACTCTTACTAAGGGAATAACACAAGTGGCCCTCCTTATAGTACAAGATTTCCTTCCTATTGACGTGGATCTTGTACATCAACCAAAGTTTAAATGAGTTAGCCTCTAACATTTTAGGATCTCAATGGAGGTAAAATATACTCTAGGGCATGAATTTTAGGTATGAATTAAATAACCTTATGGTGGAATAGAAAGTAGAGCATGCAAGTTATTAACCAATTTTACTTGTATTGAAATGAATCCTAGTAGATAAATCAAACCTAAATGAGTGGGATGGATGGGTGATACCTAAGGTAGAGTGGGCATATCTCAATAAAATAAAATTAAAAATTAGAGACTAGTAGAGCATAAAATAAGGTTTTGTGATCTCAAAGGGTCACTTCCTACATTAGTTTATTAGTGGACAAGTGCTCTCAAAACTAGTGTTTATTGTTTTCCATTGTTGTACACTCATAGGTAAACATAATTATGAATTTTAGGGAGAAGTGATATAGAAAACTTGATGGTCTCAACTAAAGGTTGATCCCTTTAGAGTTGTTGTTACATACCCTTAATTAGAAGCTTAGATATTGGACCAAAAAGGCTTCTAAGGTAGTTTTTGCACACACTTAAGATTATACCAAAAGAAAGTAGTCATAAACACTAAGAATATTAACATAGTCTAAATTAATTACTAAATAAGATCTACTAACATTCAATATTTGCACATCTATAGCTAGCATATATTGATAAAATAAACATAATTTATCTATAGATTTTGTACACTTAAAACTAATGTATTATAACAACTAGGAAATCAAAACCTCAATATCACATGAATAGAAGGAGAAAACATAAATGTAATTTTATGAAAATAAAAATTGGCTTCTTGTATTGATAAAATATTTTGACCCTTTGGAATGTGAAATTACATAAATATATAGACTTGGGGAGGGAACTCCTCATCCTCCAAATGTATGTGAATTCATGGTTACATGATGTAGTTAGAACCTCAGTTCTAATTCTAGCCTTAAAATTGCATGTTTTATATGCTATAGTTAATTAAATTTATGTCATAATTAGTTTGCTTATGTACGACAATGAAATATGTCCATGCTTACATATAGAGGAAAATTTACATGTATGCTCTAAATTTAAGTAAAATATAAGTAAGTTATGCATGTATACATAAAAAAATGGACTTTAACTTAAGGTTGAATAGGTGCTTGCATGGTTAGGCTTAGTTGTTGGAGGCACTAAAGTGGATGCTTGTGTTGAACTAGGAGTTATTGTGCTAAGATTATTCTTTGATTCCAAATTTTGGTAGTTCTTATGATTGATGTCATATTGGTATCTAATTATATCCATGTTAAGGACTGGAGGTCTATACACACTATTCACCTATTCCAGGAGATTTGCATGTTCAACTTTTATAGTTTTGAATTTAGATATGAAGATCTCAACTTCAGTGACTTTCTTCTTTAAAAAATTGAATTTGGCCTTTATTTCCTCTATGGTATTCCCTTGTATATCTTATTTTAAATTATTTAAAGCTTCCTATATTATCAAATCAAAATCGACCTTGTTGATGAATCTCCCTATAGAATCATTGGCCTGAGAAAGCTTTCATTCATCCTAAATATATCAAGTGAGAGTTTCATGTTCTAAACATTTAGGCATCACTACGTCATCTACATCAATCTATTCCTTTGCCTTTTATGTTTTGAAGACCACCAAATTGAGGGCATTAGTATCTTTTAATGGTTTCATTAGGTTCAAATGTTCATATGCTTTGTCATCTATAAAAATAATAAGGAATTTTAATTTACTCTCATCTATATTCAAATAATTAAATAGATTGGTGGTGTTTACTATGTGTGGCACCAATTATTCATTCATTGAACTAATATACTCAATAATATTATATTATTTTAATGTAGCACTTTAGATGTCTATCTAGTTGTGGAAATATCTAGTTGTGTGTTTGAGTTAATCATAGTTGTAACCTCTATAAATTATGTAACATCACCTTAGGCAAGGCCCTCAAAATTTGAAGAATCAAGATAAATGGGCTCATCTTATATTCCCCCCATTGAGGTATCTTTCACCCCTGGTTCCTTCTTCACTACCTTAAATTCCATAGGCAGTGTCTAGGATGATTTCCCTTATTTGATTACTAGCTAAGTATCTCTATTGGTTTATAATTTTGATGCATCCCATCCTTCATCGAGTAAGAGTCTAGTTCATACCTCTTTTATAGAAAGGGAAGGTTCTCCTTGAATAAGTTTTAGAAGGTTTTCTTTTAGTTGAATTGATTATGTTATCTCAAAGACTTAGTCATCATTATGAGAATTAAAGAATAAAAAATCATGATCATATGGCTCACATTTATATTCAATGTTGAGTCCCCGTATATGTTTTTGTACCTAATGGGGATCCTAGTCCCTATGTGGTAATAAATCCAATGAATAATACTCTCTATACTTACTTGGCTCATAGAAGTGCTTCTAATTATTGTATCACATCCTTCCAATCATGAGGTGAGATCCATGAAAGTAAGATTTCTTATGCTTTTACATTTCCTTATTAATACCTTGCCATAACTAGTAGGTTATTTATTGCTCTACCAAATTAACTAGGACATACTTGGGTAGGAATAGAGGTGTAACCTTATGGCCAATTACCATGATGACCATTCAATCAGGGTATAACCAGTAGTCTCCCCTAATAAATAATGTATCCATAATATTATTTTGAAATGGGGGTTTAGGGGTGGTAGCTCCCAAAAAAAATTTGGAACCCTTTTAATGGGAAATCATTTTGGGTTGATTCTACCCATGGTTTTGGTACACATTATTTTTTAATACTACTTTGTTGATGTATTATGTATTGATGGATATTTCATAGGTAATACATCATGAAAACTAGGGTTTGATAAGGAAGAATAGAGTGGGTGATTCAGGTGCAAATTTAGGAGGGTTTGTTGAGTGTAGATCCAAACAATATTTGTGTATTGTAATTATGAGAAGACTAATCTAAGAGTGGTTTGTACTCTTGTGGCTTGTCATAAAATCTAAGAACATTTTTCTTGGTGG
Organism: Torreya grandis; assembly: GCA_037957365.1. Lineage (NCBI taxonomy): Eukaryota > Viridiplantae > Streptophyta > Pinopsida > Cupressales > Taxaceae > Torreya > Torreya grandis. The sequence continues at coordinate 1,661,782 of JARHVA010002065.1, read as the reverse complement.
ATGTATCCCATTTTAGGTGAACCACATTAAATCTAGTCTTCTTATATTATATGTTTATTTTATATTCTTTGTACATCTTTGTTTATATTTATTATTATTATGATTATGTGAAAAAAATTTGCATCAATTTCTAGTTTTGCTCCTAACAAATGGTATCAGAGCTTTAGGTTGTATTTTTTGAAGTATTCAATTGCAAGAAGGGTTATTAGTTCAAGTGGGAGCTATGGCTGATGATCACAGATCAAAGGTTGAAAATTTCAATGGACAAAACTTTGGTCTATGAAAGATGTAGATGGAAGATTACCTCTATCATAAGGACCTCCCTACTCCATTGGGAGGAAAATTAAAGTAACCATTGAGTATGATAGATGAGGCTTGGGATATTCTTGATAGGAATGCACTTGGGGCCATTAGGTTATGCCTTGCATCTTTGGTTGCATTTCATATATTATAGGAGAAGACCATAGAAGGTCTCATGGATGCATTAGGGAAGCTATATGAGAAACCCTCTACTTCTAATAAAATATTTTTAATGAAAAATTTATTTAATATGAAGATTTTTGAAAATGGTTTAGTTGTTGATCATCTAAATTAATTAAATATAGTTGTGAGTATGTTAAATTCTATGAAAAAAGATTCTGATGATGAAGTTAGGGCTTTTCTTATTTTGTGTTTCTTACCAGAGAGTTGGAATAACCTAGTAATGGTTTTGAGCAACTCGGTCTCTAATAATTCCAAGTTGAAGTTTGAGGATGTCATAAGAGTAATCCTTAGCAAGGAAATGTAATGGAAAAGATCTTGGGAGACTTATACTTTAGGTGATACTTTGGTAGTGGAGAGTAGAGGGAGATAAAATTTTAGAGGAAATGGAAAGCATGGAAAGTCAAATGATCTTAGAAGATCAAAATCAAGGGTTAGGATGGTATGATGGCACTATGGAAAGATTGCACATGCGAAGAAGGATTGTTGGTCTCTTCAAAAAAAAAGCAAAAATTAGGAAGACACCAAGGAGGTGAATGTGACAATAGGTAATGTTTGTTAGGATGCATTAATTCTCTCTATTGATAATATTGTTGAGTCTTGGGTTTTATATTTAGGGGCTTTTTTTCATGCTACACCATATATGCATTATTTTATTGATTATGTTCAAGGGGATTTTTGGCATGTTTACCTTGGTGATGATGATCCTTGTAGCGTAGTAGGAAAAGGAAGTGTTCAAATCAAGATGAAAAATGGGAACACTTGGCCACTAAAGCATGTCAGGCATGTGCCTAAGTTGAGATGGAATTTGGTATCCATAATATAACTAGGTATTGAAGGTTGTATGGTGACATTTATAGTAGATTATTGGAAGGTAACTAAGGGTGCTCTTATGGTAGAAAGAGGTAATAATGTTGGTACCATATATTTATCAAGTATTTTTTATTATTTTAATTTATTTTTTATAGATGTAGATACAATTTTGTGGCATAATAGGCTTGGTCATAAGAGCCAAAAGGGTATGCAACTTTTGAAGGATCGGTTACCTAGATTGAAAGATTTGATTTAGATTTATATGAAGACTTTGTGTATGTAAAATTGAAAAGGGTAAATTTTCTCAAGGTTGGACCACAAGGAGGGAGAATAAGTTAGAGTTGGTTCATTTAGATGTATGAGGGTCAACTCATGTATCTTTTATTGGTGGGCCATTTTATTATTTCACTTTTATTGATGATGCAACTAGGAAAGTTTGGATGTATATCATTAGGTGAAAATTTGATGTGTTTGATACATTTAAAAGATGGAAATCCTTGGTTGAGAATGAAATAGGTCTCAAGTTAAAATGTTTCAGGTCAGATAATGGTGGGCAATATTATAGGAATGTATTTTTTTATTATTGTTCAAGGAATGGAATTCATAAACAAAGGATGGTTCCAAGAAATCCATATTATAATGGATTATTATAAAGGATGAATAGGACTATCATGGAGTGTGCTAGGAGCATGAGGTTGCATGTAAGACTATTTCTTTAGTTTTGGGTAGAAGTGATAAACATAGTTTTATATCTGATAAATAGAGGTCCTTCATCTACTTTGGGTGGAGGCATACCTAAGGAAGCTTGTTCTAGTAAGAAGGTTGATTATTCATTTCTTATAATATTTGGTTTTGAAGCCTTCATGCATATTGATAAGGATGATAGGACCAAGTTAGAGGCTAAGTCTGAAAAATGGACCTTTATTGGTTATGATGAGGATGACTTTGGTTTCTATATTTGGAGTCTTAAGGACAAGAAAATACTTAGGTATAAGGATGTTTTATTTAATGAAAAAGTCATGTATAAAAAATAATTTTATGATCAAAAAGAGGATTTTAAAAAGGAGTACACAGTATTGGAGGACATTGTAGATGATAAAGTGTCTAAGAAACTAATTTAGGCACCTACTCCACAAGAACCCCAAACTCCTATGGTGATAAGGTCTTCTAGGGTAAGAAGGGAACCTCAACTTTTTTATCCATCTCTTATTTATTTATTAATCACTAAAAATGGAGATCCAAAGTTATTTGAAGAATTAATACAAGTAGATGTCAGGAAGAAGTGGGAATAAGCTATAGATGAGAAACATTAGTCTCTCATTGAAAATTAGGCTTGGGATTTGGTAACTTTAATTGAAGGTAAGAGATTATTATAGAATAAGTGTGTGGATAGAGTTAAAGAATATGATGGAGGCAAGAAAAGTTACAAGGCTCAATTGGTGGTAAAGGGGTTTACACTGAAGAAGGGAATTGATTTCGATGAGATTTTTTCCCTAGAGGTAAAGATGACTTCATTTAGGACTATTCTTGGGATAGTGGCAATGGAAGACTTGCACTTAGAGTAGATGGATGTGAATACTACATTCTTTCATGGTGATTTGGAGGAGGACTTGTATATGGATCAGCCATAGGGATATGAGGTCACAAGAAAGAAAAAAATGGTGTGCAAACTAAAAAAGAGCTTGTATGGCCTAAAACAAGCTCCATGATAGTGGTAAAATAAATTTGATAGTTTTATGATGGAGCAGGGATATTCTAGGTGTCATTCAAACCATTATGTATATATCAAGAAGTTTGATGATGGTGATTACATTATCCTTTGTATGTATGTGGATGACATGTTAGTTATAGGTAAGAACATGTAGGAAATAAAGGTACACAAGGAAAAACTTAGTAATTCATTTGATATGAAGGATTTGGGAGTAATAAAACAAATCCTTGGTATGAGAATAACTCAGGACAAAAAATAATGAAAGTTAAATTTATCCTAGGAAGAGTACATTAAAAAGGTCTTGGAGAGGTTTAGTATGCAGGATGCTAGACTGATTAGGACTCCTTTGGAAAGTCATTTCAATTTATCAAAGAAAGCACTATCCCAAGATAGAGGAGGAGAGAATATAAATGTCACATGTACCATACTCATTAGATGTTGGTAGCCTGATGTATGTCATGATGTGCACTAGGCTAGATATTGCCCATGTAGTGGGAGTAGCAAGTAGGTACATGAGTGATCTAGGTAGAATACATTGAAAGGTAGTGAAGTGAATCCTTTAGTATTTGAGATGGACAATGGGGATAGTTTTAAGCTATGTTGGATTAGACACCACTTTTCATGGTTATGTATATTCGAACATGGCTACATATTTAAATAGTAGGAGGAGTATAACAAGATATGTCTTTAATGTGGGGGACATAATGATGAACTGGATTTCATGACTACAAAAAATTATGTCTTTGTTAACCACAGATGCTGAGTATGTTGCTACCATAGAGGCAAGAAAAAAAATGATTTGGTTATATCAATTGCTTGAGGAGTTGGGGCACAAGCAGGAGGAAGGAAAGCTATATAGTGATATTTAAAGTGATATACATCTAACAAATAACTTTGCTTTCCACTCTAAGATGAAGCATATAAAATTAAGGTATAATTTCATTAGGATAAATTTAGAGGAAGAGAAGTTGAAGCTAGAGAAGATTCATACCAGTTAAAATCCTGTATACATGATGACCAAGGTGGTCACAAGGGAGAAATTAAAGCTATGTTTAGTTTTGGTTGGCCTTCATAGTTCATAGTGAAGGGTTGAGAAGAATATTTAGAGTAAATCAATCTCTAAGTGGGAGATTATTGTGTTATGGATCTTATTTCTAAATTACAATGTATTTTTAAATACTATATATTTTAAATGTACTATACACTCTATATGTATTCTCATTGAGGAGAAACTATTTTGGGATGATTCTGCTCATGGTTTTGGTACCTATTATTTTTTAATACTACTTTGTTGATGTATTATGTATTGATGGATATATCATAGGTAATACATCATGAGAACTAGGGTTTGAGAAGGAAGAACAAAGTGTGTGAATTCATGAGGTTTTATTGACCATAGCTCCAAACAATATTTATGCATTGCAATTATGAGAAGACTGATCTGAGAGTGGTTTTTAATCTTGTGGCTTGTAATAAAATATGATCAAGTGTTTATTTGTGGATGTATCCCACATTGGGTGAACCATGTTAAATATGGTCTTCTTATTTTGCATGTTTACTTTCTATTTTTTCTACATCTCTATTTATATCTATTATTATTATGATTCTATGAAATTGTTCCACATTAATTTTTGGTTTTATTCCTAACAAGAGTAAGAATAACATATCATGTTCTTCATAAAATATTTAGAGGGGATCCATATTGATCTATTGTGAATGTAAACTATCCCCAAGATTACATCAAGAAAGTAAGACATCATATATCATTGACCTCCTAAAGGCCTCTTATCCTTATGCAATATTTTTTTGTCATATGTTTTCTCCAATCACTTATCATAAAGTAAAGTAAAGGTAATTATAATATCCTTATCAAATAAAGTAATGTAAACCATTCCAATTGGAGGAATTATATTCTTGGGTGTCTAAATAACCTTTTAATTGGGGTCATACTAATTTAGATTCTCATTCTAAATTTAGTTACTAGTATGGGTTGCTTGTCCTTCAAATTAATTATCTCTCCAAGGAGAATCCAATTTTTGAGTATCTTCTTAGTAGATTTATCTTTCTTCTATGCCACTACTCTATACAAATCATAAGTGGCATTTATAATAATAAGGGATAGATACCTTCAAAATGTTTACATGACCATTTTATACTCAACATGATACAACAATGCTCCTCTATATATATACAAATAATAAATCTCATAATAGATCAATATAGGTCATGACATCTAGTTTTATAGTTATGAATTATAACCCTTGCTTCTTGAGTGTGAGGAGGTATGTTTCCAATTAGTGGTAATCTAGATTCAAGTTCTCTTCATGTGTATATGCATCAACTTGGTGAACTCCTCCCACACCACCAAGTAGTTGGTGTAATCATTGTCAAATATGGTAGGTTCATATAGTGTATCCATGTACTTAGTGGAATATTTGATGGAAAATATTTAATGAGGGAGAGTTACTTAGAATGACCTAGATGAGGATGCCATTGTTCTTTAGTTGAGCTGATACTTTTCTAGTTTGAAATTAAATTACTCAACTCTCCTAGGTACATTTTTAACTTGAAGACATTGGTGGATAGGGCTCTATCATAAGAGAGTAAGTGAATTCACAAGTAATCTCAATATTGAATGGCCACATTTTCATTTGAGTTGATTTAATATAGCTTTTATATTGATTTCTAGTTCATGTACCATAAATTTCCAACATTTATAACTTTGATTTTTATTATTATTTGAACTTTTACACTTTATTTGGTGGTTATTCCATGTACACACTCTTCAACAACTATTCTTCAAGAACTAGTCATTTCATTTCCTTTGCCATTATTGTGTTTTTTGTGATTTCATTTCATGGCTCATGGATTTATTGATTGTTGAATAATTTATAAAATTTTAAAATGTATTATATTAAAAATTTTGAGGTAATTTTATGAGTGTTTTAAAACCCTATTTTTGTTTTCCTCTTGATATATTTTGTTGAGAGTGATAAGGTCTTGTTGCCACTTTAACTAAATCTTTGTATATATGTTAGATTATCTCCTTTAAGTTAGTGCTTAAATGTAGGGCCTGGATAAATTAAATTACACATAATTATGAAAATTAAATTGTTATGATTTTTTTATGTTAAAAAATTAAAGTTAGTTATTGGTTACATGCCTATTGTTTGGTGTGCTTATTAAATAAAAATCCTAGTGTCTGTTTTTGAGTTTTGGTTGTGGTTTGACAATTTGATAAAATATTCATTTAATCCTAAGTGGATAATTATATATGATTATTTGATTCTATCCTACACCCTTTCCATGGATTAGGCTGTGTTATTTCCTTTTTAAACTTTTATTTTGTTATGTGATGCTTTGGGATAGTATTTCTTGACTTGGGGATGTCTAGGGTAGGAGCCTAAAGATGGGAAATGGATGAGAGTAAAGCCCATCCTTAAGTAGTAACCTAAATGTGGTCATCAATGCTTGAGTATGTAAATTTTATCCCTCTCATTTATTTAAATTATACATCTAAACATTACTTATTTTACCACCTCACTCTATTATGATCCCTTATTTGGACACATTCTCTTTTCTAAATTTTCATGTCACCTACATAAGTGTTATAAAAATTAAAGTCACCTTTACGCATTTTTGGGGCCAATCCAAGACCCAAATTTCTTTTTTTTCCCTTTAGGATAATATCAACCAATATGTACAATAGTGGAAGTATATTTTGTCCCTATGGGTTAATATTGTCCTTTGCCACTCTAAATTTATCCCCTTAATTAAAATCTGGTCTATACTTTTAGGATATGAAGTATGAGGATTTCTAATTTTGGATTGATATAAAGGCACATTAAAGTCACACATTTTACCAACTTATAAATTTCAATGCAAATGCATACTTACACTATTGTACATTGGTTGAAGCTTCTCTATTTTTCCCAATTCCAAAACTAATAATTTGAAGTAATCCATAGCCACGTAAAAGTCATGTTCTACCTAGCCAAAATAAAATCATGATAAAGTATTAAATACTTTTATATATGAATCAATATATTCAAAGGAGCATAATTACACAAAGAACTCTAAAAAGGAGAAATGCCTACACCTGATTCACTCCTTAGAGTATTGGATATGTAGCATTTAGTCATTTTGGGGTTGATTTGGTTAATCTCATACCAATTACACTCCATATTTGTATATTTTTTGGTCATTTTAAAATCCTATTAAGGTTAAAACCTTGGAAAATATGTTAATTACCTCAAGATTTTATTACAAATTCAAATTCATGACCTAAGTTCTCATATTTGGTATTCAAGTTATCACAAGTAAGCATGACCTAAGTTCTTAATTTAAAACAAAATATAGGATTGACCAATTTGGGACAATAGTGTTAATAGATCATGTCCTAAGTTGGATGATTTTTTCCTTCTTACTTTTTAGTTCTCTCTTTTAGGCACTAGCAAAGTCTATTCCAATTTTCCTATTTTAGTTATTGGCCAGTCAATACGGTCAAATATGAGATAGAAATAGCTAATTTTTCCATTTAATTTCATAGTCATTCTTATTTAAAGAAAATTTAATTTAAAAAAATCAATATTTTACTTTTATTCTGCTTGTTGAAAGTTCATTTTCAGCATTCTACTTTATTCCATTAAATTTATCTAAATTAGGGCTAGTTACCATAATAATTAAAATTTTGATAAACATATTGGTGAACTTGATTTACTCGCATACCTTTAATGATTTAAAATTTTATCCTAAGTTTTATATATTTTCTTGAAAATTTGGCATTAAAATGATTTTTTTTTACCTTATATCTAGATATTACATTAAAATAACTTACTTTTGACCTCAAATATAAAAGCTAACACTAAAATCACTTTATTTTGACCTTGAATCTAATATCTAACACTAAAAGAACCTAATTTTTACCTTTGATTTATTAAAAATTTACTAATATCAATACAAAAATTTCTCTTTTATTTCTAATATTTCATTTTCTTCTACTATTTGCAACATATTTTCTATGTTATTTTTCTATTCTATGTAAAAAAAATCGCTTATAATATTCCTTTAAGGAGAAATGATAGGTTAAGTAGAGTGATTATTAAACACATTCAAATCCCTTTAACAATTGTTAAAATGAAATTTACTGAAATCATTGGTTCTTCTTATTCTAATGCATAAATTTCTCATGAATATTTTCAATAAGATATTCATAATGAATAAGTTAATAAAGATGATCATAATCCACAAGATACACATGAAGGCTTAAATAGGATGATGGAATCAATGGAATATATCATGTATAAGTACAAATTTTATCTAATTTTTTATAATTAATTCATTAAATTCCATAATATACACCCATAACAATTAAAGTTATTCTAACTTCTAAAAGTGCAGACAAAAATAATTATACTTTCAATGTACAAAAAGAACCACTCTTTCACATTATTAATCATACTACATGTGTTGATACTCCTACTATTGATAATATCATTACATCACCTTTAAACTCAATGGAAACATAATATTTACAACATATGTCTAAGCATATTCCAAACTAAGTGACTCATATAGGACCTTTGATATCTATGCATCTTACATCAACTACATTTCCAACTACACAATACCTTGAGAAAAATATTACATTTTTGAATGATAATTTAATGTATTTAGAGGAAGGTATGCCAAAATTTATCGAATCCTTGGATTACCAGGATTTTATTATAAACTATTAGCATTGATATTTCATCATATCATTTACCTATAGGATTTAAAGCTCCTAAAATTCTACTATATGAGTGTAAAGGAGACCCATGACAACATTTCATATTTTTTCAAACAACATGTTTGCATTATTATTTTAGTGACAATTTTCTAGCCAAGCTATTTTCAAGAATTAAAAAAATTATGCCTTTCATTGGTGTTATGATCTACCTCTTCAATCAATCAAAATAATTCATTCTATTTGTAAATCTATTTCTTAATCATTTTGTTATGATATTGATGAAATTTTTTAATATGAATAAATTAATAATATTAAATAAGGAAAAATTGAGCCTATCAATGATTATTTACTTCTTCACAAGACCATGCTTACCAAACTAACACCTTGGTAGATAATGAATTATAAGATATTTTAAAATAAAGTTTGTTTGTACCTTTGTATGAGTCAATCATTTTCATTAAATTTATATCATTTGAAGAGATTTGTCACAAAATAAGATAAATATAATTCAATCTTATTACTTTTAAAAAATTCAAATATTCACATGCATATACTTCAACTTATACAATGAAGTTTCAAAGAAAACCATCTTATAAATCTAAACTAATATATACTAAATATGATGTAAATGTTAGAGTGAATTATATTTCTCAACCTTATATTAATATTTTTTATTAAATCAACCATGAAGGAGATTATCCATATTACCAAAACCACCTCATAAATTTATACAAAAGTTATTTGAATGCAATTTCATTACTCTACCTCCACCATTTGAAATTGAGATGAGTAAATCGAAGAAAATATTTCAATAAAAATGAATATTCTTATTACCATAGATAAAATTTTAATTATTTTAACATATGTTTCAAGATCAATTATCTTATTTAAGATATTATTGACAACATTGTTACTAAGTTAGGCACTCCTATAGAGTAAACTAAGCATCAACAAAATGAAAATGTTAAATTGAATATTTTTAGTGAACCATTTCCTAATCATTATATCAATAAGGAAAATTTATTAGTGTGCCATACTTACTATTATTATCAACCCACTAAGTCATATGATGATCCATTAGATATAATTTATGGCTATATTTATTTAAACTACACAGTCACATCTTATGATTACTTTTAATGATATTGAGATAGTGGATGATGCTTCTAATTTGCATACTTTATGTATACAAGCTTATATTGATAAAAACCACATTATTAGTGTGTTGAATTATAATGGATAAAGTGAGAATGAATCCACAATTAAAATACTTCATTTATTTGGTTACACACAACATAATATACAATAAATATCTAAAAGTGTCAAGACATCTGATGTGAAACAACAAACTACTTTAGAACACATTATGTTTCCTCTTTAAGTGGGACCTACTATTTTAACTACTCATTTTATATTTATACCATAAAATGATTTATTTTCTATGATATTAGTATGCCCTTGGTTTTGAAAGTTTTATTTTGTAGCTTGTATAGTACGTTTATGCCTAAAGGACATTCATTTCAATCAACTTGTTATAATTTTAGGAATTAGATACTAGTACCCTATAAAATATATGGTACCTCCTCCTCCCCATATACCACCAAAATTTATTGATACATATATGAAATAACAAATCACATTTTTATTTTTTTCATGTAGGAAAAATATATCTATTAAATCAATTTATAAAAAGGTGAAAAAGTCTCAAAAACAACTAGTGTAAAATAAAGCTTATTGGAAAAAAGTGTCTAATTTTCAAAAAGAAATATCACATGCAATACATTCCAAATTATTCATAAATGTATATAAACATATTCCTTATAATTTAAAACATTTGGCATAATTTTTTACTAATTCTTATTATATTTCACATCATTATACATATCCTAGGCCTAATTCCCCTACACAATATTACATAAGTAGTAGTCTTGATCTAAAGGATTCTTATTATTAATCCTCATCAATTTACAAAAGGCTAGATATAAAGACCATATCTAGTGGAACCCACTTTTATCATGGATGGGAGCTCTACCTCTATGTATGGATGAGGAAAAGTTGGAGAAACCCACATGGTGGGTCTTTAGGCCACTATGTGGCCTACCACCAAATCTTATCTATTTTCAAGTTATAACCCAACTCAAATCATACTCACCTCACACCCCAACTCACCTATCCTAGCACCCCAACTTGCCTAGATTCTAAATCAGTACATGTTAAAACTAACTCCAACAAAAGGGAAAGAGGCATGGCCATAGTCATGAGCTTATTATCAACACCTTGCCTATTTTAAGGGATTATAACAACCTTATCCTATGAATATGGGATTTATCTCTTAAACAAAAGGTCATGCCAAGATTTAAGGAACATTTTGCTTACATGACACATAGGTATGGAGAATATGTCTTTATAGGAGATGTAAATGACAAGGTGAAGATAAAATGTAGATGTCTACATGAATGGCCTTTTAGGCTAAGGGATGTAGTAAGACCATTAGATACGACTCACTCTATTTAAAATTTGAGCCATGGAGTAATATTTTTTTAAAAAAGACTTGATTTATACTAATTAGCTCTCGACTAGATAACAAATACCATGAATGTTAATTGTCAAGTGGATAGGATAGAGATGGACATGTCATATGTCTTATTCACATAGTCTCAAATAGAGACATTTAGTTATACAAAATAGAACAATTGTCATCAAATAAAAGAATGAAGAAGATCACCATTTGTTAAGCTCATGAGGTTATGGAAAATAGGTATGTACATTCAGTGTGTTAGGCTTCTATTTCAACATGGATAAATAACTATTAAAGGAGAGTTTTCCTTTGAAGTTTTGTGGAGGCACACTAAGATCTAAATTGAGCTGAGCTAAGGAAAAGAATAGTCTTATTCGTATTGGCAAACCCACGAGGCATGGGCATAACCATATTCTTGAGTGTTCATAAAAGAAAAAGATAATGAAGTAGCTTGTTAGGAAATAAAAGGATGAATGTCTTTTATTGTCACTCATTTATGACTCAACGAATGGAAGTAAGGTGGTTGAGCCCCAGGTAGCTTCATATTTTTATGGAAGTATTGGAGAAAGATCATTACATCTACATATTGAACCAAGCCTATAATGGCAATGATCATGGTGTTATAGGATTTTTTACTACAAAATTTGGGAAAGTTTGAGCAGGTCCCAAATAGAGGGATTTAAACCACTTGAAATAGTACCAAGCCATGGAGATCATCTATTTTAAAAGGCATTGAGTTTAATATGCAATTTTTGATATAAATAGATGACCCTCTATTTTATAAGGTCATTAAACTGAGGACAGATCATAAATGGCTTTACAAATTTTACTATGCCTATTGGAAGCCTTTTTAGATTATGATGAGGAGGTGTATTGGGTCTATGGGAATGATCTATTTATAGATCAATGGATATTTGTATGGATCTGAGTTGGTGAAGAAGTCAACATCTATTTGTAAATGGTCATTGGCCATGGATGTATGGCATATGGAAATAGGTATTGGGTAATCTCATTGTGTGTGTGTGTGTGTGTGTGTGTGTGTGTGTGTGTGTGTGTGTGTGTGTGTGTGTGTGTGTGTGTGTGTGTGTGTGTGTGTGTGTGTGTGTGTGTGTGTGTGTGTGTGTGTGTGTGTGATCTTTTTATATTATATTTTAATTACAAGGAGAAAATTAATTTTCTTCCCATAATTAAAATATAAGATTAAAATATCCAATATATATATATATATATATATATATATATATATAGTGCCCACTGTTTAAGGGAAAATGTAATCTTCCCATTACAATTTATTTAAAAACACTGAGGCCTATGATATAAAAGGAATATATGTATGAATGTGTGTGTGTGTGTGTGTGTGTGATATTTTTATCTTTTATTTTAATTACAAGAAGAAAATTAATTTTCTTCCCATAATAAAAATATAAGATTAAAATATCCAATACACACACACACACACACACACACACACACACACACACACACACACACACACACACACACACACACACACACACACACACACACACACACAGTGCCCACTATTCAAGTGAAAATGTAATCTTCCCATTATAGTTTATTTAAAAACACTGAGACCTATGATATACAAGGAATATATGTATGAAGATATATATATGATCTTTTTATCTTATATTTTAATTACAAGAAGAAAATTAATTTTATTCCCATAAATAAAACATAAGATTAAAATATCATATATATATATATATATATAGTGCCCACTATTCAAGGGCAAATGTAATCTTCCCATTACAGTTTATTTAAAACAATAAGACCTATGATATACAAGGAATATATGTATGAAGATATGTATGGTGATTTTGTATGGATACAGAGACCTGTAATTGTAAGTATTATTTCCTCTATTTTGTTTTAAGGCCTTTGGCTCTAGAGGGATGTAAACAATTATAGGTATATATCGAATAACTATGATTTTATTTGCCTTTATTTTATAAAGCTAGTGGTTATGGAGGGATGTAAATAGTTTTCTATGAGAACCAAAGGATTGCCCATTTGTCAATGTGTTATAGATACTTTTAGTGGATAATATATTTCCTACATACATAGAGAAGAAACATAAATGTTGGTGACAAAGGAGGATTGCTTCATATCCTTAGAGACTTCATTGTCAGATTTCAGCATTGATATAGGTTTCTAAAATCCATATTGATGTAAGTTTTAAATCAATATTTTCATATTTTAGTTGGATTGGGTTACAATTTAAGCAATCATATAGATGTATCCCAAATGATGGATGAACTCCGTTATCATGTCTTGTGTCAAGTATTTCATTTCTAGTTTATTGTAGTTTCATTTAATCTAGTTCATAAATGGATAAAGGGAACATTAGAAAAAATTATGGGAAGTTAAAATTTGACACAAAATAAGGAGTTTTAAATTAGGAAATGAATAGTCAAAGTTTTTATGAGTACTTTTATTCATTCCTAAAATTTTAGTATCCATTTATGAAAAACTATTTTAACTAGTTTACAGATCAAATTGGGTATCAGAGCAAGTAATTATAGGACCTTGATTCAGTTGTGAGTTTATTTATTTATAATTGTTCTATTTGAGTTGACCATGTAAGCAAACTAGTGTGAATGGAAATTGGAAGGTGTTCCAATTCACTAGAAGAAGACAAGCTTTTAATAGCCAAAGTTCTAGAACCACTAGCCCCACAAGATCAACACATGTAGAATATCACATTGTCACTTGAGGTGTGAGATGGTTTTGTCAAAGAACATCCTTTCTTCCTTTGGAAGAATTAAGATAAAATTAAAGGCATTTTCAGTGATGCATCTCCAAGAAGAATCTATTGTAGTTAGATTACAAGTCTTACATAGAGGGTAGATGAGGTATGGTTATGGTCTGATTTATTATTAGTTTTGACACAATATTTTTGGTCCTTGTTAACTAGTTGTGTAGCCTTTATAATTTGGATTACTAATAATATTATGGATACCTATGTCCTTGGTTATAGGAACAAGTGAAAAGACCAATTCCATGGTAGATATGAAAATGGAAATAAGGCATTGTTTAATATTGGATAAGTTTTTGCACTTTTGGTTTTGAGTTTTTAATTGGTTTATAGACAGGTATTGGTATGCTTTCCTTCTTTGTTAAATAATTGTAGGAAGCAACAGGAAGTTGTTTAAGATACCTATAATATGCTGGCCAATAATTAGTAGGTACACTTCATAGTTTCTTTAGAGGTATAAATTATTCTCAAATGTAACTATGTTTACACATTTTTGGTTGAATCCTTTGTGTAAGGTTGCTTTGGGAGTAAAGCATGTCTTTGTTTGGAAATGTTTTTGAAATCCTTTAAAAATATAACATTGATCATATAACTCTTATTGAGATAGAGTTGAAAAGATGAGACCACTTACTATTCAATTATGAAAACCATCAAGAGGGAACAACCCTTATGGATTATATGGTTCATTTGAATAGTTTTGCTAAGCATAACTATAGAATTGGACTAGTATGCTTTTATATTCTTAAAACACTATTTTAGAGATTTCCTAACTACTCAGATATAGGAAAGAAAAATGATAACCCTTGTGTTTGGAAGGATATTATGTTTGTTATCTCCTATTTTCCATTGTGATAAGATTTTGGAAACTAACTCAGTTGGATGAGTTGTGGAGGTATGAATCAAGGAGCAATTAAATGGTGAAGAAAACCTTGATGTAGGTTTTAAATACTTGGTTTCTTCTCACTTTTAAATGATATTTTCTTATAGTTACTTTTACATTTTTGAGTTTGTAAAGATAACTTTTTATGTAAACTATCCAAGATAACATTGGAGTTTGACAGGGACAAGGAAAGATTTGAAGGACATAGTAGTTATTTTTACTATTTTTAGTTTCCTTGATTACCCTTAGGTAATATGTATTGTGCATTAGTCACCTTAGGATAGAAAAAATTTATTGCACATTTTTATACTTGAAAATTTATAGTCTAAATCCCATAGTAATATGGGCAATGTTTGTACTACAAATTACTTGTACACACATGTATGTTTCTTAGTCACATCATGTAGGTGTACTTTCAAAAGACCCATATATGGGTAACATTTATAAAATGTAAGTATACATGTGTGTAATTTGTTTGTAAATCCTATAGGTGTATGTAGGACAATGATTTCCCTTATGTGATATAGATGACAAAGAGAATATCGTAGCCTTTATGTAGTGCAAGGTTGAGAGAAGCCACCAAATTTAATGACTATTTTGGGAAAATAGGTTAGCTATGTAGAATGGATACATATTTTGTTTTACTCTAAACGTTTAGGTTGTAGTTTTAGTTGGATAGTTAACATATTATAGGTAAGTATTATTATGTCTTTTTTCACTAAAATTTTACGAACAGAGTTTTATTGACTTCATAACTCCTTCATTTGCTATTTTTTGCTCTTGTGTGTTTAGAATCAGCACAGGAAGATTTCCAATGGTAGAGAAGAGAAATTATAGATATTTTTAGGTCAGTTGATTATGGTAACTTTTGGAGACCAAAATCCTCTTTATGGGGAGCTTTAATCTAAAGGATTTTTATTATTAGTCCTCATTGGTTTACAAAAGGTTAGCTATAGAGACTATAGCTGGTGGATCCCACTTTTATCATAGAGGGGAGATCTACCACTATGTATGGATAAGGAACAATTGGAGAGACCCATGTGGTGTGTCCTTAAGCCACCATGTGGCCTAACACCAAATCTTATCTATTTTTAAGTTGTAACCCAACTTTAATCTAATTTTCCTAGCACCCCAACTTGCCTGACACCCCAACTCATCTAGATTATAAATTTGTATGTGCCAAAAATAACTTTAATAAAAGGGCAAAAGACATGGCCATAGTTACAAGCTTATCATCAAAACCTTGACTATTTTAAGGGATTAAAACAACCTTATCATATGAATATGGGATTTATCTCTTAAACAAAATGGTATGCCAAGATTTAAGGAATTATTTTCTTACATGGCACATGGGCATGGGGAATATGTGTCTTTGTAGGAGATACAAATGGTAGGGTGGAGTTATAAGATAGACATCAACATGAATGAAATTTTGGGCCAAAAGTATATAGTAATACCATTGGCTATGGCTTTCTCTATTTGAAACCTAAGCCATGGTGTAATCTTTTTTTTAAAAAGACTCAAATTTTTCTAATTAGTTTTTGGCTGGACATCAAATACCATGTATGTTAATTGTTGAGTTGATGAGATAAAGATGGACATGCCAAATGTATTATTCACCTAGTATTAGATATAAACATTCAGGTATATAAAATAAAACAATTGTCACCAAATAAAGGAATGGAGAAGATTGCCATTTGTTGAGCTCGTGAGGTTATGGTGAATAGGTATGTACATTTCATGCATTGGGCTTATATTTTGACATGGAAAAATAGATATTGAAGGAGAGTTTGAATTTGAATTTATATGGAGGCACACTAAGATATAATCCAAGCTAATCCAAGGAAAATAATAGGCTTATGCTTGTTGGTAAATCCATTAATCATGTGTATAACTGTAGTCTCGAGTTTTCATAAAAGAAAAAGACAATGAAGTAGCTTGTCAAGAAATAAAAGGATGAATGTCTTTTGTTGTCACTCTTTCATGGCTCAATGAATGGAACCAAAGTATTTGAAACCAAGGTAACTTCATCTCTTTATGAAAGTCTTGGAGAAAGACCATTACATTTGCATATTGAACTGAGCCTATAATGGTGATGATCATGATGTTATAGGATTTTTTACTATAAAAGCTAGGAAAGTTTGAACATGTCCCAAATATAGGGATTCAGATCACTTGAAATAGTACCAAGCTATGGATATCATATATTTTAAAATAAATTGAGTTTAATCTACAATTTTTGATATAAATGGATGACCATCTATTTTATAAGGTCATTGAACTGAGGGTAGATCATAAATGGCTTTACAAATTTTAATATACCTATTAGAAGCCTTTTTAGATTATGGTGAGGAGGTGTATTAGATTTGTGGTAATGATCTATTTGTAGATAAATGGTTGTTAGTACAAAGCCCAACTAGTGAATCAATCAACACTTGTTTGCAAATGGTCATTGGTTATGGATGTATGGCATATGGAAATAGGTATCATGTAATCTCTTTATATATAGATATGTTATTTGGCATTATCTTGAGTGGATATTTCTATCTTATATTTTAATTATATGAAGAAAATTAATGATTCATGATATATATATATATATATATATATATATATATATGTATCCCACTATTCAAGGGTAGATGTAATCTTCCCATTACAAGTTATTTAAAAACACTGAGACCCATGATATACAAGGAAGATATGTATGGTGATTCTATATGGATATAGAGACCTAAAACTCTAAGTCTTATTTCCTTTATATTATTTTAAGGCCTTTATCCCTAGAAGGATGTAAACAGTTATAGGGTTTTATCATATAACTATGATTTTGTTTTCCTATATTTTATAAAGTTAATGGCTATGAAGGGATGTAAATAATTGTCTATGAGAACCAGAGAATTGCCCATTATCAATGTGTTATAGATACTTTGAATGGAGAATATACCTGCATGCATGGATAAGAAACATACATGTTGTTGACAAAGGAGGATTGCTTCAGAGCCTTCACTGTCAAATTTTAGCATTGATATAGGTTTCTAAAATACATATTGATGTAATTTTTAAATCAATTTTTGCATATTTTAAATGGATGGGGTTTTAATTAAATCAATCTTGAAGACATAGCCCAAATGATGGGGGAACTATGTTATCATGTTTTATGTCAAGTATTTCATTTTTAGTATATTCTAGTTTCATTTAATAAGTTCATGAATGGATTAAGGGAACATTAGAAAAGATTATGGGAAGTTAAAATTTGACACAAAACAAGGAGTTTTAAATCAATAAATTAATATTCAAAGTTTTTATAAAAACTTTTATTCATTCCCAAAATTTTACTATCTGTTTATGAAAAACTATTTTAACGAGTTTATGGATCAGGTCTAGATAGATTTTTTATAGTACAGGGTGCATTTTTTATTTTGATTCATGCACATCTAACATATCCCAATCATGAAAAGTGATACTTTCACTACTCTTCATACATTATTATGATCCTCATATTGATTAGACCATTGGTTATCTTGTTTCATTTTCAAACTTTCTAAAATACTCAAAAACATTTAAATGCATCAAAAAAGAACAAAATTGATTATACATAGCTTCTTTAATTTCGCATCATGTTATTATATTTTCTTTAAAACTTATAAAATTGATTAAATATCATAATCCATTGGATATTATTTGAATTTTATTCTCTTGTTTCTTGATTTTCACTTTATAAATCTGAATAATTTAAAATAGTGAACAATTCTACCATATTCTATCATTTATGTCTCTATTTTTATAGTATACACTAATTAAATGTCATTTTTTATCAAGGACAAAATCAACCAACTAGGGATAGGAAAAAATACCACTAATGTCCTTATTTATTCAGTACTCTCATGTAAAAAAATATCCAAAAACCATAATTTGAGCACATGGAGCCCTATTCTTTTCAATTTTTATATATTTTACTTGATTTTAGTATGCAAATCACTATTAATTCATGTATAATCCTTAATTTTCTAAGCTATAATGTTCATAAATGTTACATACTTTTAAAAATGCACATTTGATGACATGAGGACTTAAATCAATCTTTTACATACCCTTTCTATTCTTACAAGTTTTCTCAGATATAAACATACCGATATTAGTGGAATCTTGCCTTTATATGACCATGAAATCATTCTTATTCCATTATTAACTTTCACACATGTTTCATATTGCTAATATCCCTATCATTTCTTCTAATTTTTCACCCTTTCTTATCAATAATTTATAGTGTTATAAGTTTTAAAATTTTAAAAGTAAAACAAATGAATCAAATATTATTAAAATATAAAAACATAATAAATATTCTAAAAACCCAAAATTAGGACATAAGCATGATCATGACATCTAGTTTACATCATTTGCATATGTTATTTATCTCATTATCAGTAGATAACATATTATATTTTTATCACACATAAATTTTATTAGTATTCATGAGTATTATATAGGACATACATATTTCACATGTATTAAGGTGTTGGACTTGACTCTACCTAGTAGCCTTATTAAACTACTAGCATCTTATCTGTAGATGATAGTATTTATAGGTGTTATAATTATATCACTCTTATAATTTTTATCTTTATATTATTTACAAATGTCATGTTAACATCTATATTTATAATTTTTAGAAATGTTATTTTATAGGATATTATCACATTACATATACATGGTGTAGACTATATTTTGTAGTTATATACTCCATTGATATTATTCCTTGTGCGTACTAAATTAAAATTTCATTGTATTTTATGTATTTCCCTTGTCCCTTATGTGAAAATTGATTAAACATCTCTATGAGATCTTTTTTTGGTATGTACAACTTTTGAAAATGTCTATTTCTTATCACCCTTAGACATTCTTGTGTGTGACATTTGAATGTTTCCCTTGTGACATTATTCATGTCCCTTACATGTGGTCCTTGGCCTTATATGTGCATTTTCTACTTTAATAAATTTGAACATGTCCCTTGAATGTGGTCTTAGGCCTTATTGATTGACATTATAGTTATTATGTGTGTGATTTTTGAGGTTGTTAAGTTTCATGAGTGTCATGATCAATATCATGCACTCACTAACATGTAAGATAATAATTATATTATAATTAGTTTTAATGATGCATTTACATAGGCCTCACCTTATATGTTACATGCATAGTTTAAATGATGCAAATATTAGTGTGCTAACATATTTTTCACATATGATACATTATTCAATGATTGCATCTTACTATTTATATTGTAGTTAAATTTTATTTTGAGATGGGTGAATTTTAGGATCAATTCCCTCACCTCAAAAGGGTACATTTTAGTGGGATTTTCATAGATGATATAATCCCCTTCAAGAGCACAAATATATTTTGGTAAAAAATATAGTTTAAAAATGTTCAAATTCATTCATTGGCATATATTATGGGGGCACATGCCATGTATATGCACTCATATTTCAAGATCAATGTATAAATTTTTATAATTTTTAGATTCATGCACAAGTTTAAAACATAATTCACAATTTTTATCTACACATAGTAAAAAACTCTAAATTTGTCAATGGGGGCATGATATATATTCATGCTAAGATTTTCAATATTATTTTATATTTATGGACATATTAGGAGAATGTATTTTCTCCATTATCTTTTTATTATGAATTTAGAAACAAAGTTTTAATTAAATCTTTAATGTATCTACAATGGTTGATTTATTTAAGTGTATAACACATAACTTAAATTTTTAGTGCCTTCTAGCATTGTGTTTATGAAGCATAATTTGTCCCTCTTGGTCGATCATGTCCATTACCCCTCTAATGGTCAATTTTTAAAATTTATCCCCTCACTTAAAATTTGGTCTATACTTTTAGGATATGAGGCATGAGGACTTTCCATTTTGGATTGATATAAAGGCACACTTAATTCACTCATTTTACCAACTTGGTAAATTCAATACAAAGGCATACATAAATTATTGTAGATTGAGTGAAACTTCCCTATTATTCCCAATTATGATTCTAAAATTTTGAATTAGTCTTCAAACAAATAAAACCCTATTTTATCTAGCCTAAAATAAAACATGATTAATTATTCAAGCCATTTATATATGCATTAATATGTTCAAATTATCACAATTACACAAAACACTCTAAGTGGGATAACTACACATGTTTTATTCCCTCCTTGGAGTATTGGATATGTAGGAAGTGCTAAGTCATCATAGGGATGATTGGGGTCAACTCAGACTAATTACACTCTAATTTTTTCTATTTATAGGTTTTATATAATTTTTAAAACCCTATTAGGGTTTCAATCTTGGAGAATTTATTTACCAATCTTCTACACACTTTTTAAGGTTAAATTTATGTATATATACCTAATTCAAGCTATCATAAGTGATTGTGACCTAAATTCTTAATTTTAAACAAAATATATGATTGACTATTTTGGTATAGTAATCACAGTTGATATTGTTCTAAGATGAATGATTTTTTCCTTATTTAGTTTTAATTTCTGATTTTTGGTACTTACAAAGTCGATTCATGTTTTATTATTTCAGTCCTTTATCAATCAACATAGTCAGATATGAGGTAGAAACAACTGTCTCATTTTATTTCATAGTTAGTCTTATTTTTAAATTTACTCTATTGAATTTAGTCATTTATTTCCATTCTACTTGTTGAAAGTTCATTTTCAAATTTTTTCTTTATTTCATTCGATTTATCTAACTTAGGGTTACCATATTTATTCAAATTTAGATAATAACACCTTTTTTTGTCTTATGGGTTAAACTAGTGTGATCTTTCTACTTAAAAAATATTTGGAGATCAAGACAAAGTGTGT
>JARHVA010002065.1:1340000-1635000 GCA_037957365.1 Torreya grandis | reverse complement strand
TAGTTTCATTTGTGAATTTTAGGGTATTGGATTCATATATATAGGGGTCATATTTCATTCCTAAATGATATAAAACACTCATCTTATCTACTTTCACTCACATTTATGCTTGTAAGTAGTATTTGGAGGAGCTATAGGTTTAGAGTCTTATCTTTAACTTCTATTCTTGCTTATAGTCTTTGAATATTAATAGAATAAGTTAAGCTAAGGTGGTATACCTAGTCTTTGGATTATAAAACTAAGGATACCTAAGTATGAATATTGACATTTGATGTATTTAACCTAAAACATCTCTTACAAATTTCCACATTAACTAAAAGGGGAGATTGAGGAATAGACAAGTCTACCCAAACATAAGTATTTATATTTTTATTGTCTCTCCTTTATTTATTTAGTAGATTATTTATTAATTTGTTATTTATATTTTTAGTTTATGTGTTTATCCATACTTATTTTCCTCTTTATACCTAAAAATATGGTATAGATATAGGGTTACTTAGGTTTTACATTATCACCCTAGGTTACATAGACCACCCATTAACCATTTCACCACTTATATTCTTATTAATTTAGTATTTATAACTATCTTAGAATGGGTTTCCATTTTTTGTTAGTTCCTTTCATGAGATATCCTTATTATATCCTTATCACACCCATTTCTTATCATTTTTACAATCACTTAGCTACATTGAGCCCTAGTGAGAGCTATACCCCATGTCATAATTCTAAGATTTAGAATCCTTTCCTCTTTACATTTGAGTGTAGATTACCCTCTGCTAGGTCTAGTTTTATTATAGGTCCTTAACCACATTAAAAGTATACACAATATCTATTATTATGACCTTATTTGGTTCCTAGTTTATTGATATAAAAAATATAGTTATAGGTCATCCTAACTCATGCATAAATTATTATGAATTTGAAGAGAATATTTTCCCACCACTAGATGGATTATATTAATGTTTCCATATCTTCCTTATTATATAAATTTTAATTGAAAATTCCCCATATCATTTATTTTCTTTATATTTCCTAAATTTTCCATCATTTTTCAATTGTGTAGAGTTCTAATCTATGAATATAATTACAAAGTAAAATATCACAATAATAACATCACATATATCATTATTATGGAAGGAAAAATTGAAATCCTTCCCATAAATATTAGTTTCCATAAAATGTCTAAATATCCCATAGATATTATTCTCATTTATAGAATGGCCAAAGATACCTTAGTTTTATGTGCATAGGCTAGGATTAGCCTACAAATATCCTATATCAATAGATCCAAACTCAGATAAGGTTAATCAATTAGATCATGTGATACCTAATTCTTAGGTAGTGACCAATGGATACACATACATATAAGAGGGGTGACTATGTTAAAAATACCAAGAGGAAAGGGTTCCAAATCCAAAGCCTATTACACAATGAAATAACTCTAACTAGACCTCTATGAAAGTATATGATTACAAATAATAAATGTAGGTAGTTATACAAGTTAATTAAATGAAAATAAAGGGGAAATATTATAATGATCAAAAAATACAAGGACCCATGGTAAAAAATGGGGGTCTAGGCAACCTAAAATGGAATATGGAAAGTCTAAGCAATCATATAGCTACACCAATTTATTTTTTATAGAGATAACCTAAACAAAGATATAGACACATTCATTCACTAATCAACAACCAACATCTATCTACTGATTAAATAAAGGAAAGAGTATAAGGTTATAAATACTTACCTTAGAGTGGACCCATTAAGCATCAATATCCCCTTGGCTAGTGATGTTTTACAAGAGATTTTTGTTGCTTTGAAGACTTAAAATGGCTTTTATAATACCTAGGTATACTCCCAATGGCTCTTTTAATTGAATATATAACACTTCCATAAGATAAGCTTCCTTTAAAATAATATTCTAAATATAACTCCTCCAGATAAAAATTAGGGTAGAATTACAAGTGTAAGTAGAGAGAATAAAGTGTATATGATGTGTTTAAAATGAAATATGACCTATATAGTGATCTAATACCCAAAATCAGCCCTAATAACTAAGTTGATGGCATTGAACATATCGATACAATTGAGATATGTTGGTTAAAATTCAACAATACCAACTAGTGGAATATAATATGAGAATAAAAGATAAGCTCATAACTATATCAGACTAGTTGTTATATTACATGAAGGTAAAATGTGATAAATAGATGGTATCAGTATGGTTGATGTCATAGAATATGTGAAAGCTAGGAGTTTTCAACATCAATATCTAGGGAGAACAATGCTTATAAAAATTAGTTAGGGATAAATAATAAGTATATATAAATCATTCCATGAAGGCTAGCATACATGAAAATTAAAATGATCCTACCTTCCTACAATGTGGTACCTATTACTTAAGACCCTTTACAGAGCCATTGTTCTACTACAAAGATTGGGTACTTATGTGATAATATAAGTGGCACTAAAACATTAGGAAGATATAATGAGACCTCATACCCTAGTCTAATGGCCTATCACACCCCAATTGACCTCGACTCTATCATGAGGCCAACTCATGGAGTTTGAGATTTTAATAGAATAGGAGATGTGCCAAATGAGGATCATGTATTTTGGTATGATTTGACTTTTAAGATATAAGTGCATTTAAAACTTGAATTTTCTTATAATATATATTTTAAATTTTTTGGATTTTTATATTCCTCCTCTATATGTATTAGTAAATACCAAACATGGTGCTAAATATGGCTATCACAATAGAGCTTACAGTGCTAGAGAAGTGGACCTAAATACCATGGTGTCAAAATATTTATAGGCTGACACCTAAGAGAAGAGTATAGTGTCAAAATATTTATAGTTTACACCTAAGAGAAGACTGTGATATATAAACCAACTTGGGTGTACCTAAAAAGATGTGAAATATATGAAATGGTTAGAGTGAAAGTATAAGGACATAGTTAATAGTAACATATAGGCTAATAACATTATGATTGTGACAGACTATCTAGACAATACTGATATGGATGATGTCATTAGATGTATGGAGATGAATCTTCTAAACAACTCATTGAGCATTTAGTAATTATGGATTGATTGGAGGGACATAACCTTGAGGTTTTGGTTCATTTTCACTAAAAATATATAATATGTTAATTACATCAACATCCTAGTTAAAAGGGTTCGTTTTGGAGGGAGTTTTGTGATACTACATTACATCCAAGTCTTATGATTTAGATTGGGCCATAATGTAATCATCATCATAAGACAGAAATTTTACATGCATGATAATTTGGTTGATCAAGTTTAGTGGGGGTATATTTGGTGGAGATACGCATGTTACTAAAAATGTGTGGGGATAGTAATACAAGGTCTTGAAATAATTTTTCTACCTCGTAATCATTTCAAACAAGTCATCTTATATACAAGTGGATTCATCATCATTACATGGGGAGGGAATTTAATATTATCATCAATCAAAGTGAATGGTCTTATTTCATGGAAGGATATAATGTGGAATCTATTATGATATATAAGGAGGTAATTTAGTGGTATTATAAATGTTTTGTAAATTATTGGGTTCCTCATCATAAAAATCCACATGAGTTACTTATAAGTTAGGATTTATGTTGACAAATTCAAGAAGAGGAAGACAATTAATATGGGTAATAGTGGGAATGTAATATTGGGATTTAGGATTAGGAATTTTAATGCCCCAAGGTTTAGTATCTACTTCATACTTGTACCATTTCCCAATATGGATGAAATTTATGTATTGTCTATTATAAGATGTGATATCTCTCATGCGGTGAGTCCATTGATGACCTAGAAGCATGTCATAAGAAAGTGGAATATCTTAAACCATAAGTTTGGTGTGGATTATTTTAGTTCCTATAATAAGAAGGATCAAAATTAAATCAATATTATTTTGATTAGTTTTATCAAATCCATGACAAGTCTATTTTTATTAATATTATATTTATAATATCTAAGTTTTTAGAACATCTAAATTTTTGGAGTATATAATTTTTTAGAGTAGCCAAAGAGAATTTACATTAATTTTAGAGCCTTCATCCATCAATACTTTTATTATTAAGGTATTTTTTATTCCAATATTAATAAATAGGGATAGTTCATATGTTCAAAAACTAATTCTATCATTGATCATATCTTATTCAAGAAACTCTTTGGAGGGTTTCATACATGGATAAGATTAAGAAATGGTTTTGATAGCATGAAAATTTTTAGGTGTGGGACCTTCAAAGGTTTGGGTGTGAACTTTGGATTTGATAGATAGAGGTTGTTTCAATGTATTTTAAATGTTGCATGAGAAACTTGTGATAAAAAGTGTTATTAGTCTAGATTTCACCCTTGAGGTAGAGGTGTTTCAAATCTGCCTCATCCAATTGATACAATGGGTGATTTAACTATTTTAAGAATATTGGTGTCTTATTCCTAATTTATTTAAAGGCCTATAATAGTAATTAAATAAATAATATTGTAATAATTTAACTATATTTTTAACCTTTCTATAAATAACAATAAATATGGAGAAAATAAAATAGCTTAAAATGAATTGAAATGACTATTGTAGGGTCTAATATTGGATATGCAGGACTGAGACAGTGTCACAAATTAGGATCTACATTTTTTTATGAAAAGGATAGGAACACCAAAATAGGACACCCTAGGGTCTAACATTGTTGTCTTCTTTTGTTGTTGTTTTCCAAACTACTCAAAGAGATCTGAATTCTTTAGGTTTTATTCCTTGTCCTTGTGTGAGCCTACCTAAAAAATCTCAACTATTGAAAGTCTATGAAACTCCTTGTAGATATGATTTTGTCTTCAAACACTACACTTAATTATACTTTGATAAAACTTGAAAAGGAAGGGGGGGTTAATGTGTGTAAGATGCATTGAGCATGTATTCATACCCATTGTGTGGGCATGCTACCTACATAGTAATACTCTAAAGAGGGATCGAACCATATGTAGTTCTCACACTTAATGTGCTTTGAGCAATCATGAATGCATATGTAAAAATTCTAAACTAAGTGTGCTTGAGGTGGCTTGAGACTGGTGTGAGGATTTGGATATGCTTGTAGCTATATTAGATGGTTGTATGTAAAGAATAAGGAAATTTGCCTTAGTGATTTTGCTTGTATTCTTGCTTGCTTTGTAATATTTTCCAACTCCCTTCTAAATGAAATTTGAATGGGATTTTATAGAGATATATTGGTCATGGGTTGAATGTATTCACACTAGGCCAATAAGATGAAGAATAAGAACCATAAGGAACTAATTATTGGAGCTCAAAATTTAATTAGATAGGAGCACTAAAGTAAGACACCCTAAGGTCTGGTGTTGTATTCCAAGTTGGGAACTCATATCCTATAGGTTTTGGACCTAGGGGGATGGAATTATCATGGAAATGTAGCCTAGCTGAGTTAGAATCAAGTTTAAAAAGTCTACATATTGCTAGGAATAATCAAAAAGGTGTTTAGAAGGGTCATGAGATCATATAAGAGGGACCTATGAGTTGTATGTCATAAGCCACACTCAATCTACCAATTTTGACATTTTATACAACTACATTTGCCCACCCTTTATTTTAGTGATGTAGTGAAACAAAATACTAGGATAAAGGAAAAGTAGAAAGCATACCTAAACTTACCTACAAGGGTGAATCTCATGAAGCTATGTGATCTTGGGTGTGTATAGAGAGCATGTTATGAAGTGTAAATATGTTGTCATGTTGAGTGATGTTGGGTATGTGTAGAATGATGTTGTACCAAATGTAATATTATGAATAGAGTTGAGTACTTAATTCCCTAAGAGTGGCTCAAGAATGCAAATTCTATCCCTTTGGCTCCATCTTCACCTACTAATTGAAGTTATGTTATCATGCATGTGGTAATCTATGTTTGGACTGTGTGCTCAAGAATATAAATGCTAACTAGTCCTTTAGATCCATCATTGCCCCATGAAGTGAAGCTATGAACTGATACTAATATGAATGTGTTTCATATGATATGGCTCTTGAAGACCATGAATGTTCTATAATCTAACAATGTGTCATGGATAGTTTAATGTGTGCTAAAAAATAGGCCACTCTTGGCCATTTAGAAAAGGCGGAGATTAATCTTGTATAAAAGCCACTCTAAAACTAGGTAATAGTCTTATGTGGAAGCAACTCAGGAATGATGCCAACCTCCTATGATGGAATAAGGTATACAACTATTGAGAATGCCCAGGCAATGCCATAAACTATAAAGAATAGAAAGTAAATGTGCCATGCACTTTGCTCCCAATCACTGGTGTCTGTAACATGGATTCTAATATAGAAGTTATACCAATTACCATATATAAAATTGGAAGAGAGAGCCATCATGTTGTACATGATGCCCCTATATCTAGATTCTCTAAGAAAAAATGTATTAAAACTATTTATTCTAAACTAAACTATTGTTGAAAAAATTGTAATTACTCTTACATTTCTATCTATTTTTGGAAAATCTAGTTTGTTTGTTATTTGGATAAGATCATTGAAATAGGCCACCCTACTATCTAGTGCTATATTTCAAACTTGGTGCTATTGTCCTATGTTGATTCTAAATATTTTTCTATAATTATCACTATCTATCTAGTCGATTCTGCCTAGATTGAACTTTGTTTGTTATTATAGGTGTTCTGAGAACTAATTTTTTTACCAATTAAAGGCTCTGATCTCTATTAAAAAACCTTTATTTATTGCCCCCCTTCTGAGGGTAAGAATTAAGACCCTACAATGACTTCCCTTAGAAGAAATATTCTTTCAAGTGTGTTATGTTATGGAGTACATGATATAACAATGATAATTGAAAAGATGTCTTAAGATATAGCATAGTTTGTAATGGAGATTGTTAGATCAACAAGGGTATGCCTAGATAGATATAATAATGTAATAGCATGTGTAATATAGTGAACTATAATTAGAAATATGGTTAGTTGTTAGCTGTTAGTTTTCAAGGAAGGTTGGATCATGATGTCCATCATGGCATCCAAGAAAGCAAAAAAATGCATGATGTGGATCATGACATTGAAAATAATTGAAAATGAAACAAGCAAAAAAGTACACAAGGCAAGAAGCAAAAATCATAAAAAATGGCCAAGGGGCCAAGAAAACAAGGTACATGGGCACATGTCACTCAAACTAGGAAGTAATCATACAAGGCATGCTCAAATTCCACGTACACATACAATTAAAATAAGAAAGGTTGGCATGAAGGCCGAAAACACATAAAAGAGTATAGGTAAAGGACATTGGTAAATGTCCTAAATCACACACAAGAGAAAAAAATAGGAAATTATAAATGTAATCATATCTAGCTATGTAAATCAAGAAATGAATGCATGTAATATGCTAAAAATACAATCACATGTAACTAATCAAAGCAAGCAGTGAAAGTATGTAAGACATGGATTACAAGAATAGGTATATGATAATAATTACACAAGTGATATATAATAGTGAATGTCAATAGAGTAATTTGTGTAATTTAGTAATTAATTTACATTAACATGATAACTAGAGTGTGTGGTGTAGCAATGACATAACCTAGATGGTGTAGTCATGTAGATGATGCCCCTAGGGGGTAGATATATCAATGTATGTCTCAAATGTAGAAGTACGATGCCCCGTCAATGGGTAGAGTGAAACAATCATGGATTTAGATGTCACTACACATACTCAAAGAATATCAAGTGAAGCATGTTAATATACATAGATCAATAAATGATAGCATACAACAATAAATGTAAGTCTAGAATGGTAGTAGAAATGTAAAGCATGGATAATGTATATAATTGAAATTTTTTTGATGTTTTTGATTTATTTGAATGTTTTTGAAATTTTGTATTATTTTTAGTATTTTTAAAATAATCTATGTACAATCAATGATAAAAAGACTATGTACAAGAAATACTAAGAAAATATGTACAAGTAATTGAAAGAAATCTATATACAAGTAATTTTTAAAAATTATGTATAATTAAGCTGAAAGGAAATTATGTAAAAGTATATGAATAAAGCAATATGTACACAATGAAATTAAAGACTAGGATAGAGGGGTAAAGGGTCCAAGGATGGGGCTCATTGGGGATAGATATGGAGGAAAGGATCATGGCCATCAACAAATGCCTTAAGATCATCATCATCATCATAAGTATCATCATATGTTGTAGATTCTGTATACATGGTGTCATCCTGCCAAAGGTGAATTAAAGGTTTTTAGGGTGGTCAAGATGTTTATTTTCCTCTGGGATGTTTAGATATGGTAGTAGATGGCTTTGGTGGAAGTGGTGATGTCGGTGCTAGTGGTGATGTAATCTGAATAGTACTTTGAAGCTATAGTTTATCCAATCTCTATTATAAATTTTTATATGAGTCAGTGTCATGGCCTATGATTTAGTGAAAGAGATAAAAAGGGTGACCATCCTACCATGATAAACTACTAATATATATATATATATATATATATATATGTCATACTCTAGGTAGTGTGATTAGTCCACAATCAAGTAACATCTATAGCATAGTTTGTGGCTAATCTTATGTGTTACCTGCCTGAATTTGAATGACTGGCTCTATATCCATAAAGGTAACCATGTGAAATATATGAACCAAGTGATCTATTTATGGCCATTAATGTGTAATATATTGTAGGAGTGTAGTGATAGATGTTAAGAGTGATGTAGGATGTATAATGATAGCTCTAGAGTCATTTTAGTACTCTCTTGGGACAATTGGTGTAAATTTTAATCCACACAAATAGTCATCTATGAGTGTGGTGGCATATCATCATTTGAAGTATCTTAGGAATATGCATCAACATCATATACCTATGGTAACTCAAAATTTACCACAAGGGGTAACTGTGATATGGGAGTCTCATCAACTATAGTAGTAGAAAATGGTGGTGCTGTGAGAGTCTTTATAACTATCAGAGTAATTATAACTATCAAAGGAGCTATATCTATAAAATTAACTGGTACTAATAAAATTTCTATTGGTGATTGTATAATTTTAATAGGTGTAGGAACTGTGACTGATGGAGTAGCTAGAATGGCTAAAGTTATTATGACTAGCGAAGTATCTAGAGCTAAGGACATAACTGTAAGTGGAGAAGTGTGACATGTACTAGTCTCTTCTACCTCATATGTATGTATCTGATCAAAATAAATTTGATGAGGTGGTGACTAAACTTTGATATGACGTGTCCCATCTGGTGAAATAATCAAAGATGACTCTATAATTTGACAATATCTAAATGGTTGGTTATTTATTGGGCAAGTGTATAGGTATCCTTCATGGAAAAACTTAACACATCAATGAAGAGTAGAAGTAAATACCCCTATATCATGTATCTAAGGTCATCCAAGTAAAATATTATAATGAATATGACATGGCATGCCCTGGGACTATATAGAGAGGGGTTTGGGCCCAACCATGATAACCAAAGCAATGGTGCCCAATGTTTTTCATGGTATATCATTAAACACTCTCATATTATTATATTATTTTTAAATGGATTCCATATCTATACCCATGATATGTAAGAATGTAATATTACATATATTAAGTCTAGAACTACTATCAACTAGAACTCTCTTAAATGAGTTGGTTTTTACTTGAGTTTGTATGAATAATGCTAAATTTTTATCAATAACTATTTGAGATGGCATGTATTCATGATCAAAATAAATAACATCTTCTATAGTTTTTAATGTTTTGACCATTGATGCAAAATAAGGAGGCTCTAAATCAATGGGAATAGATGTCTGAGTGAGTGCCTAATAAAGAATGTTTTTTAACACATTAACTTTCTGAAGCAATTCTAACATGGAAATCTTTGCTAGTGTGTTTCTTAACTAATCAATAATATCATATGCCTTATGTCAATCTACCTATTTAGGTGGGTTGGGCCTAGGATGGGAAGAAATAGGAGGGAGGTGGGACTCTTGAATAGGTGGGGGAGGCCTGTTGTCATGTCGAGTAATATCTCTAGTTGCATTAACCACTATCTGTATAAGATTAATAGCAGCTACGAGAGGAGATTAAAGATAATTGATAGGTCAAGGTGGTGGAGGGACAAAGGGTGTTTATTGGGCTCTTTGGTGATGGGTAGTGACCTATGGAAGAGTAAAATGGACCATGAAACATAACTTGGTATGGGATAAAGGCTCTAAGGGAGGTGAGGAAAGAGGTATCTTAACATGTTTAGCATTGAATTTCTTAATATCATCCCATATTATAAAAAGTAAGCATGAAATGTAAAGAATGAAGCTTTGTATTAACATATGGTAAACTTAATCATTCATGTACATGATAGAACCAAGTATGGTCTCCTTATTATGTGCAATAAATGTAAGAAATGTTTTGAAATAAATGAGATCCATTTTTATTTTTATGTGAAATCTAATTTTAGATGTAAGGTGATACCTCAAAAGCAATGGGACTTAGTATATACAAATAGGTTTTTGAAAAATGATTTATTTTAAATTAATATGATTTATTTTAAAAATTAATGTAAATTGTTGGTTTAAATATGAAGGTAAAAAATTAGAAAAATAATGGAAAAATTATGAAAGAATTTTCCCTAGGGTTTTTAGGGTTTTTGTATGCAAAAAGACCTAGTAAATTTAACTAGGGTTTGAAATAAATGATTTTTAAAATTACTAAGGTAAATTTTAAAATTAAATGTGAATTTTTTATTTAAAATATGTATAAAAACTAGAAAATTATAAGAAAAATTAGTAAGGAATTTACACTAAGGTTTCTAGGGTTTTTATGCACAAAGTAAGTTAGGTTCACTAAATGATGTAACTATTTTGAGAATATTGGTGTCTTATTCATAATTTAGTTAAAGGCTTGGAATATTAAATTAGGAAATAATATTACAACAATTTAACTACTAATTTTTATAATTTAACTATATTTTTCACCTTTTAATAAATAGTAGTAATATGGAGAACATAAAACTTAGCTTAAAATGAATTGAAACAATTGTTGTAGGGTCTGATATTGGTTGTGCAAGACTAGGACAGTGTCATAAATCAAGATTTGGATTTTATTTTGTGAAATGATGGGAACATAAAAATAGGACACCCTAAGGTTTGAGATTATTGTCCTCTTCTGCTATTGTTATCAAAACTATTCATAGAGACCTGAGTTTTTTTGGTTTTGTTTGTTGTCCCTGAGTGAGATTGCTTATGAAATATTGACTATTGAAAGTCCATGAAACTCCTTGTAGAAATGATTTTGTATTTAAACCCTAGACTTCATTTTACTTTGATAAAAATTGAGAAATAAGGGGGTTTATTGTGTGTAAGGTGAATTGAGCATGCACCACACCCCTTGTGTGGGCACACTAGCTACATAACAATACTATGAAGAGGGATCAAGCCATATGTAGTTCTCCCAATTAAAATACTTTATGCAATAGTGAATGCAGATGAAAAAATGCTAAATTAGGTATGATTGAGGTGGCTAGGGATTGGTGTGAGGATTTGGATATGCTTATAATTGTATTGGATGGTTGTATATAGAGAATAGGGAAATTTGCCTTAGTGGTTTTTCTTGTATTCTTGCTTGCTTTGTAATATTTTTCAACCCCCTTATAAGTGAAATTTGAATGGGATTTTATAGAGATCTATTGGTCATGGGTCAAATGTATTTGTATTAGGCTAACAAGATGAAGAATAAGAATTGAAAGGAAATGACCACTGGAGATCAAAATGCAATTGGATATGAACACCAAAATAGGAAACCCTAGGATCCAACACTATAGTCCAAGTTAGGATATCCTATGCTATAGGTTTTTTTGATCTAGGGGGATAGAATTAACATAGGAAATTTACCCTAGCTGAGTTGGAATTAGGTTTCAACAGTCTATAAATGACTAGGAATAAGCAAAAAGGTGTCTAAAAAGGTCATGAGAGCATGTAAGAGGGACTTATGGGTTGGGTGTCAAAATCCATAGTCAAGCTACAAATTTTGAGATTTTATATGACTATAATGTGATAACCTCTAGGTATGGATATCTAGTTGAGTGAGATAAACTTCTAGTTTTGGGGCTATATCCCTTGATGCATCATCTAGGCTTAGTCCCAAACCCACTAATTTTCAATGAAAATAGATAAAAAGATGAATGAAATAAACCTAAGCTATGGGAGGTGATGCACCAACATCTTGTTTCCACTCTATTTGACCCTTCAAAAACACTTATGAACAAGACAAATACTATGACTAAACCACTCTCTCCAAGAGACTCCTAAGCATAAATGATTAACATAGAGGCTATATTAGATGATTAGAAGTTGAGGGTGATGAATGGGAGGTTTATTTTAAGACACTACCAATCATATTCTACTGCAAGCACAATCACCAACACTTTCACATACCATATTACCTATTTAGAATAATGTCCTAGAAATTAGGTGAGAATAAAGACCTACAAAGGGAGATAAGACTCCACCACTTGTGCAAATCAACAAGTATAAAAAACATTAAAATAGCATCGATAAGTCAAACTAGTCCTTATATTAATACAAAGGTTAGAAGGTACAATTTGGGTAGAGTTTCTTCATAACCAACTAAGGGATCCATATAATGGATTTGAGCCTCAATTTATAAAATAAAAGAAGGGGAGAAAAGGATAATGTGGCATAGAAGTGTGGAGGAGAGGTCATGATGATCCTCATTCACTCAAAAATTAATTAAAAACATGAATAAGGATCAATAATAGTTCCATAATCTCTCATATGTGTTTCCTTGGCTACAAAATGGCCTTCAATGAGCCTTTGGATGTAGAGGTGTGGTTTATGGCCTATTTTGGTCATAGTTGACCCCATGAAGATTCCATGCACATTTTAATTC
The DNA here is from genome assembly GCA_037957365.1 of Torreya grandis. Classification (NCBI taxonomy): domain Eukaryota; kingdom Viridiplantae; phylum Streptophyta; class Pinopsida; order Cupressales; family Taxaceae; genus Torreya; species Torreya grandis. Next base: position 1,622,084 of record JARHVA010002065.1, on the reverse strand, counting down.
ATATTTTGATCTTTTACATGTAATGGGAGGTTATGCACTCATTATGAGAGATAATTACTTTCTTAAATTTATCCACTACTCATTTAGCTACCACCCTCCATATAATTCTCAACCCATTTAATACATTGCTCTCCTAGTGGGAGAGAGACCTATGACTTAGAGGATTTCAAGTGAGTGATGAGTCTAATATTGACTTGAGGAGGTTGGTAAAATAGTTCTTCCACCCTTAAGAGTCTCATCACCATGCAAATAAGCCTTGCAATATTCCTTCCTTGATTTAAATGAAGGTCATCTCCTCAATTAGGTTGAAGTATGCTCATTAGGCTTGTTTTTATTATTTTGGGAGTTTAAGAATGATTTTTTGAAGATCATCCTACCTTTTCATAGGCCCAAGAGGCATTTCCACTCACTCAGGACTCTCAACATGCTTAGAATTATCAAAATAAACCTAAAACTAGACCTAGAAATCCATTTTCATGCATATTTAGCCTTACATGTGCCAAATTTCTCATGTAAAGGGGAATAAATGACCTTTAGGCTCATTAATTATATTTTATTCATGTATCATGGTCATAAGAGTCATCAAAAAGAGTATATTGTCTATTGGGTTCATCATTAGGGTTTTGGTTGGTTTAGAGTGGCCTAACATCTCAATGATGGTTCATAGAGTACAATTTTTAGATTGAAAACTTAATACCAGGAATGTTGATCACATAGAACCTATCAAATGTCCCTAATATATCCTAGTACCATGCATCATGTATGGTGAGCTCTATGTAAAATTTGGTAGCCTTCAAGTCTTCATTATGCATTCTAGGTATGTTAACAATGTTAAGGATCATTCATAGAGCTACCCTCCTAAAAGTAACTATCTCTACCATAGATAGTAAGTTCATAGGGGTACCCAACTTCCCATAGGAGCATTAGGACCCATGCATATTTCCATGTAAGATACAAGTATTTAAACTAGCAACTCAAAATGGCAAACTGGGGTGATGGAGCTCAAGGGAGGTAACTAAGCTAAATTTATAATTCCCCTACCTTATTATACATAAAACACCTTACTCACTACATATATTATAATAATATATATTTTTATGGCCTTAGTTTTTCTTAAGGATCTTGAATATGTCACAAGAATGAATTTGGGGCTTTGAGGGCTTAAGGGGGTTGTAGGTTGTAGTGGCCTATACTGAGTTTCAAAACCTTAGACCACCTAGAGGTGTTTTAGTGACTTCACAGTATTATTATCACCCTTTTCTATCTAATTTAAATATTTTCCACAATCTTACAATTTAGTATATCCCTATCTCTATCTTTCTTCTCTTTTAGGTCTATCATGACCATCCTTGGCTTAGTCTAAGTGTTTAGACTAATTAATGTTAGAGACCTGAGTGGTTTTTGTCTCTATTTTCCTCATTGTTTATAAGTTTGGGGGTTTCATGTAGTGTTCTCTTAGTTTTTAGAACACTTATTAAACTAGATCTCCCTTATGCTCTACCATCAAAACTCACTCTATAGTCATACTCATAGGTTTGTGTGTCATGAATGCTCGGTTAGGCCAAGGCAACCCTCTAAAACTTGATTTTAGTTTTAAATATCTTAAGGATTGTAAAAATGTTATACACTACCATGGGGTCACCCTCACATATTTTTTTCCTTTGTCATTCAAACTAGCTAGGTACTCTAACTAACTAGGTAGACATATATGCATTGAGATAACTATATATGAGGATTTAGGGAGTCTTAAGTTAGCTTGGTTTTTTATAATTTAATGTCTCTTTTTTATTAAAATAACATAACCATTATATTTTTATCCTTTACTTGATATCCCTCTTTCATGTGTATATGGCATTTCATTCCCAAATTTGGAGACAACCTACCTATATTCCTGTAGGTGGTGATTAATGGAACTTGACTGCAATTAGAGCTTTCCCATAGGTCAATGAATAAGATAAAGGTTTTGAAAGATATATATGAAACCTAGTTGGCCTTATTTAAAACTTATTATCTTCCCTTAATATATTCACTTTCAAAAGTTTACAGCCCTCTCTTGTGTCTTCCTAAGTTCATCCATAGTGGTGATTAGGGGGAAAATCTTTAAAGGTTGGGCCTGAAATTGATCTTAAAAGTTTTTTCATTGTCCTATTTCATGTGTCTAAACTTGACTAAGTTTCTTCTCTCAGAGTTTCATTGTCCTTTCATGGTATTAAATAGACTTTTGGTCTCACTCTTACCCCTAGGTTTATGAATGAGGATTTAGACATGTAGGTGCATCACATAGTCTTTTGAAGTTCATATTATAAAAATCAAAGCCTATTATAAGGTGGAAATATCTTGATAAGGTCACTAAATAAAAGATATTTTTAGGATACCTAATGTGGACTATTATTCTTCATTCAAGACCATCTATTAAGACCTTAAACATCCCTATCTAGATACTAAACAAATCAATGCATTTGGGGTTGATGAAATAGGAATCTTGAGGGAGAAATTAAAACCTAGGAGTCCATGAAATCATTAAATAATTCTAATAAACTTTAAGCCTTACTGAAAGGCTTATGAATGAATTTGGATCTAGTTCATGGGTTTTGGTCATTAGGGCCATAAGGATAGGTTGAACTAGTCCTTATATTAATTCAAAGGTTACAAGGAATGATTTGGGTAGATTTTATTTATACCCAGTTGAGGGATCCATTTAATAGATTTTGAGCCTCAATTTATAGAAAAAATAAGGGGAGACAAGGAGAATATGGCATAGATGTGTGGAGGAGAGGCCATGATGATCCTAATTTTCTCAACCATAAGTTAAAAACATCAATAATGATTAGTAATAGTTCCATGATATCTCATATGTGTTTCCTTGGCTAAAAAATGGCATTCAATGAGCCCTTGGATGTAGAGGTGGGGTGGATGGCCTAGTTTGGTCATAGTTGACCCCATGAAGATGCCATAAACTTTATAAATAATCCTTTGTTCCTTATCATGCAATGGGATGTCATGAAATCATTACGAGACATATTTACTTTCTTGAACCTATCCATTACTCACTTTTCTAACACCCTCCATGTAATTTTCAACCCATTCAATGCATTTATATCTTAGTGGGAGATAGACTTAGGACTTAGAGGCTTTCAGGTGAGTGATGAGTCTAGTAATTACTTGAGGATGTTGGTAAAATAGTGTTTATACCCTTGAGAGTCTCCTAACCATGTGTATAGGCCTTAAAACATACCTTCCTTGATGAAAATAAAGGTCATCTCCTCAATTAGGTTGAAGTCTAATCATTAGTCTTGTCTATACTATTATGGGAGTTGAATATTGATTGTTTGAAGATCATCCTACCTATACATAGACCCAAGAGGCTATTATACTCACTAAAGACCCTTAAAATACTTTTAATTATATAAATAGACCCAAAAATAGACCTTAAAAACCATTATACTTCCTAGTTCCATCAACCTTTTATGGTTAGCTCTGAGTAAAAATTGGTAGCCTTCAAGTCTTCACTAGGTATTCCAGGTATGCTAACAGTGTTAAGGATCATTCATAGATATTCCCTCCTAAAATAAAATATATATACCCTATATATTAGGTATATAATGGTACCTAAATTCCCCTAGTATCACTAGGACCCATGCATCTTTCCATGTAAGATACAAGCATTTAAACTAATAGCTCAAAATGGTAGACTAGGGTGATGGAGATTGAGGGAGATAGATAGGATAAATTACTAATTACATTATCTTATTCTACCTATAAAACATTCCTCAAGAAATTTAATATCATTATATATTTTTAGGCCTTATTTTTACATTAGGAGCCTGAATATGTCACAAGAATGATTTTGGGGCTCTAATGGCTTAAGGGGGGTTTTAGGTCATATTGGACTAAACTAAGCCTCAAGACCTTAAACCAAATGTAGGTGTATTAATAAATTTATGTTATTATTATAAAATTTTTATATCCAATTTAATTATTTTTCACAATATCACAATTTATCATACCCTTATCTTTGTCCTTCTTCTCTTTTAGGTCTATCATGACCATCCTTGGCTTAGTCTGAATGTTTAGAATAATTGATGCTAGAGACCTGAGTGGTCTGTGTCTCTATTTTCCTCATTATTGATAGATTTGGGTCTCATTTATTAATTTTTTAGAGTTTTAAAACACTTAGTTAACTTTTTATCCCTCATTCTCTACCATTAAAACTCACTTTGTAGTCATACACACATGCATGTGTGCCATGAATGCTCAGTTAGGCCCATTAAACTCTCTCAAAATTGATTAAATTTTTAAAGATCTTAAGGATATTAAATATTATATACACTATCATGTGATCACCCTCACATATTTTTTACATTTGTCATTCAAACCAGCTAGGTAATCCAACTAACTAGGTAGACCTATATGCATTGGCTAACTATATATGTAAATTTAGGGGTTCCTGAGTTAGCTTGTTTAGTTTCCTTTTATGTCTCCTTTATCTTTCAATAATATAACCTCTATATTATAATCCTTTACTTTATCTCCCTAATTCATGTGTATATGACATTTCACTCCCAAATTTGGAGACAACCTACCTATAGTCCTATAGGTGGTGATTAGGGTAACTTGACTACAGTTGGAGCCTTCCCACAAGTCAATGAGTAAGAGAAAGTTTGTCTTAGCCATACATGAAACCTAGTTGGCCTTATTTGAAAATTAGTATCCTCCCTTAACATAGTCACTTTCACAAGTATATATCCCTCTCTTGGGTCTACCTAGGCTCAGTTTTAGGTGGTGATTAGGGGTAAACTCTTTGAAGGCTAGGCCTAAACTTGATCTTATAAGTTTTTTCATTGGCCTATTCTATGTGTTTAAACTTTAATGAGTTTATTCTCTTGGTTATATTGGACTTTCATGGTATTAAATATGCTTTTGGTCTCACTCTCACCCTTAGGCTTGTACATGAGGACTTATACCTATAGGTTCATATCAAAGTCTTCTAAAGTTTAGATTCTAAAAACCAAAGCCTATTATAAGGTGGAAATATCTTAATAAGGTCACTACATAAAATATATTTTTGGGAGACCTCATGTAGACTATTATTCTTCATTCAAGACCATCTATTAAGTCCCTAAACATTCCTATCTATATACTCAATAAATAAATGCATCTAGGGTTGATGAATTAGGCATCTTGAGGGATAAATTGAAACCTAAGAGTCCATGAAAAACTTAAATATTTTTAATAAACCTTAAGCCCTACTAAAAATATTATGAATGCAATTGGAGATAGTTCAAGGGGTTTGGTCTTGAGGTCCATTAGGAAGATTATTACTTTTGAGATAGGGGCTCCTCCATATGCCTAAATCACTCCATCCACCTAAAGAAGATGCCATTTATAATTTCAGCCTAAATATTTCTTGTCATAAGGACAACTAGGTCATGTTTAGAACCTTTCTCCTTCTTTTACATTATGAGCATTTAAGATCTTGCAGGGAACATGTTATGATTAAATGATGACTAGGTGAGGTATGTGAGTATCCTAGAGGAAGACATGGAAACTTGTACTGATCATTATCATGATCTACTCCATGAAATATAGAAACTCTTGTGCATGACCTATAATCATACCAACCTAGGGAGACCTTATGTTTATTTGTCCTTAAAATTACTATGAGAACATGATTAAAGGGGTCTAAAACACTCAATATGATTTTAGATACCTTTACCTATACTCAATCTATCACAATGAGCTTAAAATTTTTATAAATCTTCTTGTATCTGAGCTTATGGGGTTTTCAAAGGGCTTAAGACCATCTGGGGGTCTTAGTGATTGTTCATAAAACTCAGGTCCTCGATTTTCAAACCAATGCCACTAATTAAAATCCCACTAAGGACCTTACCTCTAGATAAGACCTTGGGATTTAAATCCCCTTGTATGAACCATACCATTAATCTAAAATTGGCCCTTTTGGGTTTTAAAAGGGCTCAATGATTATCTTTCTACCATTTTTTCCTTTCCGTTCACACTTGGGACATGAATCCTTCTTTATGATGCCTACAAGGGATCCCACATAATATTTATGAGCTCATCTAACTCTTACCTATCTATACAACTCTATATAAATCCTATAAACATCTAAAAAACTTCATGTCCATAGGCCTGAGATATTGAAAGGCCATTGGTGGGTAAGAGGAGGGAAATATGGAGTCAAATATGTTTTCAAAATAAAGAGTATAGATGAAGGGAAGCTAAAATGTCACTTTTCACATGTGTGGGCCCATTTATGGTGGATGAAAGGCATTTGGCTCCTAAAATATCTCCCTTTTGCATATAAAACCACCTTATAAAGGTATGATGATGACACTAAGTCCCTTTTGGAGACTTTAACTCTTAATAATGACTTAATGATGTCTTATGGGCCATAAAAATAGAATGTTCATGGTTTAGACACCCTTTAGAAGGTAGATTATGCATAAATTCAAATTAAGTATCAAATAAGGAGAATAAATACCTTAAAATATTCTAAATAAAATTTAAGTATGCTAAGGATTTACATAGGGTCATCATCCTTATTTAGATTAGCCCTAATCCTTTGAATTTTACCCCCAATTATATAGGTTCTTGGCATGTTCAAATGAACATATGGATGGCTACAAATTATAGTGTGTTATATCACCTTTAATGCATATATTTAAACCACAATATACACCCTAAGTATTTTTATAGACTCTTATACATAATTAGCACAAAAAAATGCCTTGATGCAACTTCAAATAATATGAGATGGGGCTGCCTTTAGTCTTTTGAAATGACTCACTACTTGAACCTACTACTTCATTTTCTAAGGAAAATTGACCATCTCTTTGGATGTCAAGACATTTAAAATACACAAGAAGGATAAAAATGATAATCCCAAGGGTAGAGTGATGTCAACATCATTGGTGACTTTGAGAGGTTAATCTACCTGGCTAGATCAAGAGGACCTAAAATTTATTACATAATAGCCATGACTTAGTTGAAAGACCTCTCTAACTAGACTTGACACTTCACGCTTAACATCTTGTAAAGATTAAATAACTAAAAATACTCATTATACACACAATAAATACACAAAGGAGCAAAACACTAAAATAACTAAGAAAGTAACAAGACAACAAAGAAAAGCAAACTAACAAAGCACTTACGGCACAACTATTGACTAAATTTACCCTTAGGTCAATTAAGTCAACCCCCATGCATTTTTAAACTTTCATAGGGTCATTATAAGTTTTAAATGTCTATCATGATCATAATTGGGGTTAAATCATGTTTTTAAGGTCACTTAATGTGTTTTAAACCTTTGTCATGTTTGTCATTTGTCTTCATAACCTTTTTACCACCTTTTGGCCATTTTAATGAAATTGTATGGTTTTCCACAAAATGACAAAGATGTCAAAATAAAATATAATTTATGGAATGTTAGGTAAGTGTTAGAAGAAAAATTTTGAAACTAAAAATGTTGTAGGTCTAACATAAAAACAAGATCACTGTAAAAAGGGAGGTTTCAGGCAATTATACAAACTAGATGATTAGTTCGGCATATGTGGAAGCTTTAGATAAGTCTATTAATATTCCCATAGTCCATTTCCATGCCTAGGTAGCTTTGATAGATACAAATTTGATAGAAAATTGATCTATCTCTATCTCTCATCGATCTCTTGGATAGGTCAATAAGGGTCAATAGTTTTCACTTGGTACAGATAGGAGAAAAAGAGTTAGACTAAGTGCACTTGGTGGATGTTATTAGTCCTCATGAACTCTCATTCCATGGTTTTGGATTTTAGAATGGTGTTATATACTATATAAATAATCATTAATACTATTATTACCTTTAAATATCTTTCACATCCCTAACACTTTAATTTCCTCACCTATTTACATTGGTATGTGCAAACCATGTAGTGCATATGGTCTTATAGAGAGTATTCATTCCTTTCATGTCAAATTCAACTATTTTGGTACATGTGATCATGGAAGGATATGTAGGATCACTCTCTTACATTAGGAGTGAACATTAATGGCCTAAGAAAATGGTTTTAAATTATATATTTTCATCTTCATTTGAGTGGCGTTAGGTCAAGGCTAACACACCTGTGTTCAACTCCTCAAAGCATCACTATTGATTTATATATTAAAAGTTTGTATTGAAGAGGATAATTGATGGAAGGTAAGTCTATAACACTTGAGACAATAAATTACTATTGAAACAATCACCTACAATACTATATAAGAGTGTTTAAATAGTATTTGATGAGGGATTTGGATTTCATGATAGAGCTTTGACAAGTTTATGATTGCCTTGAAGTTCTATAAGCCTTAACATATTCAAAACTACACTCAAAATTTCATTAAAACTTGTAGAGGTGTAGATTTTAAGAAATTACAAATGAGATGACTTACCTTAGTTTCTCCAAAAATGGTTTCTTCTCTACAATGTTGTCATCTATTGGTGAAAGTCCATAAGGTCTGTCTAAACATAATGGCTCGTTTATTGTAGCCTAGGACTAGAGATAATACCTAAGCACAAGAAGAATATTTTTTTTATCAAAAGGGAGATGATGTTAAAGTCATTTCAAGTCAATATAGTCCTAATTAGAACATTCAGTAACTATAGTGCCTTTTAATTCAATAAACATGTAGCAACATAATGCGCAAGTGACAACTAGTGCATTGTTAGTAAAATATGAGAGCGTGGTCTTAAGTCAGGAGTGAGTCCATTTAGTTTTATGTAATTGTCCTAATTATCTTATATGAAATTAAGTGAGGTAATTACAATTATCAAAGATATATACTTACCTACATGAACTTATTGGTTTCCCTAATATGCACACCTATAGTTTGGTTCATACTACAGACTAGCCTAAGCCCATGAGCGAAGTAGTTTATATCTTGATCAGATATATAAGATTAAGATGAAATTGTATAAATAATTCTCACATGATTATATCACACTCCTTGTGATTCTTATAGATAGGGGTGGTAGAGAAAATATTGAATTAAATTGGTCTCTAACCACATATTTAATAAACACTTCACATAGTCATAAGCCTATAAGTTAGCCTTCAGAACATGTGATGTTGAAGGGTCTATGGGTATGGTAAATGTATAAAACATGACATATAAAGTCATAATTAATTTATAAAGACCTTCACAACCACCTTCATGTCAAACTCATAGTGGAAGTGTCCTCTATTTTATCTTGGACAAGGGGCACTCCATAGTCAACACACTTACAAAATTAGTATATGAATGATGAAAATATGAGTGAAAAGTCTTGGAATGAATTTAATATGTTTTATAAAATTTAATTTAAGGTAAAAATATGTTCAAGGGTACATAAAATCATTAAGACCAATCAGAAGGGTCAAATACTCAGAAACATGGTTTAGGCCTATTAGGCCTAAAACTGAGCATAAACCCTCATGATGTCTAAAGTCATTCATATTAATATATGATATATAAAATAAAATTTAATTCCTTTCAGGGAGAGTTGAGTACTGATTTGAATCATTGGTTTGTAGAGAAAAATATAGAACTAGTCATTTTGGCCTAAATCTATCTCAACCCTATCTAGAATGCCTAGTAATAGCTTGAGAGCCAACTTATTTTGTTCATATCTATATATAAATTATACATGGTGCCTCAATAAGTTAGGGTTTCCTGAGTTGGTCCATATACTCTAACTCAATGGGATTGGTTTAAAGGTTAAACAGCTAACCTTTATGATTCATCACTAAGAACCAAAATCTCCTAAAACCCTTACATGAACCCAATGAACATGATATAAAGGGAGATGCATCCAAAAGTGTTAAATTGGCTAGGAATATGATTTTGTCTTTTTTTTCACTCTCTCAGACTCCTCACCATCTAGTCATTCCATACTATTACTTGAATGTATAGGTTAAAATATTTGTCTTTTATAATTTTTGAGTTCAATTGAAGGTGAAGAAAGGAATAGGTAAATTAAAATCATTGTATAATGTGTTTAGATAATTTTTATAATTCCTCAAAATAAATTTTCACATTATTCATACATGTAAATCTCTCTACTAATTTAGTCTTTATAGGCAGTCTTGGATAAAATAATGAGAAAGTGAGAGACTGACAAAATTAGAGATGATAAGTATGGTTTGGAGTTTCATTGAGGTTTATTTGATATAAAATAGGATAAATAGGTCATTAAAAAATGTCTCAAACCCATGAAATGAATCTCCATTAGCATATAAAGGTCACTTAACTGGCAAGTGTGTGTGATAGGCTTAGAGGGATAGTGACCATTTATAAGACAGTGAATGACAAGTGGTGCATAAAAGTTCATCAATTGAGGATCATATAAGGGTTTTCACAATATTATTTCCAACTTCCTCATTCAAATTATGTGTTTCAAGGACTTATATGATAGTTTTGAATAGTTAAGTGGACTTTTTATGCAATCATAAATGTATCATGCCCATAAATCAATCCTAGATTAGATGGGATAAAGAACACCTAGACTTTTGATTGGGGAGAATACAATTATTAAGTAGGAGCATGACCAATGTGAGGATCTATTAGACCTAATTATGGGATTACTTGTCACAACAAACCATGTGAGATAGGGTTCCAAATCTTATAGTCTAACACAATCACATAATAAACCTAAAAGAGTCCTATGATTTAATATTTCACTAATCTAATAGCAAGAAAAGTAAATCTAATCTAGTGCACACCAAAGCTTGTGGCAAAAAGTGGGGGTTAGAAACAAAAAAATAAAAAATAAAAACTAAACTAATCATGTATAAAATACATATACTCATGTCGATGTATACAAAATCTTAATACATGGAAGATAAAGAAACATATGCTCTATCTATCTACTCTTACAAAGGAGGAATAAAGTTAGGAATACTTACCTTTGAAGCTAAACCCATCGAGCCTCAATCTCCCCCTTGGTCAAGTTTCTCCAAAAGAGATTGCTATGGTATGTAGGGATAATTAAGATAAATTAGATCTAGGCTACACAACCTATCCAACCATCTAAAATACTTATCCATAAGATGATATCAAAGCTCCAAAGAAAGTATTAAACCCTAAAGCTTTATTCCCCAAGTAGAATGGTCAGTATGTAGATGTTCATTTGCACTTCTTTGCTTAATTATTCACTCTTATGAAATGGTGGTAAAGGACCTTGTATATATAGTAGTAACTTGGCCTAAAAACATTTAGGAATGTTGGTTGTGGTAGGTCGACCTAGCACATTTTTGGGGCTAACTCTCTAGGTCTGTGCTAGGTTGGCCAAGAGGCCAACAAACCAAAAGAGATAAAAAGTCCCTAAAATGTGCTACGTTAACCCAGTTAACCTAGCACAACTGATAGGTCAAAAGGATGCTAAGGTAAGAAATGAAGGATAAAACATAACAAATAATAGGAATAGATAGAACTAAGAAGAATAAGATTGGATTCAATAGTTTTAGGAGGCTAGAGTGTGGATGGAAAGTGGAAAAAAGAATGACAATCTTATGAAACACCAATTGTCTACCCACCCATTTATCAGTGCACCCCTTAAGCCATGCACTTAGAGATATTGAGACTCAATAGGTTCTTTCAAGATATAAAGTGTCAGTAATCAATAAAAGTGAAAAATATAATGTCTATACATATTCTCCAATTGAAGATCATCACATGTCATGTAAGTACAACATGGGATGGTGCTTTGAAAGAAAATATGATAACACATAATGATGCTAAGTATGGTGTAGTAAGTATAAAATAAGATAAATGAAATAACTGTATTGAAAAACACATACCTCTAACTTACCTTATTACCATAGATAAATAAGTATACTATAAAAAGATGGTGTCGAATATAGAGTAAACTAGGTGAACCTATAGAAATTAGTGCAAAAAATAACCAAAAATCATTTTTTTGAAAGATAGACATGTGATAGTGGAAAATAATCTCTACTTTGTCATGATTCTAACACATTTTATGGTTTGTAAAATGGATGAGTAGAAACAAAGATAGAGGCAAAATAAGGAATCTGGTTGAAAATAAATGAAAGAATTGAGTTGTAAAGTTCTTTTATATAGGGAAAGAGAGAATTCATTTGGAATTTTGAGTTGTGAAAAAGAGAAAGGAAGATATCTGAGACAAAACAAGGATAGGATGGTGAGGGAATGACATTATAGATGAGGAGGACACCCAAAGGTGGCAACAAGTGCACTACAAGTATGCAACTATGGATCTCAAACTAGTTTTTGAAATTTGTATTTAATTAAGTGAATTTTTGATAAAATTTGTTTTTAAGAATTTATAAATGTCAAAATTAAACAAACTTAGACTATAAGGGTATAAAAAATGAAGACAAAAAAAGGGTTAAAAGGGTTTATGAAGAAAATGAGTAAAATGCACATTTTGGGAAAAATGTACTGGGTCAACACATATAATGCACTAGATCCACCAAGTTGACCTAGTAGGTTGAAATAGGGCATAATCCATATGGTCGACATAGTAGGTATGGGTCGACCTAGTGTAATCTATAAGATAAAAAGCTAGAATAGAGTGAGAAACTAGTTCATAAGGGCTAGAATGAAAACTCAGTACTAGGGAGGGGAAAATAAGAGGGTTGACTTGGAATTTGAATTCAATTAATGCAAAAATAGGGAAATTTTGGTCAACCTAGGTTGACCAAGGAACCAAAATAAGCATAAAAGAGCATGTAAAAAGCTAAAAGAGGGATAAAATGGCTTGAATTGACCAAAAGAGGGTAAGAGGGACCCAAAAAGCTAGAAATAGGATAAAATGAATAAGGTAATAACAATTAGGCTTGTTTTTAATTAAAATTGGAAAAAAAATAATGATGTGTAAATAATGTATTATGATTAGACATGGATGAACTAATACATCATTTGTTATTTCTTGGTTGTAGAGATGATCAAGATTTTAGAGGTTGTTGGATGTGTCTTGGTTGTCAAATTTATTAGTTAGATTGATAGATGGAGATTGAGCTAGATTGGTAGCCATGGGTCTAGGAGGTAAATCTAAGATGTGTAGGATCCCCCTCACTATTGAATTGTTAGTCATGTTCTTGGGATGTTGGCAATGGTTGATAAACATATTTATATGAGACATGGATGGGGATGTGATAGAGGTGGGTATCACACTAGAAGATGTTTATGCCATCCTCAAGTTACCCATAAAAAGATCACCGGTGACTATAGGGATACTAGATAGCTTAAAGTAGAGGAGAGCCTTAACCATGTGGGATATAGGATAAAAAATGATATTTAGAATATAGAGATTTATTATGGATGATGTGTATATATCATAGATATTAGACCTCCAAAAGGTGGTGATAGGCCGTGTGACACAATGGGTGATCTGTCTATTCATGGTAGCCTTGAGTAAGATGATACTAGAGGATGGAGTAATATATGATATAGGATCTATAATATGGGTCCAACTCATTCATGATCTATTTGAGATGTTGGTATAATGGTAGAAGACTATGGGACTAATCATACTATTGATAACATGGATATATGAGATATTCTCTATGTATTGACCAACTGGGTTGCCCCATGCAATCGATGATGGGTTACCTCAGATTCAAATATGGTGGGAGGAATAGGTAACATGGGCCATACCCCACATGCCAGTGCTATAGTCTATGATAGGTGCAGACATCATGTGGTAATTGTATGGGCATATAATAGTTACATGTGTGAGCTGACACATAGTTATACTAGCACTAGAGAGGAGAAAGGTGATTTGAAACTATATGTGGTAGAGAGAGACATATTTGGTGACATGGGTGCCAAGATATATGGGCTTACCTCATTCATTAACATTGATATTGATGCCTAACTAGTGGGATCATCATGTGAGGGAGTCATAAATGAAGAGGGGACTCATAACACTGACAATGAGGCCAACATTGAAGCCATGTCAAGAGTGACCATGGACTGGTCAAGCACAATGAGTGGAAAAGGAAGAGGTAGAGATACTAGATGTACCATTACCAGCCCTATAGTGAGACAAGTAGTAGCAACCAAGGACATGGCAATGATGGAGATATTAGAGAGTGGAGATTATAGACATCCTAGATGATCCCATAGATTATCCAACAAAGATGATAGAGAGACCACTTAGATGAAGGCTAAGATGGACATGAGCCATGATAGTTAGGTTTGAGCTAAGGATGTGACCTATTGAGGAGGTACTAAGAGGCTACACCAATGGGGAGACTATACTAAGTGATCATGCAAATGATAATATCATTAGAACTGAGACATAGATAGATTATAGATGTTATTAGGTCTGGATAACATGAAAGTAAGATGGAAGGATCTCATGATATGAAACTTGAGCACACCACTATGTTCTTGAAGTAATAATAAATCATATAAAAAGAGAATATTATAAGAGACAAAATAAAGTGGAGAAAATTGATTATTTATTAAGAGAATAAGGCTCAAGTAGAGCATACATATAGGAGAGAAAGTAACTCCTCTTCAAATGGTGTTTAAATCACCCCTAGAATAGAAATGTAACTCCTCCATAAAAAGGTGGTCACAGGTACTTGGAATAGAAGAGTAACTCCCATACCTAGAATAATTAGTCAAGGGAGTTACCTATGACATATATGACACACTATCTCCACCTAAGCAAGAATATCCCCCAAATGTAGGAAAAATCCATGTGAGCAAATATAAAATTCTCAAATAAATAAATATAGGAAAATAATTACCTACACTAACACCCCCCATAAGCATATCTTAGGTAGACAATGTGAAATAAAAATGGGCCTCAACAACTAGGCCTGATTAGGTACCCATGTATATTTTAAGAAATCATCAATGAAAGTGAGAATATACTTAGCCCTTGTTAAATATAAATTGTGAAAAGGTCCAAATACATCATTGTGTACTTAATCTAGTGCTTGTGAAGCCCTCCAAGCTTTGATTTTGTCAAATTTTACTTCAAGGTGCTTTCTAAGAGAGCTACCCTCAAAAAATCCCTTATAGAGTTGGACTCGAGGAAAGCCTATAACCATGTCATTTTTGCTAAGTTGTTTAAGATATTATTAGTTAAGGTGGTCAAACTTCTCATGCCATAATTTGCTGACTCCATCTAAATGAGTCAACAATGATATTAGAGAAGAATTAGGTACAAAATGAGAGAAGGTATATAACTTAGCTTGGTGATCTAACCTCTCTACTGTAACTATAAAATCACTATGTAACTCCCTGATGATAACTAAATTTGGTAAAAACTCAACCCTCATGCCTTTGTCGATATGGGTTATTTGATACATGGATAGGAGATTAGTTGAAAGAGAAAGAACACTTAGAAAATTATTGAATGTTCCTCTTTCCATTTCAATATACCCTCTCCCTATAACTGGTATAGAAGTGTCATCACCTAAACTAATAGAAGACATGCTACAAGGCTCTATGGAAGAAAACTCAACTAGTGAAGAGCCCATGTGGTCAGAAGCACTCGAGTCAATAACCCATGAAGATGTTGAAGCTACAACTACTACAAGGGCCTTGTCTTTTTCTTTCTCTTTCCATTTACCCTTTTCCTTATTATAATCTTGGGTAGATGAATTGTTCTTGATGGACTCATAAACACCTATGTTATTCTTCTCTAGGAGATGAGTTAGGTGATCTATTTTCTTCTTCATGCACTTATGTTCATCATGCCCATTTTTATTATAGTAGGCACACTTAACCTTTTATTTCTTAGGTTTGTCATTAGAAGAGGAAGATTCAGTGTTGGTTTTATTAGAGGTTGATTCTTTCTTCTTCTCTTGATCCTTATTCTTCTTCTCTTTGTTTAAAGACTTTTATTTTCCATTCCTAGTAATTAGGGATTGAGGTTTTGTGGAGTTTAATGTAGCCATCTAAATTAAATTGTCTTACTCCATAATTCAGTTGGCAATGAAATAATCTAAATAGGGTATTTTCCATGTAGTGCCTAATGCACTTTTAGTGGCATGAAAAGTGGAGACAAAGACCGAAGAGTTAGGACCTAGCTTAGAGAGTTTAGAAAAAATAAGTTGGTCATCTTCTTTATTTATCCCACATTCTTTTAACTGCAATCTCAAGGACTTGAACTTAGTGAATAAATCTTGAAGGGTATCAAAGTTACAAGGACTTAGGCCAATGAGTTTATTCTCAAGCTCGTGACTTATAATCACATCTTACTCTCCAAATAATTTACCCAGAATAGTCCATACATCATGAAGTGATTTGGTAGGCTCTAAGTGAAATAGGAGATCAGGTATGGCAGAAATACATAATAGCCTATAGGCTTCATCACTATGGTTATACCATTTAACTATCTCTACATCTGTGATAGGTTTAGTTTTATTACCCATGGTTATCTTATATAAACCTTTACTCCTTAAAATAATTGTCATCTTGATTTTCCATTTGTGATAGTTGAAAGGAGTTAGTGGGTTCATTGAACTTGAATCCATTAGTTTAAAAATGAGTTTTAGTAGTAGTGAAAATTGTAGTTATTATATAAATGATAGTACTAGTAGAAATAAAAGAATGACTCAAAAAAAATACACCCCCTTGAACTATGAAATCGTGAACCCCCCCCCAAAAAAAATTTTTTTGTAAATGCACACTGAAAAGACATCGGACTCAATCGATAATGCATCTAGAATAATTAGTGAATGTGTCATAAAGACAAATTTATGCAAATAAGGTGAGGATATTGGGCTCAGCTAATAATGTGTCTAAGAGTGTACAAGTGAAAAAAAGGTCAAGTAGAGAACCCCCAAAAGAGACACTTTATAAATTTAGTGCATTTACAAAAATAAATTAGACTAATAGAGAGAGGGTAAAAAAATATGCACTTTTGAAAAAGATGGCACTCAATTATGAGTTGCCTATCAAAATTTATAGCACATTATATTTCCCATCATTAATGGCCTATTTAAAAAAATTTGCAGTAAAATTTTAAATGCACTAATAAAAATGCAATGAACATAGCCTTCCAACCAATCAACATATCCATACTTTAATGCTAAAAATTCTCAAGTAAATTACAAATCTCTTACAATCCTTCTAATAAAAAAAACTTTAGCAATAATCACCAAATTCATTTTTGTTTTGATTATTAGTTACTAAAAACACCATAACTTCTACATTTATCAATAAAATTCAAAATATTAAAATGATCCATAAATATAAGAGACAGGTGCACCAAACCCATAAAAATTTTAGCATGATTATTTACGGTTGGATGAAAAAATAGCCATGAAAATCAATGTCTTTTTGTAAATATATAGAGCCAAAAAATAGAACCATACAACTAGATCGATGTAGATGAATAGTTTGAAAGCATGTCACCTTTATATAAATATATTTATTAGAACCAATCTATGAAATTTAAAGATAAAATAACACACATTCTGAATAAACTGATAAAGAACTTATGATTTCAAATGAAAGCTTAACAAAAAAATAGAACTAGACTAAAGTTTACCATGGATAGGCTCTGATACCATATCAAAGATGTTTCCAGGTATAGATAACATGAAATTAAGCTATAAGGATCTCATGAGATGAAGCTTGTACACACCACTATGTTGTTGAAGTAAGAAGAAATCACATAAAAAGAGAATATTACAAGAGACAAAACAAAGTGAAGAAATATGATTATTCATTAAGAGAATAAGGTTCAAGTAGATCATGAATATAGGAGAGAAAGTAAATCCTTTTCAAATGGTGGTCAAATCACCCCTATAATAGAAATGTAACTCTTCCACAAAAGCTAGTCACAAGTACTCGAAATAGAAGAGTAACTCTCATACCCAGAATAACTGGTCAAGGGAGTTACCTATGACATATATGACACACTTTCTCCACCTAAGCAAGCATATCCCCTAAATTTAGGAAAAATCCATGTGAGAAAATATAATATTCCTAAATAAATAAATCTAAGAAAATAATTACCTATAATAACAAGATAGGTATGAAGATGGTTAAATTATTTCTTAATTTTTTTATTTTGGTAGTAGAGAGATATGGATAGATATTATGAGATATGATAGTGATCTAATATCCATCTAGTGTGATTTCATGAGTGTTTTTCAGGATGAGGAGGAGAGATGGGTGTCCCTAGTTAAGGGAGTACTTCATAACATCTTAAATGAGACTATGCATCCATATGACCCCATGACACCAGAGGATCTGAGTGTACCATCTGCCCCAATTCAAGTGAGCTAGTTTAGATAAATGGTAAAGTAGTGAGGTAGATATAGGTATAGAGAGAGAGGGTGTAGTAACCAATATAGATGGGTTTAGGTGAGAGACATGCCTGATAGACTTTGGTAAACAAGAGATCTACACATCTAGAAATAGTGACATAGATGATGTAGGCATATATAACAATGCAAAATTAGCCTATACAGGTACATACAATAACCCATGATGAGTTAGTGTAGGCACAAGTGCATATAGCATGCCTATATGAATAAATAGAGGGATTGATAACTTGGACTAACTTGTTATAGTGTACCATTTGAAGGAGTCAAACTGAGGCCTCAATAGGTAGCATGGCTAGGCCATAAGGTAGATAGGGTGTATCTCATCCCTAATGTTGAGGCTTTGTATATGGTTATATATTTTGTATCAAAATCATGTTATAAGCCAAAAATGATACAACATATATATATATATATATATATATATATATGGTGTATCATTTTTGGCTTATTGGTGTTGGTTGTGTATGTTGTCTTTATGATGGTTGTGTTTGTTCATTATGGTTGAGGTAGTGGATGCTTTGGATATATTTCTTTGTATCACATGTATTTATATTTATTGTTTATGTTATAGGAAATATATGTGGTGTGGTTTCTTTTCTAGCATTATGGAGTACACATGCATGGTTAAAAATAAGTAGGTGAAAAAGGACTTGGAAAAATATAATGAATCAAAAATTTACACACTAATTCAAGTTGGGAAATGTGTAATAAAAAAAAATGACTAAGTATACAAATCCAAGAAAATGGCAAACAATATGGTAAAAGGGGATTTTTTTTTTAAACCAATGTAAAATAGTTTTTCACCAAATTCAAATAAGTAAAATCATACCTAATATCATGTTAGGAAGTATGAAAAATAATGTAATAAAATGGAAGGTATGTAAAAGGGAACAAATGGTAATAAAAACAAATCAAAATTAAGTCAATCAATTATACTATTTCATGATGGAAATTATAAAAGAAAAAAAAATGGTCTTAAATTTATCATACTAATTCAAGTTGGGAAGTATGAGAAATTCAATAAATGGTTGTAATCTTACATGTAGTTATAAAATAAGAAAATAAGAGGTGAAAAAAAAATGAAGCATAAAACATACTAAATATCAAGCTAGGAAGTATGTCAATGACATGTAACCTCATAATAAATCGAATATTGTCTCATATTTGACACATGTAATTTTGTATGGTGACTTGTTTATTGGAAAATTTTGTGAGGAGGGTTGCATCATATCCATGGTCTTACACTACAACTCAAAAACTAAAAAACCCAAGGGGTACCAAATCAAGATTGGTAAGAAGAAGAATAAGGGAATGGTAAATCAAGTATGTGGGTTCTAGGATGGAAAAGGTGTTAACTTTTTAGGATGGTTAGGTTTTATCCATGGTCTTACAAAGCAATTCACAAATTATATCCCATGGGGAGTGATCATTAATCAAAATAATATTTTCCAAGAGGAAATATGAATGAAAATGAATGAAAAAGGGAGTGTAATAATCAATACCTAGGCATATTATGAGAAGACCTTAGGAGTCAAGAGTCATACTAAGGACATGACAAGACACATAGGGACTAGTGGTCATCTATGTACAATAAAAACCCACTTGATATAGACATAAATCTTGGTAGGAAAATAGGTGTGCTACTAAGATCAACTCATGATGGTATATTGGTACAAGGAAAATTAAAATGGACCTTCCTTCCCAAAACATGTTCTCCACTCCTTAGGACCCCTTATAGAACTGTCAGTCTACTATGAAGATTAGGTAATTACATGAGAAAGTAGGTAGCACTAATTTTTTTTTTTATTCTCCTCTTCTAATTTACTAACCTACCATACCCCAAAGGACCTCTACTCTACCATGAGGCCAACTATGGAGTTTGAGCTTTGACTAAAACAAGGAGATGTGATTCGAATCACATATTTTAGTGTGATTAGACTTTTAAGAATAGTCAATACTCTTGCCTTTTGATATCATTTCCTTTTGTTTAAATGATTTGGATTTTAAATTTTTTTTGAAGGATTTTTTTTAATATTCCTCCTCCATATATATTTGGAATGACCAATCATGAGAGAGATAGTGATACACATGAATGAGTCATAGGTTAAGGCTAAAAGAAACTAAGTATCCTAAGATAAAAGACTGACTAGAACACTTAAGATTCACAATAAACTGAGCATGTGATCTCAAGTTTCAACCATGTATATGCTTAGTTTGTAGAAAAAGGAAGAAGGAAAAAAGGAGATCCAAAGGAGGACCATTGAAAGGAAATAGTAATGAGAAATATTTCTTGCAAATTGATCACATAGTAATAGGAGATAGTAATCAAAGAGAAGAGGGTAAATATAACCAAGTCACCATGACAACTATCTATGAAAAATTAAGATAACAAAGCAAACAATTATGAAGATAGATGAAAAGAGTTTTGAGAAAAACTCTAAAGGAAAATAAAGTAATGATAAGGGGAAAATAGAAATGATAAGGAAAAGACAAGTATATGTCAAATGTAAAATGATAACATAAGCTAACTATAGTAAAACAAGAAGGAGAAATATGATATAAGATAATAAATAATTTGATTTAGTGTCAAATGATATAATCCAAATAGAAATAAGATTAGAGCACATGTCTAGTCTAAATATAAATGAGAAAGCATGATGCATGTGCTCATAAATACTGGTAAATCTATCCACACACATTAACTAATACACTAGATAAGTTTCTATGAAGCTATAATCAGACTACTACTAAGGTCTCATCAATATTTAGTGAATACTAGGCAAATACTTCTTTTTTGATCTCCTCAGCTAAAAACATAAGAATTCTCAAAGGATCATGTTGAGGAGGAAAGTTAGGGAAAGGATAGTTAGGATAATGTGTGGAAACAAGATCTATAGGAGAAGGAATCTTAGTGGAAAAGGATCCATGAGTGAATGAATCATAGGTAGAGAAGGATCCATAGGTGAGGGAAGGTCCACATGTGGAGGCACAAAAGGTGGTGAAGGGACCAAAAGAGGTGATGGAACCACTAGAGCTGAAAACATGGGAGAAGAAGTGGCCTTCTTGAGGGAATGACCTATGGGAGGAATGGTATAAGGTCTAAGGATGAATACAAGGTAATCCTTAAGATATTGTTGAATAATTCATCAATGATCAATGTGATGCATGACACATAGGTGCTATAGACTATATACCTCACCATACTTAGGTAAATATTAAATAAGTACCTTTGGGGGAGTTATGAATTTATTTTATGATGGAGAAGGATACAAGGTATCAAGGTATTATCATAACTTACAATAATTGATGGAAGAGTGATTATCTATCTCATGGAAGTAATAGATACGCTTGTGAGTGGTTTTAGGATCACTCACAAAAGGAGCTAAAATAGGAGAAAAAGAAGATGAAGAGGACTCATTGGACCATTTTGTGGGCACAAGAGCCATCTTAGGAAATATAAGAAAACCATCATCAAGGGAATGTGATGATGGGAAGGAGTAGAACCAGGATCAATAGTATGAGAAGCATGAAGAAGCTCAACAATAGTAAAAGAAGAAATAGGCTCAAGTAGAGTGGAAAAAGTAATAGGATTAACTATTGGCCCTACTAAAAGAGGGGAAGGATTTGTATAAGGTCTAAGGAGGACTTCCCTAAGTGTGGAAAAGAGATCAGATCTAGTCATATCATGATATAAGAACATGTTCCTAAGTGGATCTTTAGAAAGTGAAAGTATCATTGCCATCTCTACCCTATGATAAAGAGGTAAAATGCAAGAATCAAGAACTATAAACGAAATAGAAAATTGAGATGCACAAAAAGACACAAGTGAAAAAGAGTAGTAATGAATAATCTGAATAGTATGGGCCTAGATAAGGCCAACTAAAAGAAGATCACATAAATAATATCCATCATCATAATTTGGGGTATGAATATTGATAACATAGGTTCAGATGACCTTGTCATCTGAGGAAGCTTGGTGAATAGAGTGCCTAGTCTTGGTTAAGACTATGGGAATGTCATCACAAAGAAGCTTGTGAGAATGAGGCTACAAAGAAATAGGAAGCTACAAGATGAGATGAGGTAAGATATTAAAAATTTTGATCTTTAGGTTAATCTCATCGGGCTCATAATCATTGGAGTCTAAAAGGTTGGGAGGAATGTTACCAATGAGCTTAGGATGGCCATTGTAAGCTCTAGTTGAGATGACAATAAATTTGAAACATTATGACTCACGAAATGGAACACTAGTTAAAGGTTAAAGGGTAAGAATCTTGAAGACACCATGATCTTGGAATTATTAAAAATTTAAAGGGTTAGTGTCTCCTTGAATTCTGTAAATGGCTTCATTATGAGGTAATTTTATGCATTAGCAAGTAGAAGATGTGACAATTCACATACGATGAGTCCATATCCTACCAAGAAAGATGTTATAAGAAAGGGAAAATTAGAATATCATCACCTTCACATAAATAGTGATAGGTGGGATGGTAATGGGAAGCCACACACACCCTAACGGAGGCATTTGCCTTATATCTTATCCTTGATAGGTGCTACATGTAGACTTGAGATTACATTTAGAATATTTAAAGGTCTTAATGAAATCAATGGAAGTGACATAGGTACTAGAATCCTGATCGATCAAGGCTCTCTCAACTTAGATATCACCAATTTAGATGCTAATAAATAATGGAAGATCATCTGTACATAGGAAATCATAAAGAAAGATAAGTGTCTATAGTTTCATCAATGTTAATGGACATCTCTTCATATTTATGTAAGATACTATCCTCAGATCCATATAAAGTAGCCTCTTATCCTGCTAGAGTAGGGCAAGGGATATTCATCTTGAATAAGAGTTGCATGAGGTAGTTTCTATGACATGGAGATGTCCTCATGAGTTCAAGAAAAGGTATTTGGGATGGAAGATTAATAAGTTCTGTAATAGGATCCCACTCATCATAACCCATAAGGACATTATTAGATATAGGTGCATAATGATTAATAAGGTCTTTAGAAGGTATATTTTAAGGTCATTGAAACTTATGTTGATAAGAATGATAAGGTTGAGAATAAGGTTTTAAATAATTTGGTGATGAATAAGTAGTTGGTTTATATTGATCTTGAAGTTTAGAAGAAGTGTTAGTATAAATTGGATTGTTATTAGTATTGGAAGATGATGGGAGAGAAGTATAAATAGTATGAGATGTGTCATCCAAGGGAGAATCATAAATTGGATCATAAAAAAAAATAAGATCTTATTTCCCCAACTCATTTAAATTGATTGGAGAAGAATCTTGGATAACATGATATGTCTTATAATAAGGAGTGTATATAGGTTGTGAATCAATAAAGGTGACCACTCTTTGCATATTGTTCATGCTAACCACAATCTCTTTGGAATTTGGTTCAACAAAACTTTTTATGTTATTGGTGGAAGAAGTGGACTTATCTTGACCTTCTTAAATTGGTTGATGATTAGGCAAGGGCTCTTTATAAATAGATAAATGAGTATTTTCTTGATTTAATGCTTCAATTTTATCATGTGACTTATAGTATTTGAAACCAATATCATAAGCTTGTTGATGCTTATGAATAATGGAATAATGATCAAAATTTGGGCTAAGAAGAAAGTCTATGGATAAATTTCAAAATTATCTACAAGTCTTGTAAGAGTGACCCTAACTAGCATGAAACCAACAAAACTTATTAGGATCATACCATGATTTCATAGTTCGAGTAGGTTCAAGCTCTCTTAGAAGAGGCTTAGGTAGATATTTAAGCAATTCTGTTGAGGATAAAGGATTATGGATATTAATGTTGTTTGTTGAGAAATGATGATTAGTGTATTGTTGAGGAGATAGTTACAAATAAGGGGAAAGAACTATAGCTTGAACATTGTGAATGTTTTCATATAAATTGGTAACACCATCATTAGTAATATTGTTGTTTTTTCTTTTACTAATAAGTGAGGGCCCATGGAAGGTTGGGGTAGCTTGAATTGATGAATGAGGAAATTTTATCTTTTGGCTTGATTGATAGATTCCTCTAAGGTACGTGGAGAAAGGATATGGACTTGATATCATAATTTAAGAAATAAAGCATTTGTAAAGAGATGATAGAGATTGCCATCCACCATGTTATGTTCATATTTAATTGATAAAGTCTTCCATAACTTAATAAAATCTTAGGTAGTTTCATTTCTGTTTTGTTTAAAATTGATGAAATGGGATAAATTATTCTCAAGAAGATCACAAGTTTGAAATTCTTGAACTAAAGCATTTACTAATTCCTCCAAACTAGTGATAGAGTGTGTTCTAAGTTGATTTTACCAATCCAAGGCATTACCCATGAGGGTTTTGGATAAGATTTTTATAGTGGTAAAGGTATTTAATTTTAACTAATCCTTGTAAATATTTCCAAATGTATTTAGGTGAAGAGTGGGATTGGTTGATCTATTATAAGAAATTGTAGGTGTTATAACTCCAATATCAATGTCAGCAATTTGGGTGGTAAGAGGTTCATTTTGTAAATGCTTGATGACTTTATTGATTACTAAAGTTTTAGGAATGAGATTACCTTGAGAATATCAATGAGGAGGAGGAGGAACACTTTGGTTATGTGTGCCCCAAGTCATTGGTTGAGGATTGGATTGAAGATTAAGAAGGTGGTTTTTCATTCTCATCATTTAATTCATATTATGAGCTTGAAATGTTTTCATATTATGAGCTTGAAATGTTTTCATTTGATTGAGAATTTGAAAAAAAAAATCTAATGAGTTTGATTAGTGTTATTAGAAGAAGTATTATTGGTGTTTGTGTTGGTATTAGTTACTTGGGTATCAATATTAGCATTGATATGAGCTTGAGAAGAGCTATGATAATTTGAGCGCCTAGTGGAAATTTTTTCTTTTGAGTCAAAATATGGACTAGTAAATGGTTGAGAATAAGAAGCACTAGAAGCATGAGTTCATTGGGTAGTGAAATATTAACTAGTGGAAGAATTAAAGATAACGGATCTTATGAGAGGCCTAATACATATAGAAACTGCCATGTTAGTTAAGATATTAGGCATGGAGGTAGAAGAAGTTAAAGAAGAATATGTCATGGAATAAAGAGTCAAGATTGAAGGAAGTGGTTGAGAAGAAAATAAATTAGTACCCCCAAATTTAGTTGAGAAAGTGGGAGTAGGAGAATGAGGTTCTTCAACTTTATGGCTAATCATGAGGTTATAGATGATGGAAGGATCCTTCCCTCTATGTTGAGAGAATTATGTGATAAATAAAATCATTTAAAGAGTATACTCTAAGTCAATATTATCATCTAAGATAAGATGAGGTTTTTTTCGTAAATAGGTATGAGGATGGGTCCCATAATCCATCGTATGGGTTATAATATGAATATTACTAGAACTTATGAAAAAAGCCCTACTTTATCTATGGGAGACCCTATTAAGATTGGTGAATTTAATTATTTTTATTGATTGAAATTTAATTTTGTCACCAAATAAAAATTTCATGATGAAAGGAAAAGAAGCAAGATAAGAAAGTAAAGAATTAGGAAGTGACTAACAATAGTACTAGGTCGACCTGGTAAACCTAGTGCAAAATAGGGACTATAAAACTATACAGGGTCCACAATATAAACCTAGTTCAATGAATAGTGACTAATAGAAAAAGGTAAAGATGTTCTAAATGGTACTAAGTTTACCAAGTTGACCTAGAGTAGTTTTAGGGGCTATAAAAAATACTAGGTCAATAGGGTTGACCTAACATAATAGATAGGGAAGAAAAGAAAGATGATAACAAGATATGAATTGAATAAAGATAATTTCTAGTAATGTAAGAAATCAATAAGTACTGAAACAGAGATAAATAGTCAATTGAATTGACTCTAGCCAATTTAATTGATGCACACAAAGCAAAAAAAAAATTACTAACACTAGCTAATTCAAGGTTTTGCACACATAATTGATTAAAGAGCAAGAAAACAACTTGAAAGTAAATCTATCTACTTAGTCAACCTATAATTTTGATTAGATTATTAATAATTATTTTAAGTATAAAGGGAGATTGGTTATAAGCAAGGTACTAGATAACAATCTATGGATAGTTCTAGGTAAGTTTAAGATGAAAGGGAGTGTAGTAGTAATGATACAAGCTTGGTATTAAGGCCTACCCCCTCACTTCACACACTGTAATAATAAGGGTAATGGGTTCTTATCCAAAACATACCATTAACCATTATTTACACTTGACCAGAGCATCAAGTTGGCTTCCCCCTTGGTGATGAAATCCAAGTAGGTTAGCTTGGGTAGTCAAATGTTTAAATGCTTGTTGATGTTTATGTGGTTTGGCCATGTGTGTAAAAGAATATAAATAGTGAAACTAATTAATTGATTAAAAATCATAATTAGACTATGTGAACTATTCTAAGCATGCAAACAACTGAAAATAAAGATGTGATTAACATACATGATTCATTCCAACTTTGAAACAAGGTATAGTTGAGAAACTATATGGAAAATCATATGGAATAGGGTAGATAGGGTCAAACCTATACTACTAAAGACAAGGTTTGGAAAACCTACTAAGTTGACCAAGTCAACCTAGTTGTTTCAAATTGTACACAGAACTAGGTCCATAGGGTTGACATAGTTGACTGTGTAGGGGTAGTTTTAAAGACTAAAAACTATTAAATTAAATACAAAAAAAGAAGGATATAGAGGAATAAAAACTGACCTAAATGTTTTATAGATGAAAATGAGACTATTTTTTATCAATAGCCTTGGAGAAAACTATCAAAAACCTACAAAATTGCTCGAGTTGGTCAATCAAGCAATACAACAACTTTTTAAAAAAGTGCTGAAAATGCACTAAGTCAACCTAGTTAACCTAGTAGGTTGAATTGGAAGTCTAAAACATAAAACACTTACACTAGGTCAAGTTTTTTTAGCTAATTACATATTCCTAAAAACCTATGCATATAAATAAATAACTAGTTATATAGGGTCAATCCAACATAGTAAAGATATGATAAAAATAATGAAAAATAAAAATGAAATAATTGAAAAAAATATTGAAAGGGTTTGATTCACATTGGGTTCATCATAATGTATGCAATCATAAATTCATCATGCATATAAATCAATATTGATCAGATGGGATAGAGCTCACCTACACTTCTGATTGGGGAGCATACAATTGTTAAGTGGGAGCATGATCAATGTGAGGATCTACTAGACCTAATTAGGGGATCACTTGTCAAAACAAACCATGTGAGATAGGGTTCCAAAGCTTATAGTCTAACACAATTACATAACAACCCTATAATAATCATATGATTTAATATATCACTAATCTAATAACAAGAAAAGTAAATCTAATCTAGTGCACACCAAAGCTTTTGGCACAAAGTGGGGGTTAAAAAAAACAAAAAATAACTAAACTAAGCATGTATAGAAGACATATATTCACATCAATGTATATAAAATCCTAATACATGGAAGTGAAGAATACATATGTTGTATTTATACAAAGGAGGAATAAATTTAGGAATACTTACATTTGAAGATGAACCTATTAAGCCTCAACCTCACCCTTAGCCAAGGTGCTTCACAAGAGATTGTCATGGTAAGGATAACTAAGATAAATCAGCTCTAGGATACATAACCTATCTAATCATCTAAAATACTTATCCACAAGATGAGATTAGATCTCCAAAGAAAGTATTGAACCCTAAATATTTATTCCCCAAGTAAAATGGTTAATAGGTAGATGTTCATTCACATTTCTTCACTTAATTATTAACTCTTATGAAATGGTGGTAAATGACCTTATATATATAGTAGTAACTTTACCTAAATGCATTTGGGAATGTCAGATATTCTAGGTTGACCCAGTTGACTTAGCACACTTTTAGAGCTAACTCTCTAGGTTTGTGCTAGGTCAGCCAAGAAGCCAATAAACCAAAAGAGAGAAAAAGTCCTTAGAATATTCTAGGTTGACCTAACACAAATAAAAATTAAAAAGGGTTATAAGTAAATAAATGAAGTATAAAACATAATAAATGATAGGAATAGATAGAGTTAAGAAGAATAATCTTAGGTTTAATTATTTTAGGGCTAGAGTGTGGATGGAAAGTGGTAAAAGGAATGACAATCTTATAAAGCACCAATGGTATGTCCACCCCTTTCCCAGTGCACCCCTTAAGGCATGTACTCAAAGAAATTGAGGCTTGATAGGTTCCTACAAGATACAAAGTGTCAGTTTTTAGTAAACATTAAAACTATTATGTGTATATAGACTCTTCATCATCAAGGCTATTTAAAGAAGGGCATGGAGATCTCTATGCCAACTTCAAGAAGGTGTCATTTTTCATATATACACTCATCATAGAGGACCTCATGACCTAATCCATAACTCTCTTTTATTTCATTTTAACTAGATATCAAGCCTTGACACTTGGCATTGTGATTGTCCAACTTCACTTCTTCTCTCTCCTCTCCTATGTTATATATATTCAAGATATTTTGGCATTATAAATGGATCCACATCTAGTATGGAAAAGACCTACTAGTTTGATATCTTGTTTTACCTTGGAATAAAGTTATAAAATTGATTTTGTCTCTACAATTCTCACCTCAGTATGTCAAGTAGTGTATTTGGATAATAAGTAATGAATGTCTTCTCCTTGCTTCCATTTTACTCTTGTATGCATTGTGTGAGCAGTAGCATTAGTTCTAATAGGTCTCATGAAATATATGTGTTTTTGAAGTGTGTTTTGAAGTGTGAGCAAGAATATTAATGTCTAATGTTAAGCCTTTTTTTCACCCACCTCTGGATATGAATAGTAATCTACCTCCATATAGAAATACTTATATTATAATAACCCTTGAGTTAAGATCAGTTTTGGTAGTCTTCATTCTTATTTCAAATACAAGTTTGTTTGTGAATATATATTTATTGTATCACCTCCATCAATATAGGATAATTCTAGTTTCTTTCTCTCCTTTTCACCTCAAATAGTGATTAGTCTAGTGTAGTGTGTGAGCCTAAAATATAGATCAAGGGAGTTATCCCATAATCTAGAGGTTTACCCCTATTCTAGATAACCCACAAGTATAGAGGTAATCCCATGTTAGATAAATTTGGAGAGGTCTAATCCACCTACTCCAAGGGTGAAATATTTTGTTATAATAGTTTTGGTATACCTGATGGGACCCAATTCTAAAAGAGTGGGAAGATTTTTCATGTGTTCTTCCTACTATCAGCTTTTGGAAGCATTTAAGTAAACACCAATGGTGACTATGAATGCAATTAGTTGGTTATAAGCATCCTAAATACTTATTGTAAAATATTTTGATTAAGTCTTATGTTTCATTTGACTAATTAAGTTAGTATGGATATATATGTTGATATTTCCTATTATAAACCTCCCTATTAATTTTCTCATGACCCATACTATGTCCCTCAATAGCCTTATCAAGTTGTTATCAACACTATGGTCAGCATATTCCTTATCTATATGATCATGATGTTGTTGATCATCCTTATGAAGAATATGTGATTAGTACTCTCAAAAAAGAAGTCCAAGCTCTTAAGAGGCAGCTTCTTCGAAGCAGTCTTCCTCAAGCTCCTAGACACCTTTCCAAGGTCAATACCAAATGTAGCTAACTCAATAATTAGGATCTCAACAAAACCCCTCCTCATATCTTCCTCCTACTTTAATTATAACTCAATATAAATACATGTTTCCACTCATGTTAAATATGCTAAAATCAAAAAGGATGCAAGGAAAAAATAGGATAAGGAACTTGATGTGATATATATTCATCTCATAGAAAGGTTGAGAAAGTTAGTTCAATTCTTTATGAATAATTAGAGGTTGGTTAAGGAGGAATACAATTATGTCATCAATGAATATTTTCATAAAATAAGTTACTATATCCAATTTTAGGTAGATATATTATAAAGGTGGGAAAATCAAGATGTTAAGGATCAACTTACAACTATTAAAGGGCCTCAAGAAAGCTATGAAAAAGGTGAAAATCTAGTTGAAGAACAAGTCTCTCCCTCCCATCCTCAAGAGTCTTATTATATTACAAATAAATTTTCTCATGCCCCTTATCCTCATTAAATCATTCACCATCCTTAATATGAGCCTCCAAAATATCCTAATAGCCTCAAAGTTCTAACTTGGAACTAAGTAGTGAAGTCTTGGGGAAAGAAATATGAAGAGAGTGAGGAACAAAAAGTTGATGTCAAAAAAGAAAACATTGTGTTTATCCAATCATATTTTACTTCTCCTCGAGAACATATAGTTTTATATTTTTCAAGTTTGGATCTATGAATTTGACTTAAGAGAGGATGGTTAGTATGGTGATAGTTTCAAAATGAAAACAAAATGAAAGAAACACACTAACTAGCATAACATGACTATGCCTAGACACTAGGGATAGTTTAGTTTAACAAACATGAATAAAATACACAATTAAAATGAAAAATTAACCCTCTTTTACCTTCTTTGGATTCTCCAAAATGCTTGTTGTAGTGGATTTCTCAACTTTTGCTCATGAAGTCCTTCACAATGGAAGCTTGTCTACTTACATCTCTCCTTGGCACCTTTGGCTTAAGGCTTGGCTTGTCTTGGAATCAATTTATCATGGTAACACTAATTGAAATGGATTTTGTAATCATTTGTGCATTATATATTTTCATTATCAAGACTTAGAAATGATGTTCATGGCCTCTCTATTTATAGATTTTTGAGAATGTCTAAAATCAACCTGAACCATCCATCCTGAGATTGAGATGTGTGGTTGAAGATTAATTTAATTTTTATAATTAGGTTTATAATTATCATCATCATGAAATTGGAATAAGGGGTAATTAAGAGGCATGGAGGACATCATGGAAGGCATGGAGGGCATGAATCTTGACATTTGTGGCATTTATGGCCTAGGGATGTCTTCCCAAGAAATGATGTCACCTGATGATGTAGATATTTTAATATTCATTTCTAAAAACAAGTTTTCAAAAAGTTTCCATGGAATTATTGATTAGGATCTAATTTTGTTTAATAATATCTTAAGCATGATTAAACACTTTGTGCACAAATTACTTAAATTGATTAGAATGCCTTGTTATTGGTATAAAATTCAACTAGATTTGAATTAGAAGGCAATGTCAGATGTATTGGATCTATTATCCAATTTAGGATATTATTAATATAAAATAACAAAGGCATGTGTCTTGTGCAAGAGATTTGATAGGAAAGACTAGTCTAGAGCACCTAGATGCAAAATTGGCATTTTGACTTGGAATGATCTGATCAAAGTTAGCTAGCCCATAAATTGCATTGCCCTATTTAGGGACACCCTAGCCAAAATTAGCACTTGAATATGTCAATTTCACATAATTTAGTGTGTTTTAGTTTTTTTAGGCCAAATTATGAATTTTGGGTAGAAATTAGTCAAAAGCCTAATTAGAGGTTACCGATGGCCAGCTTTAGGTGTCTATAGTTTACCCTTATTTGGGAAGGTATTGAAAACTATAGGCAAACAATGTCCTTCTCAAAGAATGATAAATGCCTTGTATGATAAAAACAAGATGATGGTTGAATAACAAAGCTCCAAATGGTTTTGGGAAGCCTATGATGATGCCCCCTCGAGGGAGTGGCTGTTACATTTGTTGATGGACAGTCCATCAAAATGAAACAAGAATAAAGGTGGAATTAACCCATGGTTGAGATTAATCCAAATAAGAAAATGATTTCATGTATTTATGTAAAAAGGATGTTGATTTGCCCAAAGGTGGTTATAATCAAGAATAAAATTCAAAATAATGATTTTCCCACAGGTGTTTATAATCATTAAGAGGACATAGATTGGCTAAAGATGATTATGCCCCAATTAGGGCTAATTAGAAATTATAACTCAAGGATATAACCTAGAATATAGATTAAAGATTAGTAAGTGCAAAGTAATGAAAGAAATGGATAGAAGAATAATATTGATCAATGTGAATGATTTAGTTGTACCTACTAATGAGGATATGATCATCTTGATTAATAATGATTCAATTAGAATGGTCAAATGAGTTATATTGATCAAGGGTGGGATGAGAGGATTTGCCAAGGTGCCAAGGAGAAACTTATATAGCTCCATTAATTGTAGACCTTCATGAAGCTCATTTTGTCTATAGCATGTGATGGTAGGCTTCATGATAGAACACCATGAAGACTTGTTCAAAATATGCATAAGGACTGACTCCTGATATCTAATAAACACTCAAAAATAATAAACCAATGATAAAAACCATGATGAAAATATTAACATATGAATATGGATAGACTCAAGAATAATGTGCTCAAGGAATCACCCAAAAAATACATATAGACTGAGTCAAGGAAATAGTGATGAAAGCAAACACACAAGCAAGTGAATAAACAAACAAACAAACAAATAGAAAAACAAACAAACAAACAACTTGAAATAAACAAATGAATAGAAAGCCTAAAAAAAAAGAAAAAGAAAACATCTTAATAATGATAATGCCCTAGTAAGGTAGATTGAGGATACCTGACTAGGCTTAGATAGGATAGATGTTTTTATATTTTTGAAATGTTATGAACATTTTTGGAATTTTGAGGTATCTTAACTCGATCGAGAATGACAAGATACATGCTTGCAAAATAATGAGAGGATTTGGGTTAGGTTGCTCACAAAATGGTGAGAGCATATGGAAGGGGGGATTGATGTGACCTCAACATGAATTGAGCATGACCCACATAGTATTAAAATGACCTCAAGTCATAGTAATTCCATCCACACAAAAGGTGAGGAAAAACCAACTAGGTCCCAATAAGTTCTCAAATCTGGCAAATGGCTAGTCAAATGAAAATAGTAATGGCAAGGTGATGCGGCAATGTATAATAAATAAGTGTTTCCCCTATTTTTCCCACATATAGTTATAACTAGGATACAATGGCATAGGTCAATGATACTAATTTTCCCATAGGTGATTATAATTAGTAGCAAGACTAGTGAAACATTGATTTGCCCATAGGTAATTATAATTAGGCTCACATAAACAAACTTGATAGGATGAAAGATATTTTGCCAAATCAACTGTCACACTACTTTCATAGACTATCATTGAAATATGGATTATATTTATTATTGAAACTTGATCAGAATCCCCCCATGAAAAGGTTTAATAAGAACCAAATGAACCAAGATCAAAATAGGATTGGGTAGGATGACTAAAAATAGGCTTTGGTCTAGATAGGAATTGAATGATAGGATGGTATGATCTTGCTTTAGGATAATTATGGTTTGATAAAATGGTAAGAGGGTTACCCCCAAGTGGTAAGGTAAGGTAAATTGAAGGGTATGGAATAATGGAAAATATATATGTAACAATGGTAATGTCATGGTACATGTTTTTGGCTTGGGTATGGTTTTTTATTATATTATTCCTATTGATGGGGAGATGCATGTCTTAATCAACAAATGATACAAATGGAACACTTGATCATGTCAATTGCTAGCCCACACCTCATCTAAATAGTTATTCTATATAAAATGGCCTATAGATTTGGTTGTCAAGAATTCTTTTGTGATCTTTATTGGTCATTGATTATGATTCCTTCAAGCATCAAGATAAGGTATCATTGTAGCCTCTACAAAGGAAAGTGGGACCATGGATGGTAAATAATGAAAAATAATGGATGGTAGGTTTTATTGTGAAATGGAATGGCTGATGATAATGAAAAGGGTAATGGTGGGGGAAAAAATGAAGATTGAGAATTTTAGTCATACATAATGTTTTTGATGCTGAATTTAACATAATTTTGTGGCAGGGCCAAAGACTTGTTCTATCAATAGGGCCACCAGATTTTTCTTTTTTTTTGATCTTGAGAGTAGCTACCATCTGATTAGGGTATAGATAGAAAGCTATTTTGATTTGATATATGATTTTGTCTTCATTAAGTAGTGAAGAAATTTTATGATTATCTATTGGTTCCTTAAAGATTCTTTTACCAATGAAGTTGTCTTGATTGTCCCATAGCACCTCTAAAAAGGTTTCACTAAGGAAGGTTGACTTTTGACTTTGATTGTCTTCTAGTTCTTCCAAAAAAAATTCACTAGAAGATGCTGAGTTTTGACTTTGATTATCCCATAACACCTTTGAAAAGGTTTCACTAGGAGAGTGTTCTTCTATTACATGAATGTTGTCTTGGCCTCCTTGCTCTTCTTCAACCACTATGTCACCATGGATGCAGTTCAATAAACTATGATTTTGTACATCCTAATTGACACTTATGAGAGATGGAATGTCAATGATATGGATATTTTGGTTGATGGTAATGGCCTATGTAATGGTAATGGAATGAGGAAAAGTTACACAATCCTCATATAATATACTAGGAGAACTTATGTCGAAGCTGAAGTACTCATCCTCAAAAATCATTGATGGATCACAAACTTATTCAAATTGATCTATAAAACATGTGTAACCAATGTTGTAACAACCACAAACATATTCTTCTTGTGAATCTAATTCTAGCTCAAAGGATTTTAAATCTGATGTTGAGATTAATGTTGATTCTAATTTTGATGCTAAATTTGATGTCAGTTCAAGAATAGAACTTGACTCTGACTTTGATTCTTCATCTGATGGGTATTCTATTATAATGATGTCTTGTTGAATATTTGGTTTTGGGCAAGTAATTACATGTGATGGCATAATGGGCTCCACAAAAACTAGTTTGTCAGAGTGGGACTCCTCTAGGATGGGAAAAAGGTCAAGAGAAAACTCCTCAAAGATTGGCTTGTCAATAAAAGGCTCTTGAAAAAAGGCACATGGTCAAGGTAATGATTTTCCTAAAGGTAGTTATAATCATTAAGAAGTGACTTAGTAAAGAATAGCTCATAAGTGTGAGACTCCTTAATAATTGGTATAGGATCAATAGGTGATTCATCATAGGTTGACTTATCAAAAGTGGTTTGTTCAACCAAAACATCTTGGGTTTCTTGGTTTTCTTGGCTTTCATTTCCAATGAGTTAGAAAATACTAGTTTTGAACACATCTTGGTCTTTGAATGATTGGATCATTTGAGGTTTGGATGGGATTGGTACTAGATGAGGAATGACTTGTGGTTAGATAATGGTAGGGCCTTAGGGAGAATGATTGATTACACAAGCCAAATGATGAAGTCCTAAAATGGTAATGATAGGGTGTTTTGGGTCTTGATTGCCTACACAAGATAAAGGACTAGGTCTTTAAATGATGAAGGGGCATTGTGGAGCTTGATTTCTCACACAAACCAAAGGATTAGGTCTTGGTATGGGAATGGTGTGACATTGTAGTCCTAGAATAGAAATGGTATGATGTGGTGGAGCCTAATTACTTTCATAAGCTAAATAATCCAAGTCTTCCTCATAAACCATATCATCCCAAATGTGAGTTGGTTCATAAGCTAGTTCTTGACTATGTTCTATGTACTGATTATTACAAAGAGGGTATGGATCTTTATCCCAAACAACATTATCTATAGTTAGGTCTTTAAAGTTCTCCTCATAAGACTCTTCTTGCTAATCAAGGTCTGAATTTAGATCTTGTGGAGTTTGACTATATTCCCCATATGGAGTATTATAGGGAGAATAATAAAAATCCTTATAAAATCTTTCTCTATAGGGGTTCTTAGTGGGATTTTTTATGGCCATTCTATCATAAGTTGGATTTTACCTGACTCCACCATAATTGTAGCTATACATATTTGCATAAATGATGAAATCTCTAAAACATAAAGGCTTAGAGTTATACAAACTCTAAAAAACTATGTCCAAAGGACAAATCGTTAAAGCTTAGTGTTGACCATTTTTTTCCCAACAGGCCAAAAATTAGTCCCCTTCTTCCCTTGTTTTTCTAGGCCAATTCATTTTTGATTTTACACAAGTCCAAGAATTTATATGGACTCTACAGGTTAGTCTTTTGGCACATGAAGAATCAGTTTAGAGAGTGTTGGGTTTTACAAGGCTTCTTCAGGCTCTTTTCTGAAGAAATTCACAAGGAAGGTCAACATCTTTGAACCATTAAACCATTGAACTAGTTCAATGCCTTGATTCAATGCCTTGGTTCAATTGGCAAGTTCATTGCTTCAGTTTAAAGCCTTGGTTCAATCAACAAGTTCATCAGCTAGGTTCAATAATTTTTGGTTCAATCAAAGTTCATCAGATAGTTCAACATCTTGGTTTAATGCTTTGGTTCAATTAGATGGTTCAATCACTCGGTTCAATGCCTTGGTTCATTAGCAAAGTTCAACACATGGTTCAATAGGCTTTGTTCATCAAACGGTCCAACAAATGTTTGAACCATTGAACTAGTTCAATAGTTGGTTCAAAGGAGCAATTCAACGTCAAAGGCTCAAGCCTCTCAAAGGACAAGTGCCCTTGCAAAGGGTAGTTCTAGGTTCAAGAGCCCTTACAGAGGGTAGAGAATACTTCAAAGAGAAAGCCACAAAGAAGTTCTTTTGAAAAAAATTCTAAGGCAGTCGGTAGAGGTAAGGAAGAAATCCTTTGGACTTTTTGTCCAAAGGAATTCCTTCAGACAAAAAGTCTGAAGGAATTCAAAAAAATTGTAAACAAGAAACCTGAAAGCAAAAGACAAGGATGATTTCTTTTGGACTTTTTGTCTGAAATAATTCCTTTGAACAAAAAGTCTAAAGAAATTTGGGGCAGCTGCGGGAGAGTAAAAAGCCGAGAAAATTCCAAAGAAAGGGACCCGGGGAAATCAAATCAACCAATTCTCGTGGACTTTTTGTCCACGAGAAAAAAGCCCACAGAAAAGCCTGTAAAAAAGGCCCAAAAGAATTTGCCAAGGATGGTGACATCCTAGAATCCATCAACTTTATGAAAGATTAGCCGTTATTTTTCAAATGACAACGGGTGCACGGATGTCAAATTTAAGATGGTGAAATAGCCATTTGCCTTTAAATTGCCTGAGTGCCAACTAGAAAAGAGCCCAAGGAATGCAGCGACCTGCCAAAAGATAGCCCTGAGGGCTGAAGGAGCCAAAAGGAGACAAAGCAAGAAGAGGACAAAATGAAGAGAGAAAAGTGCCAAGTGTAGGAATAGGAAGATAGTCTAAGTGGCAAAAGGAGGCACTAATTCAAGAAGTTATTCCAACAAGTGATACAATGTCTACGAATTGATGATTAAGAGGCACAAATGGCTAACAGTGTGACCCATTTTTCTTCATTTCACATTAATGAGTAGACAAGCCACGTAATCACCTTGAAGGAGTGGTCTTGCAAGCAGACAAATGGTGTGGCTCATAATTTCTCATTGATGTTTAAGTGGCTTGCTCTTCCCAATGATCAGAGCGCACATGGGTCATTTGTAAAAGGGGTGACAAAAGGCCTCCTTTCCTTCTTCTATATATTGTAGGCTTGTCATTTGGAAAAGGATCTTTCACATTTGTAAGGCAAATCCCTAGAAAATTTTCACCTGAAATCAATAAACGCATTTTTACCTCTATTCTAGTTAGATATTTCTATGTGTATCTGAGTGTTAGTTTTGTGTTTAGTCATTGCTTTTTAATGCTTCCATAGGTTTAACACCAATACACCTAGTGTCTATAAGGTACCATTCCTACAAGTGACAAGAAGAGCTATGCCTGGAAGCACAAAGATAGAAAGAATCTACTATATAGTGTGTCCCTTTCATAACATCTATGGTGAGTCTCTATTTTTTTTGTGTTCCATTAAAGCCTCTATGTTAAACTTCCTGCAGTCTGGTCCATGTACTAGTTAAAGTGTATGTATGTGTTTGTATGATTCAAAGTGTGAGTGTGAGTAGGTTGAATCATTTGATGCATCACCTCTTTTAGAGTAGTTTTGTTTTCTTGTAATCCTTCTCCCTTTTCACCCCCCCCATTATATATCTATATACATGTTTTAGCACTTATTGGAAAAACTCAGATGCATCAAAGGGAGCTAGCCCTTACCTAGAGACTCTCCCCTCTAGCTTCACCAGTCCCATAGGTGAGAGGGGAGTTTCCATTTTGATGTGTGGAAGGAAGGAGCTCGGCCTCCTACCCTGAGTGCAATCCACTACTCAATATTTTTTGGCACGCCCGGTGGGACTCAATTTTTATGCTTAGTAAAGTTTTAGGATTGATGCTAGTCTTGTTATAGAAAATCAACTATTTTTAGCATCTGGTGACTCCACTGGTAAGAACTTCATTTTCTAATCATAAACTAGTCTGACCTCCTATGCCTAAAATCACCATGCGGTATACTACCAAGGGTATTCCTTTTGAATTCATCGAGTTGCCTTTGAACTCAGCAAAGAGACTGAGGTTTGAGAGGACCCATCCTCAAACCACCTTCCCAAACTTGTTGTAAAGAACACATACACATCAAGGCTATAGTTACATACCATTATAGCTATGGCACTACCCTTTGTGACTTTTCATGGTCAGAGCCCCTTGAATCTCCAATGTTATGACCCAATTCTAGGAGCAGCCCTCAAAAGTGTGCCTTCCTTTGATGGAGAGGGGCCCATTATAGTCATCAAACACATCATAAATATTGCTAACCTTTGTAATATCCACAATGTCACTGAGGAAAATATTTCAATCAGATTACTAGCATTGTCTCTCAAGGGCAAAGCTCTTGACTGGTATGGGACTTTGACTATAAATTCAATCAATTCCTAGAATGAATTGGGCACTCACTTGATGAACCATTTTGGGGAAAAGAGTGATCACCTCTCACTTACCAAGCAACTGACTACCATGAGAAGAGCCCCACATGAATACATGTAGGATTTCAATGCTTGATTTTAGAAGACATGGGATAGAACCCCCATTCTGGTAAAACCTACTCCTAGCTATGCTTTCCTATATTACTTAAAAGCATTAAACAGTGATATCATTGTTATGATACAATCCATGGGAGGACATGTGCTACCTACCACCTATGACATAGCTATAGCAGCTAAAAATTGCTTAGTGTAGGCTAGGAAGATAGCTCCTAGACCCCATATGCCACTTTTCCTTGAAATGTTACCTCCAATCTAGATTGTTGCTCCCACCTTAGCTCTTCTTCATAGCATAGAAAAGCTAGTTGCTACTCCATGCAATGAACTTCATGAAGTTAAGAATCTATTGCAAAGTATGTCAAATGAACTTTTGGCTCTTAAAAGGTAGCAAGCTCAAAGCAACTGACCAAACCAAGGTTACCAGTAGTATGGTCAAGCTCCTAGACCCCCTTTCCAAAATTACAATCAAGGATAGGTTCAACTTACTTAGACCAGACCCTTTCAAGGCTACAACCTAGGTGCCCCTTCATCATCTAAGGTTATGGTGCCTATTCAAAACAATCTAGTGTAAGAATAGCCAAGTTGTTTAACCATGGGATATGGTTAGGAGTAGGATATTTATACAAATGAAATGATGGGTTATTGCCCAAATGTGAAAGAAAATTAGGCAACTTCCCATTTCCAAGGTTTTGAGACTCCAATGCAACCCATCATGAGCAACAGTCAGGCCCAGCCTAATTCTACCCTCATGAATCATTTGGAAGGAGAATTATATTCAGTTAATTATGTGGGTGTTGTAGACAATCAGGCTGACTATGTTGCAACCAACACAAGATTTAAAAGGAGAACAATAGAAGAAACTCAGGATACTACCCAGACATTAGCAACACCTTCTTCATCACATGCAATTCAAAAAGTCCCATGTTTTAGACCATCAGTTGTACCTTTAGCTCCTTAGCCTGCACCTCAGGCTATAGATAATTCCAAAGAAATTTTGAAGGAAGGCAACCCTCAAGTCAATGTGGTTGACTAGATGAAGAAGCTACACATGAACATTGACTTGTGGGATTGACTATCAATACTAGGGCAAAAGGACATGTTGCAAAAGGAATTGCATGAACTAGATGAACAAGCTGTCCCAACAAAAGCTAATAATGTTTTGATGATGAATGGATAGCATTCCACCTCAATTCAGGCCCAAAAAGAAGAAAAGGTTCCTCCTTTTTATGTGTCCTTGGTCATAGGAGATTTATTGGTGCATAATTGCATCATTGATAGTAGAGCAAACACCTCAGTGATGCCCAAATGCATAGCTGACAAGCTAGACTTAAAATATGAAGAAATGACCATTAGGATACCTATAGCTGGATGGAACCCCAGCAAAGACAATTGGGGTGGTAAGAGGTTTGAGCTTGATGCTGCATTCTTGCCTAACTTTCTCAGTTCCTCATGATGTGGTAGTGGTGGATGTCCCTCCTTACTTTGCCATCTGCTTATCTAGGGATTTTACATCCAAGATAGGTAGCTACTTAGTAGCAAATTGGTATTATCTAGTTTTTAGAACCAAGTATGGGACTAAAGTCAAGATTGAATCTGAGCCACTCCATAGAGATCATCTAGAACCTTACTCACTCAAGGTAGAAAATGTTAGCTACACCATCATTGACCAAGAAGAGTTCCAAGTAGACCAATCTCCATCTTCTACCCTTGAAGGAGTTGCAAACCTGCTCTTAGATGAATGGGGAAGTGACAACTTTGAACATGATCCTTACAAATTCATAAAGGAGGTGGGCCTTAGAATTTATTGCATGCATGAAGAAGGTACTTTTGTACCAAATTTGATGAAAGCCAGCTAGGAAAGCTCAGGTCTGTGGCAGCTATTCTTTGATGGTTCAAAAAGTAAGTTGGGAGCTAGTGGTGGAGTGGTGTTGGTTTCTCCTTCAAAAGAGAGGTATTTATCATCTTTCTAGTTCCAATTTTCCTACACATGTAATGTTTTAGAATATGAATCCCTCATCCATAGTTTAGAGTGGGTGAGGAAAAGAGGAATCAAGGAGCTACAAGTGTTTGGTGACAACGAGCTGATTGCCAACCAAGTAAGAGGCCAAAATTTGATGAAGAATTCTCTACTAAAGTCCTACAAACATAGGGTATGGGACCTAGTGAAAAATTTCTTCACTTTCAATATTACTTCCATTCCTATAGAATGGAACAAGCAAGCAGATAGGTTGGTAGCAGTTGGTGCCCAGTTTGATATTCCTCAATAAATAGGCTAAGACCACAACTCACATCACTTGAAAGTAGTGATCTGGCCCTCTATACCTGACAACATCACCAACTGGTAGGTTTTCAATAGTGATTAGCAAATAACACTCTTCCTGCAAGAAGAAGCATAATTTGCTACAAAAAACTAGGCAAAGCTACAATAGCAATATGGCAGCCAAATTGTTCAAATGAAGAACAATAAGCTCCCCAAAGGTTTGGTCACTCTAGAGAGTATCTTCAATGGAGATGACCAATTGAGAAGTGATGAGGTGTGCATTGCAACAAAGGATGAGCACCATGAGAAGGTGGAAATATTCAAGGACAAGTTGCTTTCACTTGGTAAAGTGTGCACAGACCATGAAAGGTAGGCATTCATCTTGTTGTGCCAAGAATTTACCAATATCTTCACTTGGGAGTATAGTGGTTTGAAGGGTTTTGACCCAAGCTTGGCCCAGCATACCATTGAGCCAATCAAGCAAAAGTAGAGCCTTGTCAACCCAATGATTGAACCTCTCATGTGGAAGGAACTCACCAAATTGATTGAGTCCAAGATAATATTTCCAATCAAACACTCTTCTTGGTTGGATAATATTATTCCTATTCGAAAAAAGAATGGGGAGATCAAACCATGTGTTGATTTTAGAGACCTCAATAGAGTCTCTTTGAAAGACCATTATCCTCTCCTAAGCATGGATCAGATCCTTTAAATGGTGACAGGTAGTGAGCATTTCTCCCTCCTGGATGGGTATTTAGGATACAACCAGATTTTGGTGCAAGACTGTGACTAGCACAAGACAACCTTCACAACCAAGTGGGGAATGTTTGCTTATATGAAAATACCCTTTAGACTGTCTAATGTTGGTGCCACCTTCCAATGAGCTATGGACATGGCCTTTCAAGGCCTGATAAATAAGATTGTACAGGTATATCTTGATGATGTGATAGTTTTCTCCAAGGAAGTGAGCCAACACATGAAACACCTAAGGCAAATCTTTGAGAGGTGTAAATATTTTGGTATCTCTCTCAATCCTAAGAAATGTGTGTTCACTGTCCATAAGGGGAAGCTCCTTGGTCACATTATTTCTTTAGAGGGTTTGGCTATTGATCTAGAGAGATTTTTCTCCATCCTAGAGCTATCCTTATCTAAGCACAAGAA
Organism: Torreya grandis; assembly: GCA_037957365.1. NCBI lineage: Eukaryota > Viridiplantae > Streptophyta > Pinopsida > Cupressales > Taxaceae > Torreya > Torreya grandis. The sequence goes on along the minus strand of JARHVA010002065.1, from coordinate 1,579,538 downwards.
AGGCCTGCAAAACTTCTTTGGTAAGATAAATTTCATATGGAGATTTATCCAAAATTTTGTGGAGATGGTCAAGCCATTGACCTCTATGTTGAGGAAGGGTGAGGAGTTCACATGGACAGCACAGAGAAAATATAGTTTTGAAGAAATCAAGCAGGCCATAGCCTGGGATCCTACTTTGATCAGCCCTAACTTCACCAAAGATTTCAACCTCTACACCTTCAACAATGAAGATGTAATCTCTGCCATGGTTACCCAAGCAAGTGATGATAACCTTGAGCAACCAATTACATTTTTTAGCCAAGGCCTAGAAGGTTTTGAAGTCAGATATGCATATGTGGAAAAGTAAGTCTTTGCTATCATATGGAGTCTAAAGAAATTTAGACACACGATGTCCAATAGTAGAATCCACCTCATGGTTCCACATCCTGACATCAAAGATTTCTTGATCAACCGAGACCTAAATGAGAAGAGAGCAGGGTGGATCATTAGGGTGATGGAATATGATGTAGATATCAAGATCACCAAATTGGTAAGAGGGAGAGGCTTATGTGAACACCTCGCTATATACTTTAAGTAGCAAAAGGAGGATAATTTGCTAATCCATGATGTAGCTACAGTAGAAGAACCAGCTGTCATGAAGGATTGGACATCAGACGTGAGGCATTTCCTTCTCACTAGTGAGTGCCCACACTCACTTGATAGGACCAAGAGAAGGTATTTCAGACTCCAGTGTCTCCCTTATGCCCTGATTAATGGAGTGCTATTTAGAAGGGATCTCTCAAGAGTCTTTTTAAGATGCTTGGACTCAAGTCAGGCTGACAGGGTGTTGTCTGAGTTCCATGATGGACCAGTCGGTGGTCATTTTGTTCGCAGGGCTACTGCAACAAGAATAATGAGAGCTAGCTATTTCTAGCCTACTCTTTTTAGGGAAACCCATGCCTAGGTATGAAAGTGCCAAAAGTGCATGCTTTTTGATGGGAAGTAATGGTTGGTTACCATGCCTTTATATCCTATTCAAGTGGAGTAGCCATTCATGCAATGGGGCCTAGACTTCATAGGGTTGATTAATCCTCCCTCTAGTGCTAGACACAAGTGGGTCCTAACTACCATAGATTATTTCACAAGATGGGTAGAGGTTGTTGCTCTAAAGGAGGCCAATGAAAGTGTGGTCTTGGATTTTTATGAGGACTTGGTGGTAAGGTTCGAGGTTCCAAAAACCATAATCTCAGATAATGTGCTATCTTTTTTGGGAACCAAAACAAGTGAATGGGTGCTAAGATATGGTATATATCTCAGTACTTCATCCAATTACTACCCACAGGGGAATGGATTAGCTGAGTCTACAAATAAGAACCTGATCAGGGTCATCAAGCAAATCATGGAGTAAAATTAGAGGACTTGGCATGCCAAGTTGAAAATAGCCCTGTGGGTGGATAGGGTCACCTTGAAGAGGGCAATTGGCAACTCGCCATACATGCTCATCTATAGAAGGGAAGCTAGGCTCCCCATTTCACTTGAGTTGCCAGCCTTGGACCTCACTCACCAGCTACAATTAGAAGAAGGAAATAACATGGAGGTTAGGCTATGCAAGCTGATGGAACTCTAAGAGACAAGGGACCAGGCTATGGCTTCTATAACTAGATGCCAACAACAAACAAAGAGACACTTTGACAAGAAATCTTCATCAAAAGGTTTCTCTGAAGGAGACATTATTTTGAAATAGGATGAGGACCGAGCTAAGCCTAGAAAGCACATGAAGTTTGATTCCCTATGGAGTGGCCTATATGTAATCACTCAGTGTAAGTAGCATAATGCATTCCAACACTTTAGGTTGGATGGTGAAGAACTGTATATCCTAGTTAATGGGATACATCTTAAGCACTACCACTGAGTCCCTTTTCATCATGTATATATTTTGCTTGCTTTTCTCTTATTTTCCCTAAGTGATTTCTACACATGTTAGTAGTTTTCTTAGATTTGTGTGTTTTTTCATTTCCTTTTGAGGTAAATCTTCATGATAGAATTTATTGGAGCTATTGTTGATCTTTAGGTTACAATCTGACTCTGTGCCCAATGGATTTTGAGGTAATTAGCTTCTAAGCATAGCAGGCATACTTCCCTTAGGATTCACCAATTTGTTGACCATTTTTTGCCCAACAGGCCAAAAATCAATCCCCTTCTTCCCCAATTATTCTAGGCCAATTCATTTTTGATTTTTCACAAGTCTAGGAATTTCTATGGACTCTACAGGTTAGTCTTTTGGTGCATGAAGAATCAGTTCAGAGAGTGTTGGGTTTTACAAGGCTTCTTTAGGCTCTTATCTGAAGAAATTCACAAGGAAGGTCGGCATCTTTGAACCATTAAACCATTGAACCAGTTTCAATGCCTTGGTTCAATCAGCAAGTTCATCACTTCAATTTAAAGCCTTGGTTCAATTGGCAAGTTCATTGGCTAGGTTCAATAGTTTTCAGTTCAATCAACATTCATCAAATGGTTCAACATCTTGGTTCAATGCTTCGATTCAATTAGATGGTTTAATCACTCAGTTTAATGCCTCGATTCATCGACAAACTTCAACACATGCTTCAACAGGTTTGGTTCATCAAATGGTCCAGCAAATGTTTGAACCGTTGAACCATTTCAATCAATTGGTTCAATGGTTGGTTCAAAGGAGTGGTTCAACATCAAAGGTTCAAGCCTCCTAAAGGACAAGTGCCCTTGTGGAGGGAAGTTCTAGGTTCAAGAGCCCTTGCAAAGGGTAGAGAACACTTCAAAGAGAAAGCCGTAAAGGGTAAGTTCTTTCAAAAAAAATTCTAAGGCAGTTGGTAGAGGCAAGGAAGAAATCCTTCAGAATTTTTATCTAAAGGAATTCCTTCAGACAAAAAGTTTGAAGGAATTTAGAAAAACTATAAACAAGAAACCTAAAAGCAAAAGACAAGGATGATTTCTTTCAGACTTTTTGTCTGAAGGAATTCCTTCAAACAAAAAGTCTGAAGAAATTTGGGGAGGCCATGGGAGAGAAAAAAGTTGAGAAAATTCCAAAGAAAGGGACCCAGGGAAATCAAATCAGCCAATTCTCATGGACTTTTTGTCCACAAGAAAAAAGCCCATAGAAAATGCCCAAAGAAATTTGCCAAGGATGGTGACGTCTCAGAAGCTATCAACTTTAAGAATATAGATTAGCCATTATTTTTCAAATGATGATGGGTGTGTGGACATCAAATTTAAGATGGTGAAATAGCCATTTGCCTTTAAATTGCCTAAGCACCAACTAGAAAAGAGCCCAAGGAATGCAGTGACCCACCAGAAGATAGCCCCAAGGGCCGAAGGATCCAGAAGGATACAAAGCAAGAAAAGGACAAAATGAAGAGAGAAAAGTGCCAAGTGTAGGAACAGGTAGATAGTCCAAGCGGTGAAAGGAGGCACCAATTTAAGAAGTTATTCTAGTAAGTGGTACAATGTCTATGAATTGATCATTAGAAGGTGTAAATGGCTAATGGTGTGACCCATTTTTCTTCATTTTGCATTAATGAGTAGACAAGCTACATAATCACCTTGAAGGAGCGGTCTTGCAAGTAGACAAACAGCGTGGCTCATAATTTCTCATTGATGTTTAATCATCTTGTTCTTCCCAATGATTAGAGTGCACATGGGTCATTTGTAAAAGGGGCACCAAAAGGCCTCCTTTCCTTCCTCTATATATTGTAGACTTGTCATTTGGAAAAGGATCTTTCACATTTTTAAGGTGAATCCCTGGAAAATTTTCATGTAAAATCAATAATTGCATTTTTACCTCTATTCTGGTTAGATATCTCTATGTGTGTCTGAGTGTTAGTTTTGTGTTTAGTCATTGCTTCTTAATGCTTCCACAATTTTAACACCAACACACCTAGTGTCTATAAGGTGCCATTCCTATAGTTGCCAAGAAGAGATGTGCCTGGAAGTGCAGAGATAGAAAGAATCTACCATACAATGTGTCCTTTTCATAGCATCTATGGTGAGTCTTTGTTTTTTGTGTGTTCCATTAAAGCCTCCCTATTAAACTTCTTACAGTCTAGTCCATTTACCAGTTGAAGTGTACATATGTGTTTGTATGATTCAGAGTGTGAATGTGAGTAGGTTAAATCATTTGGTGCATCACCTCTTTTAGAGTAATTTTGTTTTCCTATAATCCTTCTCCCTTTTCACCCCCCCCCCCACATTATATATCTATATACATGTTTTATCACTTATTGGAACAAATTAAATGCACCAAAGGGAGCTAGCCCTTACCTAGAGACTCTCCCCTCCAGCTTTGCCAGTCCCACAGGTGAGAGGGGAGTTTTCATTTTGACATGTGGAAGGCAGGAGCTCGACATCCTACTCTGGGTGTAATCCACTACGTCAAGCACTTAGTCTACCTTGGTCAAAAGGTGGAGTTGTATCTCCAAAATAATTTATGATAAGACTTGGTATAAAACAACCTAATATCAAATGTCTAATGTCAAATGTCATACGCACAAAAGGTTAAGCATCTAAATAAAAACTGGCATGTCAAAGGTCTAGGTCAAAGTGTTTTAAACAAGGTCTAAATTAGGAAAGGGAAAAGTTGAGTTACTAGGTCTTTTGTCCAAATGTGGAGACAAAAACTAGGCTCAAATAAATAGGCATGATGTGATTTAATTTAATCTAAAAAGTTTGGAAACAACTTTGACATAAACCTGACACATAAAATCAAACATAAATATGATCAGTTGGCATAAAGAAGAAGACAAAAGGATCTTTGAAGAAATACTTTGTTTTTCCAAATAAGGGCACAAACAATGATGAGGATAGGCATTGAATAAACAAACCATCAATAGTTTTCAAATGTGGGTAATAAATTAATCAAAGTTATGTTAACCAAAAGAGAAAGATCAGTGTATCATCCCCATGAATTGAGGCCTAAATAGAAATCAATAAATGTTTGGTTCTAAACTTGACAAGGCTAATTAAAAACTCAACATTGAAAATTAGGATTTAACCAAACAAGCTAGACAAGATTGGAAAACATGGTGAAACAAGACAAATGTCTAAATGGTATGCATGACATGAATTGAAACAAATGGCTTTGGATATAAGGTGAAACAAGTCTTGAAACAATTGAGTATCCTAATGATGTAAGCATGCTCAAATGATGTGATCTATGTTATGCTTCAAAAGACTCAAAGGAAAAATGGTTTGACATGATTTGGGTAGCATAACACTACCCTTTACAACTCAAATGATGCACACACAAATAAGTTTAGAAAAAATTTCAAGGCACAAGTGTGGTGTAAAATAGCCAGCACAACACCTCTTTAGACAAAAGAGTAACATATAACCATCCAAAAGAGTCACATGGATTTATGAACAAACAAACAAGTTTTAGTCTCAAAACATACCAAATGAGAAAATGATCCAAAAATACACTAAGTATAATCATCCAAATCCTAACAAGGGTATGGAAAAATGGGGTCGACTAAAACTAGAAAGGTTTCAATCATTCTAGGGGAATCAATTGCATAATGAATTTCATGTCGAATAATGCAAAAGACAAGCACAAAAATTAGGTGATCACAACATTGGTTAGTTGTAAAAAGGTCTAGTCCTTTTTATAACCACTAAATCTTGTTGTTCACTCAGTGTAGTGTGATGTCTAAATGTAGATATTTCCTATGTGCAACTCAAAAGGAGTAATTTAAGTTAATGATAGAAGATGAAACCTTGGGTCAAAGCTTCCCTAAATAACTCACAGGAGGTAATACCATCCCCCTCGCAAGCTAAATTTTCATGAAAATAAAGAAATCATGAAATAGAAAGACTTTAGGGTCATTTTCAAGGTCACCCAAACTCTGACAAGTTTTTGGGGAGTGCTTTAGATGACTTTCTTTCTAAGCCTTAGACTAGGTTATTTGCAATAGGAATGGAACTTTTGATTCAAACGATTCCCTAAAGGGGATAAATGGAATAGCATACATGCAACACCCCTATTTTTTTCCAAACAAAATCTAATCTAAAAAACTAAGTAAACACAAAAATCTTTGAAACTATGAGTTCATTTTTAAGCCCAAATGGAAAATGAGGTGGTGTTCATTTGACCCCTTGGTCTTAATATTGTGAGCTTTTAAAACATTCACCATAAACATCTAAATTTATTTTGTTAAACACCAAAACAAAGTTCCTAATTTATTTTTATCCATGCAAAGGGTGATCTAAACATGTTTTTAGAATATGTCAAGCTTGGTCCTGCAACAAAAATGTTAGCATGTACTTCATCCTTGAAGCTCTTCTAGGTTTGAAACAATGAACTTTAAGAAAAGAACTCTTAGGTCTGTGTTTTAAGAAAAACATAGTGACCAACATTAGTTATATAATCAATGATGGTTACATTTTCTAACTGATGATAGTTATCTAACTGACATTAGCTATACCAATGTGATCCAAAATAGGTGTCCAATCGATGTTAGTTTTACTAACTAACATTGATTAAGCTATCCATTTGATGTTTGTCTTACTAGCCGACATCGGTTACTATGTAAACCTATGGCAAATAAAAAAATGGCAAAATAAAGTTAGAAAATCAAATTTTAAGAGTTTTAATGGTACAAATGAATATTTTAAATCTACAAAATGATCTTCTTCATGTGTGGGATGCGTCTAGTCCCACTGGGTGTACCATATGTGGATCTAGGAATTTGACTCAATAGAGGATGGTTAGTATGGTGTTAGTTTCAAAATGAAAACAAAATGAAAGAAACACACTAAGTAGCATAACATCTATAGGCCTAGACACTAGGGAGAGCTTAGTTAATAAACACGAATAAAACACATAAATAAAATGCAAAAGAAACCCTCTTTTACCCTCCTTGGATGCTCCAAAATGCTCATTTTAGTGGATTTCTGAACTTGTGCTCATGAAGTCCTTGCAAATGGAAGCTTGTCTACCTCCATCTCTCCTTGGCACCTTTAGCTTATGGCTTAGCTTGGATTGGAATAAATTTGGCATGGTAACACTAATTGCAATGGATTTTGGAATCATTTGTGCATTATAACTTTGCATTATCAAGACTTAAAAATGATGTTCATGGCCTCTCTATTTATATATTTTTGAGAATGTCTAGAATCAACTTGAACCATCCATCTAGAGATTAAGATGTGTGGTTGAGGATTAATTAAATTTTTGGAATTAAGTTTATAATTATCCTCATCATGACATTGGAAGAAGGGGCAATTAAGAGGCATGGAGGGCATCATGGAAGGCATGGAGGGCATGAATCCTAATATTTGTGGCATTTATGGCTTAGGGATGTCTTCCTAAGAAATGAGGTCACTTGATGATGTAGATATTCAATATTCATTTTTAAAAACAAGTTTTCAACAATTTTCCATGGAATTATTGATTAGGCACTATTTTTTTTAATTAGATTTTAAGCATGATTAAGCACTTTGTGCACAAATTACTTAAATTTATCAAAATGCCTTATTATTGATCCAAAATTCAACTTGATTGGAATTGGAAGGTTATGTTAGATTCATTAGATCCATTATCCCATTTAGGATATTATCAAAAACAAATAATAAAGGCACATTTCTTATGTAAGATATTTAATAGGAAAGAACAATCCAAAGCACCTAGGTGCAAAATTGGCATTTTGACTCAGAATGATCTGATCAAAGTTAGTTGGCCCATAAATTACATTGCCCTATTTAGGGATACCTGAGCCAAAATTAGCACTCGAATATGCCAATTTCACATTATTTATCATGTTTTAGTGTTTTTAGGCCAAATTAAGCATTTTGGGTAGAAATTGGTCAAAATCCTGATTAGAGGTTATCATTTATAAGTTTTAGGTATCTATAGTAAGTCTATCCAATAATATTTTCAACATGAAAAAGAGGCCTTAGTTGAGAGGGTGAAAGATAAAGTTAAAGTTGTTGAAGAGACTCAAGAAGGCTATGAGAAAGTTGAGGCATGTTTGTTGAATAAAATGAAGTATCTATAGCCAAATTGATCCTTCTCTCTCTCAAATAATTATTTCAAGTGTCTCCTTCCATCCCCATTCCCATTCATGATCCCTCCATCACACCTCATTCTCCCTCTCCAAACCATGAAATTTTTCACCACCCTCCTATCTCATCCCTTCTTAAAGGAGAACCCATCATATAAGAGGTAATAAAATAAGAATAATATCAAGTTATATCTAATCAAGAAGAGGATTCAAGTGTCTATTATGAAAATTTCACTATAGGAACTCCCCTTGGTGAAGACAATCACAATTCAACCTTCTTGAGTGAGGAAAAAGAAGATATAGATCATGTTGCATATATTCACAAAGAACTTGATCAAGACATGAGAGAGAAGGTGCTTGATAATAACATCACATCAGCTAAGTTTGTTGAATCTCATGAGTAGGCTCATAGAGATGTGAGATACATACGGAAAACCTATTTGCACATATTCAAGGAATATGAAGGTCTTTAGAATATAGTAATTATAGGAGAGAAAAATGAGATTATTGAAGAGGAATGTAAGGTTTATATTGAACATATGTCTTGAATAACATCAAAAAGAGTTTCTAATACATGATGGAGAAATCTGCGATGACTATGGCATTCATGAGCATGGTCAAGAAGATGAGTTTGAAGAGGTTGTGGTTCTTAACAAGAAAGAAGCTAAAGATGATTGGAAGTAGTATGTTAAACTTAAATAATAACTTGAATACCTTTTCAAGGTTGAAAGTCAAGAACACAAGAAAATAGAACAAGATGTCCCCATGAAGGAAAATGATGAAGATTGGATTAACTATGCAAATATCCTTGAAGAGATTGAGGAACATACAACTAGTAAGAAGTTTGATCTCATTCAAAGTACCATAGAGGTCAAGGAATCATGATTAAATGAAGCATCATTAGAAGTTGTAGTTGAGGGGTCTCATGATAAGATTGAGATTGTTGAAGTGAAATAAGAGTTCACCTTCATAGGTGATATGTTTGTAGCTGTTATGGTTGCATTGAAGATCATGCCAAGGAAAGTGGAAAAAATGGAGTTGAGGACATCAAGGCTAATGCTCAGAGGAAAACATTATTCATGTATTATTTCATCTCATGGAGAAATATAAGGTGAAAATTTCCCCTTTTATCTAGGAGGAGGAGGTTTTTTTAGGTTAGTTTGTACATAGCCTAGTTTTCTTAAGTTTTTGTGTTTTCCCTAATTGCTCAGAGAGGACAAGTGTGTGTTTTGTTATCTTATCTTGTGTGTTTGTTTCCTATTGTATTTGGTGTGAGTTTTTAGGTATTTTTATAGGTATATCACTATCTATTTCATCATAAGGGTCACTCCATTTCCCAAGTATAGGAGAAGGCAACTAGTTTTTAGCATAACAAGCATGTTACCCCTAAGAAATCACCAAAATGTTGGCTAATTTTACCCCTAAGTCAAATTAAGTCAAATCCCCTACATTTTAAAACTTTCATTGGGTCCTTATAAGTTTTAAATGTCTATCATGGTCCTAAGTAGGGTTAAACCATGTTTTGAAGGTCACCTAATATGTTTCAAATCTTTGTCATATTTGTCATTTATCTTTATAACCTTTTTTCCACCTTTTGGCCATTTGAATGAAATTGTATGATTTTACACAAAATAACAAAGGTGTCAAAATTAAATCTAAAATACCACATGTTAGGTAAGTGTTAGATGAATATTTTGAAACTAAAAAATTTGTAGGTCTAATGTATAAAGAAGATCACTACAAAAAAGGGAGTTTCAAGCAGATGTATAGATTGGATGATTGGTTTGGCATGTGTGAAAGTTTTAGGGAAGTCTCTTGAGATCCTCATAGTTAATTTATAGTCTCAGGTAGCTTTTACATAGCCAAATTTGATCAAAACTTATCTCTCTCTCTCATTTCTCTCTTAGATAGGTTAAGAAGGGTCAATGGTTTGCACTTGGTATGGATAGGAGAAGATGATCTGGAATGAGTACACTTGGTAGATGTTAGTAGTTGTCATGAGCTCTCATTCCATGGTTATGGTTTATGGAATGGTATTTTTTACTATATGAATAATAACTAATATTTTTAGTGCCTTCAAACTACCTATACATCCCTAAAACCTCTATTTCCTCACCTATTTGCATTGGTCTATGTGAACCTGGTAGTGTATATGGTCTTACAAAGAGTGTAAATTCCTTTCATGTTAAATTAAACTATTTTTTAATGTGTGATCATGGAAGGATAAGTATTATAACTCTCTTATGCTAGGATTTAACACTAATGACCTGAGAACATGGTTTTCATTTGTAGAGTTACATCTTCCTATGAGTGGCTTTAGGTCAAGGATAAAACACTTGTGTTCAATCCCTCAGAGCATGGCTATTAGTTTCTCCATTAAAATTTTGTATGCAAAACGATCATTGATGGAAGGTAAGTCTATGTCACTTGTTACAATCAAGTATGTTAGTGCCCAAAATTACACTGAAGTAATTGGGCCCTTGTCAAGCACAAATGCCTAAGTCCTTAGCCCAAGTCTTATTTTTAACATTAACTTGTATATAAAATTTCATCTTAAAATTGGCTAAGTGTATATTGTTATTTACTTGGAATATGTGTAAAGATCTTAGAATTTCTCAAAAAAATTCTAATGGAAATTTTTTTGATAGAAATAGGTCTTCAATATTTTTATCTCAGACAAAAAGGACAAATACTTATTTCCATTAGACATTTTATCCACTACAAAAAGTCCCAAGGAATTAAATGCCTTGGCCAAATCCCATTTGCATCAGGCTAAATGTTTCATAAAAAATCCAAAGGGTCATTTCTTTTAGAAATTTTATCTATAAAAAAAAGTCTGAAGGGCACTTGCCTTTAAGCATTTTGCCTGTACAAAAAATCCTAACAAAATTCCTTTCTTTAGTAAAAGTGTAAGCTCAATTTCTTTGGAGAAAATTCCAAGTTCAATTTCTATGGGGAAATTATTTCAAATAAAATGTTTGAAATAATTATGTCAAAAATGAAAAAAAATTGAAGACTTAATTTTAGTGGGAGAAGTTCAAAGGTCAATTTATTTGAATAAATTAGTTTGGACAAAATGTTTGAAATAATTCTCCTGATAAATAGAGGGTTTGTGAGTAGAAGTGCCAAAGACAAAAGCCTACAAAATTCATTATAGGACAATTATGTTGAAGATAGAAAAGCTAGAGATGAAAGGCATGATAAAATTATTTCAAAGACTAAAGGGCCAATGAAATCTGAAGATAAAAGATCTAATAAGCAAATTCCCAATGAAATTTCCAAATTTGCATAGGTGATAGGCTCATAGACATCATTGATAGGCACAAGATAGTCAATATTAAGCCATAGCAAATATCCATTGGGATTCAAATTTTCTAATATGATTACATGAGCATTAAATTTAGGCCCTCTAATATAGGCATTTGATTTCAAATCGAGGTAGATATATAGCATGTGTTTTATCAAGCAAGATGATCTAATAGTGCATAATCAAAGTTGAATATTTAAAGAAAATCAAGATGAGAGAGATAATGACAAGTGTCATCATCATGAGACCCTATCACAAATTCAATGGAGCATGGAGCAAAGTACTGAGCCCTATGGATAGAGATAAATATTATATGATTGATTCATGCTAATGAGATCATCGATGCATAGTGATTGTGGACTATTCAATGAAGCCCCAAGTAAATCCAAGACCACCATGTGGTATAATCACACTAGCCTAGGCACATTTGATAGCATAGGATGTAGAGAGCCTATGGGGCTACCAAGTGACATGACCTCATGAAAAAATATATCTAACAACAAATAATTATTTATATTTTAGATCAATATCAATGGTCTGCATTGATCCGTGCACATAGATCAGATAGCGAGAATGAAGATGGAATTTTTAAAGGGTTCAAGTTGAACATGGTAGTGACATGTGTCAAAACCATAATGAACCAGACATAGATCTATGGTCCATGTTTTCTCAAATAGGTAGATCTAATGTTATAAGATGATCATGGAAATTTTAGTGAAGCTCAACCATCTATGGAGATAAGTGATGTTGAGGTTAGTGTAAATTAGAGATATTGGTGAGAATACATGACATGGTGATACCACATAGGCATATACATCACACTCAAGAACCCTATGTAAATTAATTGGTTGAGCCTTCACCATTAGTGAAAAGTTGGCTTGGCAAAAGTGTGAATGAGGCATAGTGATCAAAAAGTGAAAATAATGCCTTTTTGCATTAAAGTATATGAGGAAATCCCTAACATGAAAAATGTAAAAAGGTAGGTTGGAGCCAAAAAGTAAATGGGTCGAGTAAACTTGGACGCTATATTTTCTTACTTTTTTATTGTCCAAGATCTTTCGTGGAAGGAAATTATAGATGGGCCACTCCAAATAAGATCTCTTGAGTAGCCATGGACATAAAATATTCCCATGCCATCATTGTAAGAGTAGGTTTTTACATGGCATGCATAAAGGGAAGGGGAACTATCTAGAAGGTTCCAACTATGCTAGCAAGTGGCCCAAGGAATCTATAGGTAGTTACAAATAAAGACAAATAGTTTGTTTGGATCTTTAAACGACTTTTCTCCATCCAAATCATAGTCAAGATCATTTTTAGGTAGTTTCATATGATGAAAAATGGTTTGTTTGGCCTCCATCATGAATTTCCACCTTCCAAATTGTGTTCACCAAAATTTATAGTAAAGAAATCAAAGAGTTTGTTACATATCTTCATCATTCTTTGTAAAAGTAGTTAGAACATTGATTTTTCTTGCAAATGGATGAATATTATAGGCATGGGAAGGGAATATTTTGTGGCTAGAAGCATCTTGGTGGATTTGAAAGTTTTTTTTGCAATTTTTTATGTTGTGACCCATAATTTCAGATTTAAAAATGTATAAATAGAGGGATTATCCTCTATTCATAGGGTTGGTTGGCCATTATGTTGGTTGTTGTTGGTCACTATTTTAGGTGTCCACTTTCTCTAAGTCTAGGTTCTACATAAATTTTTATAGGATCAATTATTGTGTGTAGATCTTATCTCCCTTGACAAGGTGGTTGTAGTTTTATAAACATTAGTGAGATTTGAGAGCATCTTTATGTCTCCCTTGTCATAAGAGTAGTCTCACCATGCTTGTCCCCATGGCAACATTTTGAAATATTAATGTCTAAAGGATTTATTTTTAAGATAATGAAAATGCTTGTGGTTCTTTTCTATTTCTTGTTGATGAAGTGGAGGGATCTATTTTACAAATATTATTGATTGGAAATATAGTTTTGTGTTCATTACTAGTTATCAATTTGAGCATGGATATGGGTTATAACAACCTTTTTGCATTATTTTATAATCTATTATTGAGTAACTTATTAGGGTACCCTAGGTTTATGGACTCAATAGGGAAAGGCATTTGAAATATTAGTTTTAGTGTATATTATAATCTCTCAAGGATCATTTTTTTGCATTTGAAAGTGTTTCTACATCTTTGCTAAGGAATATTGTGATGAAATACTACAAGACACCCTATTATTTAGAATCCATCAACATGCCACCCTCCATTTTATAATTATCTAACTTGTCACACCAGATTATACCCTATAAATAATACACCCCTTACATACTATAAGTGTTATTTTCCTTTAAAATGCATAAGATCTTGCATATTTGAAATGTGTTTACAGTCTGTGCTTTGAATCCTAGCATCACAATATTTTTATTCATCCCCTTTATTCTTAAAGATTATTTAGAATGAAGATTACAATCTTAATTTCATCTATCTTTTGTAGCTTTTGTATGAATTAGATAATTTTTGCATTTCATGTGACAACCCTTCGTGGGTGAAGTGTAAAAACTTGGTTATGCCCTGGTCATATTTGTTCCTTGTGCCAATAATCCCCATGGAGGTTGATTTGAAAAATATCTTCATGTGAGCAAGCTACCCCTTAGGTCCTCTCACCTAGGTTTAGGTAGAGCTAGAAGTAGTAGGGAGATAACCATACCCTCTATAGGTGCCTCTCAGCCATTTTATGCATTCAATCCATTCTTGATGTTAAACCCTTCCCTAGCTACAATGACATACTAGTGGTTTTTTCATCATTTTCCATTTTATCTCAAGCGTGCAATGTCAAATGTACAAGGTGTAAAAATGGGAGCTAATACTCTTTTTGGTGTCATTTTTAAGGATTAAATAGAACATCCTAGTCACTTGTGTTTCTAGGGACTCTTATAGAGAGCTGTTAGTATTTCATGTTATGAATTTCTCTATTGTTACTACATTGATTTGATTATCCTAGCAATTAATGTCATAGTAATCCACTGGGGATAGGTCATGAGTTTTTTAAGGCTTGATAATTGACTTTTTCTATGTTCATTTAAAATTTATTAACATTGCATGTTGAAAGGTGTTTTGTGCCTTTTGAATGATTTTTCTAAAAAAATTAGTGTCTTTGTATTATATTTCATCATTTACTTTAGCAAGTTTAATTTTAGCATGTATCACAATATTTTGTTGACTATTATATTCTTAAAGTTTGTTTCTAGTGGTGACTCCAACTTTTTTTTAGTTTCAAGGAAGATTGGTGCCTCTTATAAATATTCTTCTAAATTTTTGCTTTGAGTATTTTCTTGTTTGTATAGCTGGAAAGACTGATATCATCTTTCAAAGGTGACCCATCAAAGAAACTCATCACTACTTTAAGTATTCATCCAAGGAGAAGGGGACAAGTTTGGAAGCCTATTGAAGGGCAGAGTTTAGTTGCTAAGGGTTGTCAATATTATGATAATCTTGAATTATTTATCAACTCTCCCATTGTTAAGGACTATCATAGGTCTCCTAGCAATTCTAAAATCTATTATCTTATGTATTACCTAGCTCCTTTTGAATCAATTGAATACCCTCCCAAGTTTGATCCACCATGGCCACCTCATTCACCCCCTCATATCCCTTTTCCATTTGTTATTGAACCTCTTATTGAACCAATCATAAGGCAGATGGACCAATATGAGAATGAGCATCTTGAATTATGTGTTCTTAGATTTAGGCCTATTAATTTTGATGAAATGGTAGGATATCCTAATGAAGTCCCAAATGAAGTGAGGAAATGCCTTCCAAAGTTCCAAGTGAACAATGTAGTGAGTGGTTATCAGCACTTGAGAGATTTTCATAATATCATTGAAGATTATGAGGTTGAGATGAGGATGTGTGCATTAAGTTATTTTTTCACATGCTGTAAGAAGACACTTGTGAATTATTTAATTCCCTTCTTGTTGGATGCATTAATTCATAAGAAGAGATGTAAAATGTTTTAAGAAGTCAGTATAGTGCTAGATTTGATCATAGATTTATTTTAGATGAGTTTAAAAACATCAAAAAGAATCAAAACAAGTGTGTGCATGATTTCAATAGATGGTTCAACAATAATATGATGTGGTTACTCAAAAACATTAGGCCCAGTGATACAACATGCTTGATAAAGTATTATGATGCCTTTGATGAAAAAGTTACATACTATTTGAGGGACAAGGCTCCCATGAACTTGTGGTTAGCATTCAATATGGCTATCCAATTTAAAAATAACATAAAGGCTATGGAAAAGACCATGAAAAAGTGAGCTGATGTAAAATTGGTCAATCAAAAAAAGACTCAGTCTACAAAGATAACCAACATTGAGGAGATTGTTACAACCTTGGCCTCTATTATCAAAGAAATGTCATACAAGTTGGCTAGAGCTAAGAAAGGGATCCCTCATGTGTTTATCAGTCAAGAAAGGGATCCATATATAAATCAAGTTTAAGGAAGGTCTACTTTACACCATTGAGATAATGATAGAGGGAAGAATCTTTCACATGAAGAAAGGATAGATAGAAACTAAAATAGAGGGGATGGAAAAGAAGTGCTTGATCCTTTAAGTGCCAAGATGAATGCTATAGACTATGACATTGATATTGATCGGTGTGACAAGTGATTCCTTCCCCATACCTTATGTGATAATGTTGAATTGATTAATGAAGATGAGGATGAACTTGATTATAAATCATCTAATGATGATATTTTGATGTTCAATTGTCAAATCCCCCAAAGTGATATGATGACCTCCATGGAATTGTAGAGTGTTACTACTGTTGATCAATTTTAGAGTGTAGTTGAGAAGGTAAATGTCCTAGCTCTTGAATTTGATTATGACATTAATATGGCAAAAGCATATGAATTTCACTTTCATGATTTTGATTTCTTATTCTCTATGATGATTAAGAAATATGATGGGGGAATTCCATAAAATGAGGATAGGTAGATACTAATCAATGTAGTAATTACCTAAGATAATGACTATTACATGAGAAGAAAATACCAGGCTTTTGTTCCTAAAAGCACCGCCCCTAAAAATCCAAAGGTATGGGATGCTAAGAAAGTGACAACAGTCCTTAAAGCTTCCAAACTAGTGCCCATTTCCCAATTTGTTAAGCCAAGAGTTTCTCCAGCCAAGAATAGAGTACCCATGTTGTCTAGTATCCCTAAGGGTGTTAATGATGCTAAAAAAAATCCACATTTAAAGGCTTATATTGAATATTTAGATCCATCCTAGCCTACTCCAATTCAGAACTTAAGCAATTCTATTCCAACTAAAGATATTATCACTCTTCCACCAAATACTACTCTTACTCAGTATAGTATATGTGGTATGGACCAAGTATTGAGCCAACTGAAATTCACCATGCCACTTTTTGAATTATTAAGAATACCTAAACATAGAAAGAGGGCATTTGAATATTTATAATTTGGTGAAAATTCAAAGGCAAATGAAATTGAGCTACCCCAAACACCCCTGGAAAGTGATAAATAATCATAGTAGATTATTGAACCTACTCTAGAGGTCTATTTGGGGACTGCATTAGTGTAAAGTTAACTAAATGTGGATATGTTTTATACAACCCTATTAATCAATGGTCTAATTATTTACAACTACATGTTTGATTATAGTGATTCTTGTAATGTGATGTCCATGGGTGTTCTAAATGAGCTTGGGGTGAATATTACATCAGCCTTTGGTAAGAGTTATGCCATGGATTCATAAGAAGTTCTAGTTAGATAATTCAAGGAGTTGGTAGTGTAGTTGAAACTGCATGTTGGTAAGTATCTAAATATGGATGTGGTAGTTGTAGTATGCTCACTTAAATGGGTGATGTTTCTATCATGAAAATGGTTTGCTAGTATGGGTGGAAGTGTGTAGAGGGAGATCTATTATGCTACCATTCCACTAGAGGGTAAGATGGTCAAGCTTTATAGAGAGTCAAAGATGCTACATGTAAGGAAGATCTAAAATGTTCTCTTAATAAAGTGTTGTACATGGATTTGATCTTGGCAACATTGTTTAGAATGTTGATACTAGTGAATAGCCTATTGTTCTTAATGTTGAACTTGACAAAAAAGTGTAGTTTGGAAGATGTACTTTGATGAGGCTTGCTTCATTCTTAGAAATGGAGTTGGGGTTGTCTTAAACACCCCTAATGGTAAATGTTTCATATTTTCTTTTTAGATATCCTTTGAGTGCACAAATAATACTACTGAGTATGAGGCACTCTTGTTTGGTTTATGGATTACTCGTGAACATGGAATTAAAATATTGATTGTCAAGGGTGATTATGTGCTAATGGTAAATCAAGTCCACAATGTTTTTTCCACAAAAAATAGAATCTTGAAATAAATATCAGAATGTTGTTTGGGATTTTATTGAATTTTTTGATGCATTTAATCTATGTTATCATGATAGAAGTTTCAACCAAGAATATGATAGATTTTTAAGACTAGGTGCTTAATTTGAAATTGTAAATATGAGCCCTCATTATTAGTATCAAGTGGAGGTGTTTTTCAAGCCTTTAATCCTAGATAATGTTCATCATTGGCAAGTGTTTGAAGATGATGATTAGATCAAAAGTTTTTTAAATTATGAGGCTGAGTTCCATGTTCAAATCATAGACATAGAATCTATGGTTCAAGTTGTGATGGAAAAGAAACCCTATTTGGGAAAGACATTATTCAACTGAAGATAAACATACTTTTTAAAAGATTAGTAAGCATGAAATTATATTTTAGTGGATATGATAGAATCAAGTGAAAAGACTCACTCATCTCAAAATACATGACTGAGTGAAATTTGGGTTCTCATGAGAATCCAAGGAAGGTTTGGCTGGGTACTCACCTAAGTGTATCTAAGAAACAAGCTTATAGGTAACTGCTAAGGAAGTAACAAGATTGTTTGGCATGGTTGTATTCTAAGCTAAAAGTATATAGGGAAGATTTTTTTCAACATGTCATCCCATTATAGCTAGACAGAAAGACTTTCTGGTAGAAATAAAGACCTATTAACCCCATCTTGGCCACCAAGATACAAGATGGGTTGAAGAAGCTAAGGGAAAATGGCATCATTCCATGGGTTAGAAATTTAGTCCCTGTATGGAATAAGAATGGTGACATATACTTTTGTGTGGATTTCCATAATTTTAATAAAGCTTCTTTGAAGAATAATTATCCCCTACCCAATATAGATAACTTATTGTAAAGTGTTACTGTATCAGAGATATTGTCCACATTAGATGGCTTATTAGGGTACAACTAAGTTATGGTAAAGGAATATGAGATATCCAAGACCACATTTACAATGCCTTGAGGCACGTATGTATATATAAGAATGCCTTTCAGGTTGATGAATGTTAGTGCAACATTTTAGTGAGATATGGATGCAACTTTTGTTGGGATAATTAACAAGTTCATTATTATGTATCAAGATGATGTTAATGTGTACTCCAAGACTCTAGAAGAACATTTAGAGCACTTAGAAAAGGTGTTGATTAGTTGCAGGGAGCTTGAAATTTAACTTAACCCAAAAAATGCCACTTTTTAGTACAAAAGGCCAACTTGCTGAGACATATAGTTTCCATGGATGGTGTCATGATTGACCCTAAAAGGTTAGAATCCATTGACAAAGTGCCTATCCCATAGTCCAATGGAATTTCAATCCTTCTTTGGGAAAATTAATTTTATAAGGAGCTTCGTGTCTAATTTTGTAGAGATCACTCTACTTATTAATTCCATGCTAAAGAAGGACTAGATCATCAAGTGGGAGGAAAAGGTCATGCAAGCAGTCAATGACATAAATGGATATTTAAAGTCTAATCCTATTTTGGCTAGCCTTGATTACACAAAGTCATTCTAGATATTCTCTTTTACATCATACAATACTATTGATGTTATTCTATTTAAAAAGAATGAATATGGTCATTAGTATCACATAGATTTCCTTAGTAAAGATATACAAGGTATTGAATTAAACTATACCATCATGCAAAATTAAGATTTTTCTCTTACAAAGGTTGTTAAAATGTTCAAGATTTATATTCTAAGTTCAAGGATTGTTGCTTATGTCCCGCATACCATGGTGAAGGACATCATGACTAAAACTAAAATATCCAACAAGATATGTAGGTGGGTTAACAAGTTATAAGAGTATTACATGGATATTCAAACCACCAAGTTAGTAAGAGGGATGGGTCTAGCCAAGATTATGATTGAGACCAATTTGTAAGCTATTGAGGTAAACACTATTATTTTTAATGTTGATGATTTTTTGAGTCAATTTAACATATATTTATAGTATAGAGATATTGTTTACTACTTGAAAAATATGAATTATCCCCCTAACTTGGACAAGAATCAAATAAGAACTCTCAAGCTTGTTTCCCAAAAATAGCTCTTGACTAAAAGTGGACTTGCATGGAAAAATCTAGATGGGATTCTCTTGAGATGTGTGTTGAAGAATAGACTATTGATTTGATTGAAGACTTCCATAGTGGAGTATGTAGTGGTCATTTTACACCTAAAGTTACATCTCATAAAATTTTGAGAGTTGGTTATTCGTGGCCATCAATGTTTAAAGATGTTACTCAGATAATGAGAAAGTGTGAGAAATGTTAACACTTCATTAGGAGGATGAAAGATTAAGGTTCTCTTACCTTCTAGCTTGTGATGATTGAATACCCATTCAAATAATGGGGAATGGATTTCATTAGATAAATTGTTGATTAATCAAGTGTTAGACATAGATAGATACTAGTTACAACTAACTACTTCACAAAATGGGTTGAAGTGGTCCCTACAAATAAAGTAATACACTAGTTAGTTATGGATTTTTTTATTGAATCAGATTATTTTTAAATTTGGTGTTCCTCTCAAGATAATTATGGAAAATTACATGAGATTAAAATACAAACCTTTGGTGACATTATGCAAAGATTATGGTATTGAATTGACCTATGCTTCTAACTACAATCCTCAAGGGAATGGGCAATTAGAATCCAATAATAAAAACTTTCTCAAGATCATCAGATGAACATTAGAATCAAATAAGAAGAAGTGGGGTGAATAGTTAAAGTTTTCCTTATGGGATAATTGGATTATGCCTAAGAGATCTATAGGTAGAAACCCTTTTGATCTTATTTATGGATCTCAATTAATTTTACTTATGAATTTATAGTTGCCCACCTATTAGCTCATACAAAAACTAGAGGATGATGAGTAAATCAACCATTATGAGAATAGGATGAACTAGATTATTGAGCTTGATAAAATTCAAAGAAAAGCTCATAAAAGACACCTCAAGTTCAAGGAGAATTTGAAAAAAATATTTAAGAGGAAGGTCACTCTAATAACTTTCCAAATAGGTGATCTAGGTCTACTTTAGGATAGAAGGCATGAAGAGAAAGGCAAGCATGGCAAATT
The DNA here is from genome assembly GCA_037957365.1 of Torreya grandis. Classification (NCBI taxonomy): domain Eukaryota; kingdom Viridiplantae; phylum Streptophyta; class Pinopsida; order Cupressales; family Taxaceae; genus Torreya; species Torreya grandis. Next base: position 1,558,753 of record JARHVA010002065.1, on the reverse strand, counting down.
TGATGCCTTGTGGATGGGTCCTTATTTTATTGACTACTAGATTAGGGAACATACTTTATTCTTGAGAGACTTGGATGGTGAAATAATAGAGCTACTAGTCAATGGTAGACATCTAAAACCCTTCATTGATTGATTCAATAACCTATGTACATTAGTACATAATTATATAGTATTTTATCTTTCTATCATTTTTTTGCTTTGTTTCCCCTATACTTTAGGACTTGTTTTTATAGTTTCCCTTTGTTTTTTTATCATATGTTTGTTTTTAGATTCTCTTGGTCTGTGTTTATTTAGTCTACCATGTTTTTTCTTAGCCTTCATTAATATTTACTAAAAGTTACTACATTTTTACTCTGTAACCCAATGGATTGGCACCTAGTCTTACATTTTGGTTTTATTTGCATACTCACAGGGGTATGTATCCCTGAGTGAGAGCTAGTGTTAGTTCCCAAATTTACACTGAAGTAATTTTACCCTTATCAAGTACTAATGATTAAATCCTCAACACAAGTCCTATTTTAAACATTCACTTGTATATCAAAGTTCATCTTAAAATTGGCTAAGTGTAAATTGATCTTTACTTGGAATATGTGTAAAACTCTTATAATTTTTTGGACTATTTTTAGTAGACAAAATGTCTAATGGAAATAGGTCTATAGGATTTTTGTCTCAGATAAAATTTTCAAAGAATTATTTCCATCAGACATTTTTTCTACTATAAAAAGTTTGAAGGAATTCAATGTCTTGTCTATGTCCCATTTACATTGGGCTAAGTGTTTCAAAAAAACTCTGAAGGGTCATTTCTTTTGGAAATTTTATCCACAAAATAAAGCCCAAAGGGCACTTGACCTTCAAGAATTTTGTTTTCAAAAAAAATCTTGACAAAAGTCCTTTCTTTGGCAAAAGTGTAAGCTCAATTTCTTTATAGAAAATGCCAAGTTCAATTTTTGTAGGATAATTATGTCAAATAAAATGTCCAAAAAAATTATCCCAATAATGATAAAATGCCAAAGACTCAAGTTTTATGAGAGGAGTGCAAAGGTCAATTTCTTTAGGTAAAATATTTTAGATAAAATGTTTGAAATAATTCTCCTAATAAATAGAGGGCCTAAGAGTAAATGTGCCAAAGATAAAAATCCACAATAATTATTATGAGACAATTGTGTTGAAGATAGAGAAGCTATATATAAAAGGCTTGAGAAAATTCTTTTAAATACTAAAAAATTGATGAAATTAGGAATGCCAAAGATAAAATATCCAATAAGTAAAGTCTTGATGAAATTTATAAATTTGCATAGGTGATGGGCTCACAGATGTCATTGACAGCTGCATGGACATTAATTTTAAGTCAAAAAAATACCCATTAGGATTCAAATTTTCTAGGATGGTCGAAAGAGTGTCAAATTTATGTCCCATGAAGTAATCATTTGATTTCAAATAGAGGTAGATTTATAGCACACATTTATTTAGGTAAGATGATTCAATGGTGCATGATCAAAGTAAATATTCAAATAAACCCAAGATGAGTAAGATAGTGACAAGTGTAATTATCATGGGACCCTATCAAAAATCCAATGAAGTGCAGAGTAAAGGATTGAGCCTTATAAATAGAGATTGATGGTCTACACTTGATCCATGCTAATAAGATCAATGGTGCATAGTGATGGTGGACTATTCAATGAAACTCCAAGTAAATCTAAGACCACCATGTGGAAAAAGTTCTCTAGCCCATATACATTTAATAACATAAGATGTAGAGAGCCTACGAGGCTACCAAGTTGCATGACCTTGGGGCTACCAGGCTGCATGACCTCAGGGCCAAATATAGCTAAAAACCAATAACGCTTGATCTTTTAGATTAAGATCGATGGTCTACATCAATTTATGCACATAGATCCAGTGGTGAAAGCAAATATGGACCTTTCAAAGTGTCCAAGGTGAATGTGGTAGTGACATATGTTACAACCACAATGAGCCAAACATAGATCTATGGTCCATGTTTTCTTAGATGAGTAGATTTGATGGTGTAAGATGATCATGGACATTTTAATGAAGTTCAAATGCATATGGAGAGAAGTGATGTTAGGTTAAGTATAAATAATATATATAGGCATATAATTCACACTTCAAGACCCTATGCAAGGTAATTGGTTAAGATTTCACCATTGGTGATAGGTTAACTTGGAAAAAGTGAAAATGAGGCACAATGATAAAAAAGTGAAAATAATGCATTTTTGCATTAAATTATGTCACAAAATACTTAACATGAAAAATGTGAAAAGGTAGGTTGGAACCAAAAAGGTAAATGGGTTGAGTAAACTTGGGTATTGTATTTTCTCACATTTTGCCTATCCAAGCCCCACCATGGAAGAAAATTATAGATGGGCCACTCCAAAGAAGATATCTTACGTAACCATGGATCTAGAATATTCCCATGCCATCATTATAAGATCAATTTATTCCATGGCATGAATAAAGGGAGGGGAAGTTGTCTAAGAGGTTCCATATATACTAAGAAGTGGCCCAAGTTATCTTCAAGAAATTATCAATAAATACAAATAGTTTGTTTAGATCTTCAAATTATTTTTCTCCCTTTTACTCATGGTCAAGATCATCTTCAGGCATTTCATTTGATGATAAATAGGTTGTTTGGTCTCCATCATTACTTTCCACCTTCCAGCTTATGTTCATGGCATTTCCAATTAAGAAATCAAAGAGTTTGTTGAACATCTTCATCATTCTTTGTAGAGGTAGTTAGCACATTGATTTTTATTATAAATGGATGAATATTTTAGGCATGGTAAGGGAATATTTTATAGCTAAAATATTTTTTAGATTTTAAAGTTTGTTTTACAATTTTTCAAGTTATGACTTATAGTTCTAGATTTGAAAATGTATAAATGTAGTGCTTCTCCTCTATTTAGGGGGTTGGTTGGCCATTTTTTTGGTTATTATTGGTCACTATTTTAGGTGTCCACTTTCTCTAATTCTAGGTTCTAAAAAAAAATTTATGTGATCAATTACTATGTGTAGATCTTGTCTCCCTTGCTAATGTGGCTATAGTTGTACAACCATTAGTGATATTTGAGAGCATCTCTATACCTCCCTTATCAAAAGATAAATCTCACCATGCTTGTCTCCATGGAATCATTTTGAAGTATTGATGTCTATAATATTTCTTTTTAAGCTAATGAAAATTCATGTGGTTCTTTGCTATTTCTTATTAGTGAAGTACAGTGATCTATTTTACAAATATTGTTGATTGGATATCTAGTTTTGTGTTCATTGTTGGTTATCATTTTTAGCATGTATCTAGGTTATAAAACCCTTTATACATTATTTTAGAATCTATTACTGAGTAACTTGTTAGGTTACCCTAGGTTTATGGAGGAAAGGCATTTGAAATATTAGTGTCAGTATATTTTCTAGTCTCTCAAGGATCATTTTGTATTTACCATTATCTTGTATTTGAAAGTGTTTTTGCATCTTTGATAAGGAATATTGTCATTACTGCAAGATACCCTCATATTTGGAAGCCATCAGTATGCCACCCTCTATGTTATAATTATCTAACTTGTCCTACCCTATCTTACCCGGCAAATAATACACCCATTGCACACTATAAGTGTTGTTTGCCTTATAAATTCATAAGATCTTGTATATTTGAAATGTTCTTTCATTCTATGTTTTAAATCTTAGCATCACAATATTTTTATTCAACCCCTTTGTTGATGAAGACTATTTAGAATGAATATTATTGTCACAATTTCATCTATTTTTAGTAGCTTGTGTATGACTTAGAGCATTTAATCATTTCATGTAAAAACCCTTCATGGGTGAAGTGTGAAAATTTGGTTATGGCTTAGTCATATTTGTTCCTTGTGGTAATAATCCCCATGGAGGTTGAAATATAGAATCTCTTCATGTGATCAAGTTACCCCTTAGTTCCTCTCACCATGGTTTAGGTAGAGATAAAAGTAAAAAGGAACTAACCATACCCTCTATAAGTGGCTCTTAATGATTTTCTGCATTCAATCCATTTTTTATGCCAAACCCTTCCCTAGATACAATGACATACTAGCAAGTTTTTCATCATTGCTTACCATTTTATCTCAAGTGTGCAAGATCAAATGTATAAGGTGTTCAACTAGGAACCAATAATCTTGAAACAATCACCTACATGACTATGTAGGAGTGTTTAAATAGTGGTTGATGAGAGATTTGGAAATCATGATAGTTCTTTAACAATTTTGAGATTACCTTAAAGGTTTATAAGCCTTAACATAGTCAAAACTACACTTAAACCTTTCATTGACACTTACAGAGGTACATAGTTAGATAAATTTCAAATGATATGAATTACCTTAGTTTATATAAAAAACGTTTCTTCTCTATAATGTGTCATCTATTGTTGAAAGTCTATAAGATCTATCCAAGCATAATGGATCCATTCTTGTAGCCTAGGACTAGAGACAACACTTGAGCACAAGAAGGAAATTATTTGATCAAAATTGAGATGATGGTAAAGTGGTTTCATTTCAATCTAGTATTTATGCAAACATTAAGTAACTACAATTCCTTTTAATCCAAATGAACCTATAACAACATAATATACAGGTGGTAATTAGTGAATTGATAGTAAGAGATGAGAGCATAGTATCAAGTCAAGAGTGAGTCCATTCAATTTTATGGAATGGACCTAATGATATCATATGAAATTATGGGAGATAATTATATTTATGAAATACATATATTCACCTACATGAACCTATTGGTTTCCCTAATATGCACACCTACATTTTGGTTCATACTACATACTAACATATGCCCATGAGTGATGTAGTTTGGATGGTGAGTATAGACATAAGGTGAATATGAACATGTATAAATAATTATCACATGATGATATCACACTCATGTTATTCTCATAAGTATGGGAGATAGATAAAATATTGAATTAAACTAGCCTCTAATCTCATATTCAGTAAACATTGCACACAGTCATAAGCCTATAAGTTAGCCTTTAGAACAGTGTGATGTTGAGGGGTGTATAGGTATGTTCAAGATATAGAACTTGATAAAAAAATTCTATAAATACTTGATAAATACCTTCATAACCACCTTTATATCAAACTCATAATGGAAGTGTCCTTTGTTTTATCTCAGACAAGGGCACTCCACAATCAACACACTTGTAGACTCAGTATATGAATGATAAAAAGATGAATGAAAAGTCTTGGAATGAATATATATATATATATATATATATATATAATGTCCATGGTACCTAAATAAGTTATAGGTAGTTGAGGGGGATCATATAATCCAACTTAGTGGAATTGGTTCAAAGGTTAAACAAAAATATAACCTTTATGAATCATCGCTAAGAACTAAAATGTCCTAAAACCCTCATATGAACTCAATGAAGAAGATATAAAGGGAGATGCATACAAAAGTTTTCAATTTTCTAAGAAGATTAATTGTACTTATTTTTCACACTCCCATGATCCTCACCATCCAGTCATTCAATACTGTCTTTTATATGGATAGGTCAAAATCTCTATCTTCTATAGGTTTTGAGTTGAATTAAAGGTGAAGAAAATAATAGGTTAAAAAAATCATTGTAAAATGTGTTTATATATTTTTATAACTCCTCAAAATCAATTCTAACCTTGTTCATACATTTAAATCCCTTTGTTGAGTTAGTTATTGTAGGTAGTCTTAGACAAAATAGTGAGAAAGTAGGTGACTAGAAAAATTAGAGATGATAAGTGTGGTTTAGAGTTTCATTGAGGTATATTTGATAGACCAAATGATAAAGAGGTCTTTAATATGTGCCTCACACTACTAAGTATATGTGTCAAGGACTTATATGACATTCTTGAATAGTTAAGTGGACTCCTCATCATCAAGGCAATTTCAAGAAGGATATAGAGATCTCTATGCCAACTTTAAGAAGGTGTCATTTTTTAGATATAAACTCATTATAAAGGACCTAATTACCTATTCCATAACTTTATTATCTTGAATTTTAACTATATTTCAAGCCTCAACATATTTCATTGTGAATTTCCAACTTCACTTCTTCTCTCTCCTCTCTTATGTTCTATATATTCGAGCCATTTTAACATTGTAAATGGATCCACACCTAGTATGGTGAATCCCTCATGGTTTAACAAATTATTTTTACTTATAATAAATTTTTTAATTTGATTATTTCTAGACATTCTATGTATGTCAAGTGGTTTATTTGGATAATAAGTGATGAATGTCTTCTCCATGCTTCTATTCTATGCTTGTATGCATTGTGTGAGTAGTAACATCTCTTCTAATAGGTATCATGAAGTGTATGTATTTTATAAGTGTCTTTTTAATTTTTATAGGGATTATTAGTTTTTAATACTAGACCTTATTTTCACCCACCTCTAGATATTCATATCAATCTACCTCCATGTAGAAACACTTATGCTAAAAGAACCCTTGAATCAAGATCAGTTTTGATAGTGTTCATTCTTAGTACAAATTAAAGTATGTTTGTGGAGATATATTTTATGTATCACCTCCATTATTATAGGTTACTTCTATTTTATTTATTCCCTTTTCACCCCTAATAGTGATTAGTCTAGTTTGGTATGTGAACCTATAAGATAAATCAAGGGACCTAGCCCATAATCTAGAGGTTTATCCCTATTATATACAATCCATAGGTATAAGTTTAATCCCTTTTTATCCAAATTTATAGATATATAAACCACCTCCTTCAATGGAGAAATATTTGGTTATAACAATAACACTTGGAAGAAATAAAATGTAAACTATGATATACAAGGACAATATGTGTTTCTCAATAATAGTACATAATAAACACCCCATTGATAGGGATAACGTTTTCCTTACCATTAAACCTTGATAAATGGAATGAATTATTCTCCTTAGAGCTAGTGATAGTTTAAGGTCCTCTTCATAGGATATCAAACTTTTAGTACTTACATAGTTTAGCTTGATCTTCATCCCACTTGAGCACAATATCACCTTGTTGTAAGGAATTTGAAGAGCCTCTCTTATAAAATGACCTCTTGAATTGATCTTGATGGGACCACATGGAATTAATAAAATCATGTATTTTCTCTTATATATCCCTCAATTCATTCATCCTTACCTCCATGGCATTAATCTCCATTATCTTAAGTTGATGTGTGACTTCCAAGTTTGGTAGTTCAAGTGTTATGGGTAGCCTTGCATCTTTGTCATAGATAAGAAGGTATGGATAGTGACTAGTAGCTCTCTTGAGATTGATCCTATCTACCCAAAAGGTTATCCTCAATTTGGTATGTCACTCCCTATTATTATCTTCCATAGTTCTATTTATGATTCTGATTAAGTTCTTATTGGTGGAATATAAAATTCTATCAACCTATAGATATTAATTTGAGGAAGTGTTGAGTTAGATGACATAGTTAAGATCCCATTCACTCACCCTTGCACCACTTAAAGATATTTTATTATCTGATATGATGGTAGAGGGGATCCTAAATCTAGTTACTAGACTATCATAAAACTCCAAAAATGATTTTTCATTTACCTCTTTAAGGTCTACTACCTCTACTCACCTAGTGAATTAGTTTGTAGTAATCAATACCCACTTGTGTCCTAAACTAGATGGAGGGTTTATCATACCTAAAAAATCTAGGCCTTATTGCATGAAAGTTTTCTCTACTTGGTTTGGTTTGAGAGGAAAGGTAGTTAGCCTTTATTTCCTAGTGAACATGGTATAGTTTTGCCATTTCCTAACCCAAGCATGGGAGTCTTTAAATAAACTTGTCCAAAAGTATCATGTTATTTTTATCCTTGTTTCTATAGTTATGATTACAAAGTGTCTTCCTTGTAACCCATCATGAAATTGATCTATAAGCTTTTCAACCAAGTTAGTCTCCAGGCACCTTAAGAACATGACATCAAGATCTATTTTAAATATAAATCCATAAACCAAAACATAAGGGATTTATTTTATCTTATAATAACTTTTTTTTTCCTATCTAGGCCTATAGGACATTCTCCTATTTGAATTAATATTACTATGTTTTGAGTATAGCTGGAAGAGGGTGTAGGCACAACTACTTGGTGATCATTTTACATTGATAAAACCACCTATTTGTCCTCATTAACATCTAATGCCAAGTGATCACATAGTAACCTTCTTATTACTAACCTAGTTACCTTCACTTATATGTCATATTACATGCATTTAGTCACCCAACCTACTCTATTTTCACTCAAATCCCTACTAAAAAGGAAGTCCTTGATACTAAGGTGAACCACCATGACATAGATTTTTTTGTTAGACACCATGTGTCTAAATGTTTTGAGACCTCTTATGAATACAAGAACATGTTTATTCAAATAATTATAGCTCTCTTCATAAACCTCCAATGCTTGACTAAATAAGGTTATGGGTTGCTCAAGGCACTCACTATTTTTTTGCATTAGCATGGAAAAATTGGTATCATTGGTTGAGAAGGCATAAAAAAATAAGTCTATTGATAAATCAGGGATGAGGAGAGTGCGTACTTGGGAAATGGCCTATTTAATGGATTCAAAACTCCTCTTTCCTTCCCTAGTCCATGTGAAGTCTTTATGCTTCTTGAACATAGAAGTTAGAGGTATTACCAACTCAAAAAACCTAGGGATAAACCTCCTAATGAAATTAATCTTTCCTAAAAATTCTGCAGTCCCTTCTTATGATTGGGTAGTGATAAATAAAATATTTCACTTATCCTCTCAAGGTATATGTAAAATCCTTGTTTAGACATAATGTGGCCTAAAAGTGTAACCTAATGGATTGAAAAAATGTATTTTTGGGGATTCAAAGGGACCCCATATTATTTGCACCTATCAAATATAAACCTTAGGTGTGTCAAGTGGTATTTGGCATCTTTGAAAAATATGATGTCATCAAAGTATATGACCATCATTTCATTGATTATTCCATGGAAGTATACGTCCATTTCACTTTGGAAGGTGGCCCCTACATTTGGCATGCCAAAGGGAATATTATTGTAAGAATAAGTGTCCCACTTAGTTATGAAGGTTGTCTTGTGTTGGTCCTCCTCCTTCACCAACACTTGATTATAGCCTAAGTATCCATCAAACAATGAGAAACGATGTGAACCTTCAACCTTTTAGAGAATATGATCTATGGATGGTAAGGGGTAGTGGTCTCTCAATGACACCTTGTTTAGATTCCTAAAATCTACACATAGCCTTATTTTCCCATTCTTATTCCTTACATTCACAAAGATAGCCACCCATGAAGAGTTTTTTATGGGGAAGATGATGTTGGACTCAATGAGTTTATTCAACTCTTTTTTCACGAGGAATTCAATCTTGGGTTTGACCAAATTTTGATTTTATCTCAAAGTTTTAGAACTTGTCTCCAATTATATAGTATGTTGAGCCAAACTTGGGTTAAACCCCTTCAAATCACTATATTCCCAAGAAAAAATGACTATAAATTATTGACTTAACTCTATTAATGTTTCCATTGCTTCCTTTATGTTTACCTTTCCTAGATTGAGCAGCCTATCCTTAAATATGGTGACTTTATCATAATTATCTTCCTTGGTAAACATGCTAACTTTATCTCTCCTCAACTAATCATCCTAATTTAATATGTTTTTAAGAGTCATTTATCCCTTGGGAAGTTTGTTTGTCCTCAACTAAACAATCTGGTCACCATACTATTTTTGAAGTCTACTTTGGTTTCTTAAGCATAAGTATGCCTCTTGTTGTAAAAAATATGATATTTGAATATCATTGTCAAAGACTTGCTAGCTGACTTCATTATCAAGCACTAAGGGTCTATAACCTACCTTGATTTATAATTAGTCTTTCATGTTCTTGATTTCACTTGGGACATCATACTATGCTCTTATAGCTACCATCATGTATGCATGTTGATTAGCCTCTCTTGGGATTAAACAAATGTCAAATGTCTCAAAATATTCTAAGAGGTCCAAAACCCTATGCTTATATGCCTTTAAGGGTGTATTTTTGACTGAATTTTTCTCTCTCACCTAATGTACTACCAATTCATTGTCTCCCAGATATTGTAAAAGCTTGATACCTATCTTCCTTGCCTATTACATCCTATTATTAAAGACCTCATAATCTATTATTTTGAATTTGTAAATGAATTAGAACCTTATGGTAGAAAAACACCTTTTATTAGAAGGAAAAAAAATCATGACACCTACTCCACTCCTATTATTTCACCTAGAACCATCAAATAACAAATGCCATACTCCATCATTATCTTGGACGGGTCTAGTAAGGGCTAGTATGATTTAATCCTCTTCATGCATATAGTATATCCCCAAGACTAGTTATTCAATTCTCTTATATGGATCAAAAACATGGTTATATTCCCTCCACTCATCAAGAAGTGAGTTTGATATGCACTTAAATGGCTCAACTAGCTCCTAACCATTGGGGTGTTCATATTCATCAATGGTATATTTGATATTGGATAAATTAGGCATGTAGGGATCTAAATGGAACCTATACATAAGCTCAAAAATTATAGTGACCTTGGTTCCACACCTATTTATAAATACCATCTACGACCAATTATAAATAGGTAGCCTCCTATCTTAGTAGTGAAATCCCTAGACAAATATAAGGCAAAACAATAGGGGAGATCAACTACTACCACATATTCGGATATAGTATAATTGAGACAAACAAATATAAAAAGTTTTATATCTTTGAGTACACCAATATTATTAGTATGAGACCCATGTAAATGTATGACTCCCTTAGAATTAGGCTCATACCTTAACCCCAATTTGTCTATTATAGACTTAATAATGATGGATGTACTAACCACACTATCTATCATAAAATTATGTACTAAGGAGTCTCCTATTATTATATAAAGGAAGGGGATTATTTACCTTGGTTTGTTGGGGTTTATTAGGCTTACTATTATTGTTTAGGACTGTACCTACATTTTCTACCTACTTGTCCAAGATGTGAAGTTTGGACAACTCTTATTGGAGTAGATCCTTTTGTATTAGAATAAGTAATGTGTCCCACATTAGTATGGTAACATGAGTATTATTCATCCAATCCATAATGTTGATGTCAGGGTTAGTATAATTTGATTACAACTTAGGATCAATAGTGCCACTTGAAGCTTGAGTGAACTAAGGTATGAATGGACCTTTATTATTTAGCTCCTTCTCATTTTGAACTTTTTGAATTCATAATTTTTTGGGGGATACATATTTTATATTAGTCTCTTCAGGTGGTTGAGATGATGGAGGAGATATTATCCCAACCTCTAAGACATCACTCATTTTTCTTTATTTAGCCCTTGTATTGGCTATAATAGGAATATCCACCTTGATTTCACCCCCAAGCTGATTGATTGCACATTTTTCAAAAGAATTTTCTCCTTATTGGAATGTGGAAAAGGTATTATATGATTGTGCCTAACCCATACTCATTCCTTATTGATTTTTTATTTTAGATTGAATCATGAAAGGGATCTCTTCATGTTGTAAAAAAGGGGCTTATTTGTGTCTCATATGAGGTTGACCAGATTGCGTAAGAGGATCTTGATTGACATCTCATGAGACTTGCCCCATTATGTATACCTTTGGCATTATTTATCATAGTTATTTTGAGTAGTAACTAGTGCTCTAGAAGTGCTAACGAAATTAGGATTTAATGTATTGTAGGGACTTATTTGAGTGATCTAACCTTGAACTTATGAATTATATTTATATGGAGGCCTATTAAAATAATAAGGCTAATAGGGATATTTATAAGGATATTTTTATGGTCTATGATGTGTAATTTATTACATCTCTAAGGCCACTATCTTACTACTTTATGCCTTGAACAGCACCTCAAGATATAACTAATCTATCTACCTAACTAGAATTTGCTTGATCATGGTTGGTTGGTGTTGGTATGAGGTAAACGGTAGGCATAAGAGGTTATATATATTGGAAAAAAGGAATGAGAGGCTTTGGTGTGAGATTGAATTCTTGTATTGGAAATTTTTTTGCCCTTATTTCCAATTCATAGGAAACAGGTAGTTTGTTCCCACCCATGGACTATATCATGACTACAACATTAAAATTTAGGGCTTTCATATAGTACAAAAACATATAATTAGGAGTGGGTTTAAATACTATTTGGATAATATCTATTTTTTTAAACCTATAGTTAAATTCCACCATAAAATCTTGAGGATCCCTTTTGATCATGATTAATTGCTCCAATAGGGATAAGTGGTCACTTCTATTCTCAAAATGCTTACATAGGTGATTCCCAAACTCATCCCAAGCATTGATATATGTAGGTGTTATACCTCAATACCATTTAAGTTCCTTACCCCTCAATGAAGTAATTAGTAACCTCATTTCGACATTTTCTTGAGTCACATTATGTACTGAGTAGAGGTTGTCTATGTCTACAATGTGTTCAACAAGAGTGATAGAGTTTTCTCCTATGAAGTATGAAAGGATATTAAGTGTAGAATTAGGGATATCATCAAATTATTTTAGGTTTATACATATTACACCATTAAATGGCATAAAGTCTTGGTTTCTAAGCCAATACATTAGGGTTGTAGGAGTTACAATAGTATTTTGTTGAGTAGGATTAGGAGAAGTAGCAGGTGTAGGATAAGGATTAAAGTTAGGGTATATCTTCCTCCTAGAAAAATCCAAGGATGATTCATCAAAAATAGCTTCCTTACATTTTTATTAATACCTTATGACTGATTTTGGCATGAAATTTGAATGTATATCTACCACTATAGTGTTTGAATCTCCTTGAGATCACCAAATGTTATGATTAGTTACTCCAACTTACTTGAATGTTGGTCCCATTAAGTGTGATAGAAACTATTATCAATTTATATTTCACCTTTTAGGTATAGGTATTTTATAACTACCTCATCCAATTGATACAATGGGATTACCTCTAGGTGTAGGTATCCCATTGAGTGAGATCAACCTCTAGTTTTAGGGCTAGCTCCCCTGATGCATCATCTAGGATTAGTTCCTAAAGATACTAATTATCAATGAAAATAGATAAATATATTCATGAAATAAACCTAATCTATGGGGGTGATTCACTAGCATGTTATGTATACTCTATTTGACCCTTCAATACCACTTGTTAATATGACAAGGACTAGTGACTAAGCCATTATCTCTAAGAGACTCCTAAACATTAATGTTTCACATGAAGGTTATGTTATATTATTATCACTTTAGGGAGATGAATAGGATGTATATTTCAAGAAACTTCCAATAACATTCTACTCCAACCACAATCACCAACACTTTCACACACCATATGACCTATTTAGACTAATAACCTAGCAACTAGGTGAGAACAAGGACCAACAAAGACATATAAGACTCCACCACTTTTGAAAATCAATAAGTATAAAAAACACTAAATTAGAATAGATAATTTGAACCAGTCCTTATATTAATTTAAAGGTTAAAAGTTACATTTTGGGAAGAGTTTATTCATACCTAGTCAAAGGATCCATATAATGGCTTTTGAGCTTCAATTTATATCATAAAAAAAGGGGATAGAAGGATAATGTGGCATATAAGTGTGGAAGATAGACCATGATGATCCTCATTCACTCAAAAATAAATTAAAAACATGAATAATTATAAATAATAGTTCTATAGTCTCTCACATGTGTTGCCTTAGTTAAAAAATGGCCTTCATATGAGCCCTTGGATGTAGAGATATGGTGGATGGCCTATTTTGGTTATAGTTGACCCCATGAATATTCCATGCATATTTTAACTACTCATTTGATCCTTTTCATGAAATGGTATGTCATTTAAATCATTATGAGAGATAGTTACTTTCTTGAACCTATCCATTACTCACTTGGATGCCACCTCCTATGTAATTCTCAACACATTCATTACATTGCTCTCCTATTAGGAGAAAGACCTGTGACTTAGAGGTTTTTAGTTGAGTGATTAGTCTTACATTTACTTTAATAGTTTGTTATAATATATTTTTATACCCTTGAGAGTCTCATCAGCATGTGGATAGGCCTTGCAACATTCCTTCCTTGATGAAAATGGAGGTCATCTCCTCAATTAGGTTGAAGTGTGCTCATTAGGATTATTTTCACTACTATGAGAGTTTAATAATGATTTTTTTAAGATCATACTACCTATTTATATGAAAAATAGGACTTTATACTCACTCAAGACCCTTAACATGCTTGGAATCTTGAAAATAAACCTAAAACTAGACCTCAAAAACCTTTTTCATGCATAGTTGGCCCCATATATGCCAAATTTCTCATGTAAAATGGTGATTAAATGACCTTTATGTTTATTAATGATGTCTCCATGGTATCTTATGTTAATTTAAGTCTTATGTTAATTTAATTCATCATGAAGAGTCTATTGTCCATTGGTTTCATCATTAGGGTTTTGGTGGGCTTAGAGTGGCCTACCATTTTAAAGATGGTTCATAGAGTATAGGCCTTAGATTGAAAACTTAATGCCATGAATTTATATAAAATATACCTCTTGAAATATACATAATATATCCTAGTCCCAATAACCATATACAATGAGCTCTAAGTAAAAGTTGGTAGCCTTCAAGTCTTCATTGGGCATTCTAGGTATGCTAATAGTGTTAAGGATCATTCATAGAGTTGCCATCCTAAAAGAAACTCTTTCTAAATTGGGTAGTAAGTTCATATGGATACCTAAATTACCCTAGTATCACTATGACCCATACATAATTCCATGTAATATATGAGCATTTCAATTGGCAGCTTGAAATGGCAAACTAGGGTGATGGAGCTCGAGAGAGGTAGTTAGGCCAAATTGCTAATGCCCCTACCTTATTCTAACTACAACACATTCCTCAACACATTTAATATCATAATATATATTTTTATGGCCTTATATTTTCTTGAGGACCTTGAATATGTCACAATAATGAATTTGGGGCTCTAAGGGCTTAAGGGGGGTTTTAAGTCATGTTAGCCTAAATTGAGCCGCAAGAACTTAGACCACCTATAGTTGTATTAGTTAATTCATGGTCTTATTATCACAATTTTCTATCTAATTTCAATATTTTACACAATCTCAAAAGTTATCATACCCTTATCTCTATCATTCTTCCCTTTTGGGTGTGTCATGACTATCCTTAGCTTAGTCTGAGTGTTTAGACTAATTGATGCCTGAGACCTAAGTGGTTTATGTATCTATTTTTCTCATTATTTATATATTTTAGGTTTTCATGTAGTGTTATCTTATATTTTGACAACACTTATTAAACTGGATCTTCCTCATGCTCTACCATCAAAACTCACTCTATAGTCATACTCATAAGTTTGTTTGTCATGAATGTTCGGTCAGGATAATGCAAATCTCTTAAACTTGACTCTATTTTTAAATATCCTAAGGATTGTAAAAATGATATACACTACCATTATAATTTAAATTAGCTAGGTAATCTAGCTGACTAGGTAGACTTATATGCATTGAGCTAACTATATATGTGGATTTAGGGAGTCCTGAGTTAGCTTGATTAGTTATCCTTTAATGTCTCCTTTGTATTTTAACAATATAACCTCAACATTTTTCTCCTTTACTTTAGATCCATACTTCATGTGTATATGACATTTCACTCCTATAATTGGATATAACCTACCTATAGTCCTATAGGTGGTGATTAATAGAATTTGACTATAGTTCGAGCTTTCCCATAGGTCAGTGAGTAAGAGAAAGGTTATATAGGCCATACATGAAACATGGTTGTCTTTATTTGAAAATAATTATCTTCCCTTAATATAGTAACTTTCAAAAGTATATATCCCTCTCTTGGGTCTACCTAAGCTCATTTATAGTGGTTATTAAGGGGAATCTTTTTGAAGGTTGGCCCTAAACTTGATTTTCTAAGTGTTGTCATTGGGATATTCCATGTGTCTAAACTTGATTGAGTTTCTTATCTCACAATTTCATTGGACTTTCATGGTATTAAATATACTTTTTGTCTCACTTTCACCCTTAGGATTATGTATGAGGTCATAGACCTATAGGTGCATGACATAGTATTTTGAAGTTTAGATTCTAAAAACTAAAGCCTATTATATGATGAAAATATCATGATAAGGTCACTACATAAAAGATATTTTTGGGATACCTCATATGGACTATTATTCTTCATTCAATACCATACATTAATAATTTAAGCATCCATATATAGATATTCAAAAAAATAATGCATTTGAGGTTGATGAATTAGGCATCTTGAGGGAGAAATTTAAACCTAGGAGTCCATAAAATCCTTAAATAATGCTAATAAACCTTAAACCCTACTAAAAGGCTTATGAATGCATTTGGAGCTAGTTCATGGGTTTTGGTCTTTAGGGACATAAGGCTCATTTATTTTTAGAGAGGAGATATTTGATATGTCAAAATAACTTCAACCACCTAAAGAGGTTGCCATTTATACTTTCATCTTGAAGATTGATTTTCATAAGGACAAATAGGTCATGTTTGAAACCTTTCTCCTTCCTTCACATTATGAGCATTGAAGAGATTAAAAGGGATCTATTTTGATTAAATGGTGACTAGGTGAGGTATGTGAGGAACCTATAGGAATCCATGACAACTTGAACTATTTAATTTCATGCTTTTCTCCTTCATGAAATATAGAAAATCTTATACATGACCTACAATCTACCAACTTAGAGAGACTATGTGTTGATTTGTCCTTGATATTACTATTATAACATGATCAAAGGGGTATAAAATGATTAATAAGACTTTATATACCTTTATCTATGCTCAGACTATCACAATGAGCTTCAATGTTTCATAAATCTACCTATAGTTGAGATTATGGGATTCATAAAGGGCTTAAAACCACTTGGGGTTCTTAGTGATTGTTCATGAAGATTATGGACTTGATTTTCAAACTAATTTAAATAATTACAATCACACTAGGGACCCTAACTCTATCAAAGATCTTGGGATATGAATCCCCCTATACAGACCATACCAACAATCTTAAACTAGCCCTTATGGCCTTGTCAAGGGCTTGATGGAAATATTGCTACTATTTCTTCCTTTCCTTGAATATTTGGGATATGAATCCTTTTCCATGATGCCTTTAAGGGTTCCACATAATATTTATTACCTCTTCTAACTCTGACATGTTTGTACAACTCTGTATAAATCCTACAAACATATACAAAACAACATTTTCCTACATTTTCTTAGGTCTAAGATCTTGAAATTCCATTGGTGGGCAAGAGGAGGTAAATTTGGAGTCAATTATGTTTTAAAAATAGAGAGTAGGATGAAGTAAATCTAAAAGGTCATTTTTCACATTATGGGCCCCTTTGTGGTGGATGAAAGGCAGTTGGCTCCTACAAAAGCTATTTTTTACATATAAAATCACCTTAAAAAGGTACTATGATGGTACTAATGGCCTTTTAGATACTTTTAACTCTTGATAATGACTTAATGATGTCTCAAGGGTCATAAAAATACAATGTTCATTATTTAGATAGCCTTTACAATGTAAAATATGCATAAATTCAATTAAAACATCAATTAAGGAGAAACAATACCTTAACATCTACTAAAGACCTTAAAATATGATAATAATTTACACATGGTCATCATCCTTCTTCAAATTATCCCTTAATCACCTAAATTCTATCCCCATTTATGCAGGTTATTGGCATGGTCAACTGATCATATGGATGGATATGGACTACAATGTGTTAGAACACCTTCCATGAGTTTGTTTAGACCACAAGGGTCACTTTAAGTATTTTTATATACTATTATACATAATTATCACAAAATGATGTATTGACACAACTTCAAACAATATGAGATGGGGCCACCTTTATTCTTTAACATGACTCACTACTTGAACATGTTGCCTTACTTCCTAAGGACAACTGACCCTCTCTTTGGCTATCTAGACATTTCAAAGACATAAAAAGGTGACCAAGGATAATCTCAAGTGTTCATTAAGCATAGGTTGACCCTTTCTAAGCCTAAGGGAAAAGTGATGTCAATAATAAGTAGAAGTTATCACTAGTTACATTAATGCAATGTTTAAAGGTATAGAGTTAAGTTAATTAATAGTATTTCATTTTCATTTATAGGAAGATCCATAATGAGGCTTAATTTTATTATGAGTAATGATTTTTGGAATAATGAAAAAACTAGGTTGAGGAACCTATGGTGAATTCAAATCATCACTAGTTTTTTGAACCAAATATGAAGTAGGATTAGTTGTAGTATCTTTAATAAAAAAAATTGGTATAAGGACTATCAAGTTTTGTGATAAGATATTTGTGATTAGGATTATGATGGTAATTTATCTTTACTACATTAAAATATTAGGAATTAATTTGATTGCATTCATCATCAATAACACAAGCATTTACATTGGAATGTTGGGTATTAGGATTTGATGGTTGAGAAGGTTTTTGAGACTTCTAATTTGTAAATTTAGAAGTATAGATTCACTTTTTGGAAGAATTAAGATATCATTTATGGTTATCTTTGATAATATCATCTTGGAAAAAGTTTTCTCCAAATGTGAGGGTGATCACAATTTTTTTAGGGTTATGATATGTCTCATGAGAGTGACCAATGTCGACATTGCATCAAAAAAACATAATGGGATTGTATTACAGTGGAAGGGTATTATCAGTATTAAAAAAAAATTATATTGAGATAAAAACTTAATTTTTATCACATTTAAGGGGGATAGGAGGTAAGTTAATTATTTAAATTACATGTTCCTGATTTGATGTGAAGAGGCTTGGTTTGATAAATTTTAATGGTGATTACATTGGTTGTAGTTGAAAAAGATTTCTTTTTTTTATTTTTATTCATCCATAAGGAAATATTTTCTTTTTTCTTGATCAAAATCCTCTTCTAAGGTTTGGGGAGATAAAATCCTAACCTTTTATTTAAGAGTATCTTTGAGAGTGGAAATAAAGAGTTTGAAAATATTATCATCACTCATGTTATGGTCTACTTTATGAGATAAATACTTCCATAATTTCATGAAAGTGTGAGAAAATTCATTAGGACTTTTCTTAGCATTGATGAAATGGATAAGGCTATTTTGAAGAAGATCATTATGTTATAATACCTTAAGTAACACATTAACTAAATACTTTATTTTCTTAATGGAATGTATAGGAATTTATTTATACCATTCTAGTGTGTCTCTTGTAAAGGTTTTGCTTATAATTTGTGTAGTTATAAATGTATTATATTGAACCCATTACAGAAATATTTAAGGAATAATGTGAGATCTTTAATCCCATCATACGATATAATTGGGATATGTTTCCAATGTCTATGGACATAATGAATGGAGTTAAAGGTTCATTTTGAAGATGTTTAAAAAATTTATTATGCATATGATATTGAGGGATGATATTCCTATAGTCATATTTAAGAGGGGGAGGGAAAAAATTGTAATTTGGTTGAGTCATGATGACTTTAGGTTGGCTAGCCATTTTTAAAATGTGGTTTTGCATTTGGATCATTTTTGAATTATTAGATGCTTGCATAAGGTTCATTTATTAGACCATTTATGTAAGAACTTGAGTTGTATCAATAGGTAGATTTTGATTAGAGGTATTAGGATGGGGATGACCAAAATTAGCATTGGGATGAATGTTCCCAATGTTAGTGTTAGTTTCCCCAACTGTTGTGGAATAATTATGCTTATTAATATCATCAATCATTTTTTGAGTGTAAATTGTGTTGTCATTAATATTATTAAAAATATAAGAGTCATTTAGATATTCATTTTGGTTAATTTCAACTATGTTACATATGATATACATAGAGTGATTTGGGGAAAAACTTCACCATGAATATTTTTCTTCAATAACGTATAAGGTGGGAACAATGGAACAACCCATGTCGAATCTAAATGGGTTGAGGCTAGAAATAAATAACTTAAGAGTTGGCATCATGATTTAAAGTGAGATGTAAGACTGATAGTGAAAAAAAAAATTGATTATAAAAGCATAAATGATATTGGGCTAACTGATTCCTTTAATCTATGAGTTTGGTAGAAAAGATTGTATCAAGTTGGCTAACATAGTACAAAGAAAAAAGGCAACATTATTAAAAACTAATAAAAAATGATAGAATCAAGTTGATTGACGTAGCCAAATAGGTAAACTTGAGATTAATAGATTGTATCAAGCTAGTTGATGTAGTCATGGAAAAAGAAGATAAGTATAATAAATTGTATTAGGTTATTGATGTAGTAGGTAGGAAGAATATAAGTACAACATATTATATTAGGATGGTAGATGCACTTAAGGAGGGAGAAGCTAAGTATAATAGACTATATTAGGTTGGTCCACAAAATTAGGCAAGTAAAGGAAAACTATAGTGATTTATACTAATAAAGTTTGTTGTAGGATGATAAATAATTATATTATACTAGTCAGGTTGATGTATCAAAGAGATAAACATGAGAAGTGTATTAGGTTTTTTAATGCAGATCACAAACATAGATAATTGCATTAGACTAACTAATGTAGTTATAACACATCACAAAATGGTATCAAGTTAGATGACATATTCTATAATAAAATAATAAATTCAATTAAAAAATTAATTTAAACTTTACAAAAACAAGATTAGGTAGATTTACTAAAAGGATTTGATTGATAGTGTGGTTTTTCAAATTTTCTTTTTGTTCATTAATTAGTGTTAATCCAATGTTTTAAATAATTAAATACAAATATTAAACTTTACATGTTTCCCACCAAACCTAGTTTCAAGGGTGTAATGAGATTACTTCATTGGGTGATATGTTCCTCTTAGGTACATCACAAAATCAAATTGATTTTTAGTTTCCTAAGTTTAATAAAAAGAGATCTTATGTGTTTTCAATATATTATGAGGTATATGTTGATAACTTTCTATTCCCATACCTATAAATGGGTCAACATTATGCCTTAAGTCATTATTCATCATTGTCACCATGGTTGTCATTCATACCATGAATATGTGAGGGTTGTTCAAGCAGTTTATAGTCTTGTCACACTTCATCTTTACCTTGTCAAGCCTTATGTGTCTTCATATCTCCTTTCCAGCCTGATTTAAGTAGTGTCATGATTTTAAAATGTTCTTAGATGGTATTTTATCACCTTGATGGGTCCCCAACATGTGAAATATGCCATAACAAAGGTGAATTGAAGAGGCAATTTGATATAGGTTTAGAGACACATTGGTTTTGATTGATCATAGGAGGTATGCTCACTTTCAATATTTCAAGAAACATTATAAAAGGTGTTATAAGGTTAAATTGAGGTTCCATTGATCATGAAGGTATTTTATATGCATTAACATGGTAATTCAATTGATATACACCCTTTTAAGGTCATATATTTGAGCAAAGTCAATATTTTTTAGTCATAATGAGAGTTAATTTGGCCTTGATATACCACTAAACCATCATAAACACCTCTTATAGACCTCACACACATCCTTAATCCATAACAAGCCTATTTCCCACCACATTAAGATCCACTAACATCATAGTCAATGTCAAATTCCTCTTGAAAGGGCCCCACACATGTTAAATTATGACCCTTGAAATCCTTCAATCCATACCACCAAGTTAAAAGTGTTATATGGCCCTATTTTTCCCTCCAAAATAATTGCTAAAAAAAATTAGATCTAAAATAAGGAGAATTTATAGGATAAATGATAGTTTACATGAGTTTCTTCAGTAGTATAGATCTGTATTATATGGACTAGCCCAGGTAGGGTAATGATTTTATATAGGGAGGTCATAGATGTCAAATGGTGAAGGTAATAATGCTCATCAATGCCATGGGAGATCAAAACCATTTTATATCCCCTTTAATCTCACTAATAGGTTTAGAGGACTCTTCATGTTCATGCTCATACTATATAGAGGAGAGAGGTGGGACCAAGCTCATCATTAGAGGAAATAGAATTAGGAAGCTTCCACCCATGGGAATTTGTCTAGGGATTTTTTTCTTAAGAACATTACTTAAGTTAAGGAATCCCTATACCCCTTTCATCTTCACAAGCCCATTTTAACTATACAATTAAAAAAAACAATTACCTTCTCTACTCAAACTAATCATGG
The DNA here is from genome assembly GCA_037957365.1 of Torreya grandis. Lineage (NCBI taxonomy): Eukaryota > Viridiplantae > Streptophyta > Pinopsida > Cupressales > Taxaceae > Torreya > Torreya grandis. The sequence continues at coordinate 1,536,550 of JARHVA010002065.1, read as the reverse complement.
GTGATATTTCTTAGAGTCTTGAATGGTACTTATATGGTATTCTCAGTACTTGATTCACACATGTGGGTTAATATGATTGGAAAACCTTCATAACTAGTTATTATGTATATTTTGTAGATAGATTTGTTCAAAGGATAGAGTTTTGATGTCTTCATCAGAGGTTATTGATAAGGTTGAGAGTTTTTAAAGGTGTTTCAAGGCCTTCAAACCCTCTTGATTAGAAGGAAATTTCAATGGCCCCATTATTACCTTAGAAGACCTTAAGGAGATTAACTTGTGCATATGTAAAGACACTTTATGATATATATTATGTATATGGATTAATGGTACCTACAGAACCACCAATATAGCTCAAAACATGTAATATGATGTTGAAAGTGATAGTGAAATGTCATCAAAGCCTTAAAACAACCTTCCCAACCTTCATGATGATCTCACAGGCCTAAAAAACACCTTATTTGACTAAAAACTTAGTCCCTTTTTAACAAAGTTTAAGTTCTTTTTGTGAAAGTTCAAGTTTTTTGAGTTTCTGAGGTTCTAATATAGGCATGTATATACCATGTTTATGCCCCCCAAGTTTTATGATTGCTTATATATATGTCTGAGGGCCTCTAGTATCCATATGGTTTATATAAAAAGGGTAATTAATTTATATTATATACCACTTTCATACTCATATAGTTTCACTATCATTTGCACTATATTACCCATGTTTTCATGCATCACACTCCATATGTCTCCACTGCCACCCTCCTTAATTCATCCACCCTTACTCTAAAGGTTTGATAATTTAAATGTGACCTAAATACCTAATTATAACCATAAATATCATTGAGACCATTGGGTATTGGACCTATATGGTCATATAATAATTTGAGAGTGCAAATGTGTACCTATAGCTAGCCCTCTTAAGGATATTATAATAGGGTCCCAAGAGGCACTATGTGGACTATCCAAGGCATAAAATTTGGTATGATTATTAAATATTTCACATAATAAAGTGTTATATGGTGATATGATCTCCTTATTCCACAATTTACAAGAAATATATAGATCACCTCCATTCTATATAGGCTTGGTAATAAGGCCCTACAAATAGTCATAATTGAAGGTGGTTACATGTGACATCATTGGTCTATATTAGTGTCTATATATTAAAAGGGATAAAAATGAAATTATAATACAATATAGGTCAAATTTTTTACCTATAAGAATGAAACCTAGTGTTTATCACCTCTGGGAAGGCAGAGTAACACCACAGTCATGAAACCATACAAGCATATGCAAACATGAGACCCAAGCCTAAGTAGAGGGTAGGCTATATAATGGATTAAGAATTTTAAAAATTAATATAAGAATTATAATGTCCATGAGAATATTATTAACACATATATGGTCCATAACACCTAAATATGAAATGTTACAAGCCATACTCAGAATCTGTATGCCTAAGTGCATAGTCACTAGGCAGTTTGGAGCTAGTTTAGCCAAAATGGTGATTTGGGGCCCTTATAGACATGGCCAAGACATAATTTTTTTAATAATGGTAATAATTACCCATTAAATTAATTAATAGGTTTTATTTGTAAATATAAATAGTGGGTGTACCCTTTATTTTGTCTCAGACCAAGGCTTGTTTGTTATGGCTACTAAGTGAATTGAAAGGTGTACCATGATACATAAGGTCTAAAAATAGCATATACTCCCAAAAAATCTTTTTTTATAGTAAGGTATGGGTTTTTAGTGATATTTAACATCCTCTAGAGGTATAACACCTAGACCAATAGCTAAAAACCTTGAAGATGAGTTAATATAGTTAGGTACATAGTCTTACACACAGAGCCTTGTGCCATATTTAGGTTCCTTAAAGATATTGTAATCATTTTAATGAGCAATTAAATATGTATGAGGGTGTTTAAGACCCAAAAATTAGGTTATACATTCCAATAGGTGGTAAAATTGATCAGTGTGCCCTCAAACCCTGATCGAGCCAATTCATCTACACACAGTCAGTTTAAGGATCATCTTCATATGATCACTAACTTCACCACATGAATGATTAGGGCACAATATACAATATAAGTTTAAGTATACATATGTAATAAAGATCCATATAATATTTATTAAAAATTGAGGGCTAGGATTTATGAATGAATGTTATAAAAATAAGTGCTCAAAATTGCCTATAAGCAATCTTAAACTCATCTTTTAACTTTTATATCTCTAAGAACCCTCTATATTGGAACCCAACCCATTCATGAAATATGAGGAGTTTATTTCCCTAAAAATCCATGGAATTTGTTCCTAGTTTAGACATCCATACTCTATGAGCCATTGTTAAAATGGTGGATGTCTCAAACCCTACACAAACCCTAGAAGTGACCCAATGGTGAAATTTGACTCCAAAACCAATCCAAATGAGTAATTTTGATCATTTAATGACCTTTAAGGTCTCTTAAGGTCCTATAATCATCATATTTATCCATTGGTTGGCATGTGTAGGGTTAAAGTTGTATGGAATAGACCTAAAAGTGCCAGTATGAGCTCAAAAGTGAGGATATTGAGAATGTTTATGTTCATAATGAAGTTGAAGAGGGATAATGAGTCCTAAATAATATATTTAATCCCTTTAGTAGCCTCCATGTTGACCTCCATCACTAGTTTAATAGGCAAAAAGGTGTCAGTATTGGAATACATGGCTTTATACATCGTAAGGAGGATAAATGATACAATAAATCTAATGATGCTACCTTCTAAGGTATCTAAGGTGTTTTCCAAGTTATAAATGATAAAAAAATGGATCATATCCCTAGTATTGAGTTCAAGGTTCATGGATTAGGTCTACAAATAGATCAATCCTCAACCTCCACTAAGACTGTGCCATCAAAAGCTAAAGTAGAAGACAATTTAGGAAATATGAATGATCCTAATCAAAAGGGGGAAAGATATTATAGAGTATTTTAAATCCATTTGAATAACTTGGAGCCCTAACTAAGCCATTATAGTAGAACCCTCTACTTGAACAAACATAAAGGTAAATCAAAGAGCATATTCTTTATATAAAGAGAATCTTCAAGTGCTCATCACATCTTGAGTATGATGCACGGGGAGATAAAAACCTCACGAAAGGTAAAGAAGCTTATTAACTTGAAGTTGATGTAAGTGGTTCAAATATCCAAGACCTAATCTCTATGAACCATGCCTAAGACTCCCAAACACCCCTAAACCTCCCTTAAACCATTATAGTGACCCATCTAGAGAGGATTAGGGGAAAATGCATCTAAATTATTATATGATACTATTTCAACACTTGGATCATGTTAGAAACTTAGAGAGGCTCATGTCCATGGCTTTAGATAGTACTGTAACTATATGGACACCTCCTGAAGAAGTTAAAATGTAGGATTTTAGGCATAAATTATGTTATAAAACTTAACTATAAATTATAAACCATGGAAAGGGTATGGTAAAGACTTTTTATACCCATTAAATTATAATATGGTGCATGGGACTAATTGAAAGTTCCTTTGTCACCTGTCTTTAAACTACCCGTCTATGAATCAATTGAAGAGGCCTAGTCATGCAAGGCTAATATGTGTTGTAGGTAAATAATACTTGAAAGGTATCAATGCCAATACATTATAGGTTATATAAATATTATCTAAGTCCTATCAAGCAATTTTAAAACCTAATTAAACTATTTGATCATTCAATAGATAGGCATGAGCAAAAAATTGAAGGACAAGCAAAACAAGCCTATTTATCTGGTAAATAAAAGAGTCTAGCAAGCCAATAATGGTATAGTATAATTTATAAGTCATATTCAAACATTGATAATTTCCATCTATGTGAACACCCAAAAATGGTGGTCATTATGATAGGTTAAAGGCAATTCCATAGACCATTTAGCATGCACATTGAAGGAGAGGTTTCACAACACCTCAAAGAAGCCTATTTACACCCCATTAATGTCAAGAAGCTGTCATTGGATGGAATATTGGGGTATTTCAAGTGTTTTTAAGGTATATATTAGGTAAGATTTTGGAGTTACAACCTCCATATGCCAAGGTAAACCCATTGAGTGAATGTCAATGTATAAAGATGGTGAATGGACTTGTGTAACCATCATATGCCACATTGGCCTCATTCAAGGCCACTCCCACACGTATATTTCTCTCTCTTCTCCTAAAAAATTTCTATTTAATTAGGAATTAATATATTTATTTGGCATCCCTCGGTTGGGTGTAGCAAAGCTCTATCAAAATTACCTTGTAACTCTTTTGAATTAATATAAGACATTTGCATATTCTTGATTGAATGTTAGTGTAATCTATGAAAGTTTTATTTTTAGAATGTATGCATTATGTTATCATCTATAGTTTATTCAATTTACCTATCTTAAATTTTTGATTTTACTATAGGTTGTATTATATGTTAGCAGGTAGGAGTTCTCTTGAAGTATCATGAGTTTATAGTATTTTAAGCATATCTATGACTTTGTCATTCAAGTTGTTATATCCTATTCAACCTCCATATAAAATAATCATGATTATAACACCATAAATAATTTTTATCAGTAATTATCTACATTAGGTTCATTATTAAGTTCCAAAGGAAATGATTATGAGTGGATCTATCATCAATTGGTGCATCACCACTCAGAATAGGTTCTTACATTAGTTTTCATATCTCTTTCTATTTTCATTATGATAAGTTAGGTCTTAGAGAGTATTGAATTATTAAATTAGGGTATATATCTCCATAAAATCTAGATGTGTTACCTACATATTAGGCAACCCATAGTCTAATGTCACTCCCATGTTGGATTAGGTTTGAGGTTTGGACATGAACACTCTTATCCTTAGTTAGGGTGTAACCTACATCACCAATAGTTATATAAATCTCAATGGGATAGGAAACAAAGGGATTTGGATACATAATTTGATAATTTTTATATGTGGAAGGACATTTGGAAGGCTCAAGAAAATTAATAGTAGATTGGAAGGTAGTTTCATGTACCAAGTTACTACTATGTCAGCTTTAAAAGGTAATCAGATTCAATTTGTTATATTACCATTAGAAATAGCAAGGATAAAGAGGGTTCATATTTTAAATCCAAGCCCCATGCCCCCAAATTCTCCCAAGTCCCCTAATTTTTCCAATTTTGTCTATACATACCCTGTTACAAGTCCACCAATCCCAATGGCAAGGCTTAGATTGTAAGCCTTTGTACCCTTCAATGGTGGTAGCCCTTTTAACCTCAACCAATATGATGATATTATAACTAATTCCTTGAATATTTTTCCATATTTTATAAGATAAAACTCCACCACTCATGTGGAACACATAGATAACATTGCAAACATATGTTTAGTATATAACATCACCCATGAGAATATAGCCATAAGGCTCTTGAAAACTTATTTGAGAGGAAAATCCCTTAAATGTATATATGTTTGACTCATTCCTCTATAGAAACTAGGGATTAATTTGGTGAGTGACTTTACAAGCACTTTGAAGATAAAAGTGACCATGTGTTACTAGTTGAGTAACTCACCTCAATTAAGAGGGCATTTTAAGAATCTATGATTGATTTCAACTATAGATTTAAAAACACTTGGGATAGATTACATGTTATCATAAAGCCTCACCCAATTATGAATTTATATATTACCTAAGGGCTTTAAATTTATATGTTGTAGTAATGATACAATCTATAAGTGGGACAACATTACCAGAAGCATATGAAATCTCCATGAGGGAAGAAAATTGCTTGATACAAGAAGGAAAATTGAATCTTAGACCCCTCATGCCCATATTTCCTAAGATTTAGCCTATTTCACTCACTATTTCTCCATTTTTAATCCAATAATCAAGGATAATCTAATGATAACTAAGTAGATAGGCTTGGAAAGATTGAAGGTTTGTTAAAAGCATAAAATAACAGGTTGGTGGCCCTAAAAAGGAAACAACATACCTCTTATAGATGATGTCAAAACCCATACCAAGATTCATATCCATATTATACCTATAATATACCCCCTCACCACAAAATCAACAAGCCCAAGGTCATATCACATAAGACAAACCCTTCAACAGCTATAACCCCAATACTACAAGTAAATCAAGGGCATTGGTTCCAACACAAAACAACCTTGTAAAAGAGATATAATGATATAATACATGGGGTAAATAAAATTATATGGTGATGTATACAAGTGGAGAAACATATCATAATCCTATTTGGAAATAGGTTCCTCCATTTCATTCTCATGACACTATGCCTTCTCTACCACAAGGTCCTCTAATGTCTCATGGTGACATGCCTACCATGACATCATTAGAAGTTATAAGAAAACAACAAGGTAATGTGAGAAAAGAACCTAATGACACTACCTATGTAAAATTACAAGAATGGGATCATGACTTTGAACATGTGGCATTAAACATGGGGAAGAATGCATAAAGGCTAGATGATGCAGTTAAAACCCACACAAGGGCTAAAAGGAGAATGGTAGATGATATATTAATGAATTTTAAGTCCATACCAACTCATCCTCAATTGAATCATTATCTTTCCATTTTAAGTATAGTCAAAAAATCCTCTCCAACTTAACAAACACCTCAAACTAATGGGTAATAGTAGAAGACTCCATTTATTCCTCATATTACTCAAGTCAAAATGATGCTTCCACTTTAAAATTATAGTCCAAGAGTCCTAATACTCCATTAAAAATTGTGGAATACATGAAGATATCTAATGTTAGCATTCCTATGTGGGATTCTCTATCCATTTTAGGGTAGAAAGACATTATCTAATAATATTTCTCAAATCTCTCTTTCATGAAAAAGCTAGTTGACAAGTAAGTGCAGTTTATGTCAATTATGGCCAACCCAGTGAAATTAAATCTCCTAAGGTTGTTAATACACCACTATTTTACTTTTCAGTCATGATAGGAGATTGTCTTATCCATAATTCTATGATATATTTTAGTGCTTCAACCTCTATCATACCAAAGGTTATAGAAGATAAACTAAAAATCAAGTCTGATCCAAATGAGAAAGGAGCCTTACAATTAAATGGGTCTCCCAGCAAGCCAATAGGTGTCTTAAAGGATATAAAAATTGTGTTATCATCCTATCCAAATTTCACTATCACTCAAGATGTCATGGTTGTTGATTTACCTCCATACTTTTTCATATGAATATCTGCATACTTCACTACAAAGATTGGGGGATACATTTGGTCTAACTAGTCATACATGGTATTTAGGAGGGGGTCTATTAGGTTTGAAAATATTTCTAGGTTCCATTTGGAGCACTATATATCCAACCTTTCAAATGTTAACTGCACTATACTTGATTAAGATGAAGATGTTAATGAACAAGAACCCAAGGATAATATTTAAGGCATATTAGACCTACTCCTTGATGAATGGGTAGATTATAAACATGTATTAGACCCATAAAATACCATTTAAGAGGCAGCCATAGGGTTGTAATATATATATTAGGAAGGGACTGTTATTCCTACTCTTACAAAATCAAGTCAAAAACATGATGGCATATGAACCTTGTTATTTAATGGATCAAGGTCAAAGAATGGTATTGGATATGGAGTAATGTTAATATCCCATTCAAATAATAATTATTATTCAGTTGTAGGGTTCCAATTCATTTTCACTTCAAACATAGCTGAGTATGAATCCCTTATACATGGACTAAAAGAAGCAAGGAAAAGAGGCATCAAACTTCTGCAAGTGAAATGTGATAGTGATCTTGTATTTCAAAAATTAAAGGGTATTCATGTATTAAATAACCATATTTTTAAGGCTTATAAGCAATAAGTATGGGACCTTCTATAGGACTTCTTAACATTTGACATGCAGTCCATACCAAGGGAGTTTAATCACCATGTAGGTAGGTTTACAGCCATTGAAGCTCAATATGAAATTGAAGAAAGAGTCAAGGGAACTAAAATACATTAAAAAATAAAAGTCATATTTATTTCATCTACACCTAAAAATGAGGTTAAGTTGGTAGCTCTTTGATAGTGATGAATATATTATGTGTTTTCTCATGCAAGAGGCATAATTCTACAATAAGAATCAAGGTAAGTTTGAACATCAATGTGATGATCAAATAGTGTAGATAAGGTCTAATAAATTGTATAAGGTACTAGTGACATTTTATATAATATTTAATTAATATTATCAAATGAGAAGAGATAAGGTAGGTATCTTAACTAGGGAATAACATTATAAGAGGATAACAATATTTAAGGATAAGCTATTGAAGTTGGGAAAAGTAAACATAACAAAATAGATATTTGACTTAATTTCCTTGTGTCAAGAGTATGAAGATGTTTTTTCATGTGAGTACAAATATTTTAATAACTTTGACCCCAATCTTGACCAACATACCATAGAATTAGAAAATAATGCAAACTAGTAAGGCAGAAGCAAAGGCCAGTTAATCCTAAGGTGGAAGAGCTCATGAGAAGGGATTTGTTAAAATGGATTGAGTCTAATATAATATTTCCCATCAATAATTATTCATATGTATCAAAACTTGTGATTTTGAATAAGAATGGATAAATACACCTATGTGTTAACTTTAGGGACCTTAACAAGATGTCTTTGAGTGACCAATACCCACTGTCCTCCATGGATCAAATACTTCAAAAAGTTTTAGGATCTAAAAGGTTATCCTTACTTGATATATACTCTAGTTACAACTATATCTTGGTCAAGAAGGAGGATAGGCTTAAGATTGCCTTTACTACAAAGTGGGACACTTATGCATACATGAAAATGCCCTTTAGACTATCTAATATAGGGGCAACTTTCCAAATGGAAATAGATGTTGCATTTGAAGGGTTAATCAATGATTTGGTGATCATATAAATTGATGACATAAATATATTACAAAATTATCCAATATACCACATGGTTCACTTGAAATTAATTGGTCTTTAATAGATGTAGGTAGTTTGGAGTGTCATTGAATCCCAAAAAATGCATATTTATTGTGCATGAAGGTAGATTATTGGGACAGGTAGTTTCAAAGGATGGTATTTCTATATACCATAAAATAATTGAATCCATCTTGGCCTTACCCTTGACCAAACATAATAAATGTTTGTAGATCTTCTTAGGGTAGATCAACTTCATAAGGAGATTTATCTTAGGCTTTGTAGAGTTGGTCCCTCTTACTCACATGCTAAGGAAGAATACGGAATTCACATGGAGCAAGGAAGGTAAGAGGATATTTTAGGCCATAAAATAGGCCATATATTAATCCCCTACACTTATTAATCCTAATTTTATCAATGATTTTTACTTGTATGCTTTCTCTACATTAGATGCAATTTCTATTATGCTTATGCAGTAGAATGGTGAAGGCCTATAAAAACCAATTGCATTATTTATTCAAGCATTAGAATGATATAAGTAAATATATAATTTTGTGATGAATAATTGAATTTATATTATGAGATTATTTACTAATTTTACGAACATGGTGTCAAACAACAAGGTCATAGTCATAGTGGTACACCCAAGCATCAAAGAGTTCATACTCAATAGAGACCTAAGTGAGAAGAGAGATGGGTGGATAACAAGATGTATAGAATATGAACTTGAGGTGAGAGTGAAAAATATTATAAAAATAATAATTTTATGTGATAATATTACAATAGAGGTAAAGGAAGATAAAGATCAAGTGTTGGCAGTCCATAATAGTTAGCAGGTAGATGTAAACAACACTCCTCCAAGCTGGACCAATGATGTGATCAAATTCCTTCAAAAAAGATAATTTACTATGGGATTACATAGGGATAAATTTAGGAAATTTTTATTTCATACCATACCCTATGTCTTGATATATGGATTTATTTTTAAGAAAGACATAGGAGGCATGCTTTTGAGGTGTATGGAATCAAGCCAAGTTGATAAGTCCTTTGAAACATTTCATGATGGCCCTGCTAGTGGGCACTTTGATACCGATATCATAGCCTTAAAAAAAATTATATACAATTAATTATTACCCACATTTATTATATATTCACATATTTTGGTGAGGAAGTGCTCAAAGTTTGCCATGTTCACTAACAAACAAAAGCTAGTTTCCCTTCCATTACAACCAATCCAAGTTGAAAACCCCTTCATATAGTGGAGCTTAGATTTCATAGGAATGATACATCCCCATTATATTTTTGTACACAAGGTTATCATCACATCCAATGACTACTTCATAAGTTGGGTGGAGGTAGCTTTACTTAAGGAGGCCAATGATAATTCTATCCTACAGTTTTATGATAACCATGTGACTAGATTTGGTGTGCCTTAAAGAATAATCTCTGATAATGCCTTATAATTCAGAATTAATAAGGTATGTGAGTGAGATATTAGATATGGTATTTACCTCAATTAATATTTCAATTATTACCCATAAGGTAATGGACTTGTAGAGTCCACAAACAAGAATTTGATAAGGATCATCAAAAGAACCATGGAGGATAGTCAAAGGGAGTGGCATACAATACTGAGGACTACCTTATGGGTAGATAAGGTGACACATAAGATGTATAATAGAAACTCTTAATACCTCCTTATCTATGGTATAGAGGCAATATTTCTTATTTCTCTTGAATTTCCTGCCTTATAACTTGCCCATCAACTAGAGTTGTTAGAAGATGATGTTATGCAAGTAAGAATGAATGAGCTAAGAAAGTTGTAGAAGACAAGAGATATTTCCATACATATCATGTGGTGAAATTAGAATTAATTTAAAATTAATTTGATAAAATTTCTTCATATAATATATTTCAATAGGGAGATTTATTCCTTTAATTGGATGAGGACCATGAAAATCTAAGAAAACATTCCAAATTGAAATCATATGGAGTGGACCTTACATCATCACCTAATGCAAATACATTAATGTATTTCAAATTAATAAATTAAATGGTGAGGATATCCCCATCCCTATGAATGGTAGGTTCCTCAATTTCTATTATTAGTCTTTTTTATGTTCTCTGGTACATAGGTTGATAGATTTGTCTTTTCTCTCTAAGTGCTTCCGCACATGTGTAATGTTTGTTGCTTAGTCTTTTTATTAGGTAGATATGTGTTATATTAATTTATGTTTTATTATGTCTCATTTTATCAATAGTATTAAATTTATTAATAGACTTGATGTAAAGTTTTTCTCTATTTGTTGAGTCACCAAGAGAAGGTTCAAAAACAATTCTGAGTTCCTTGACTAACAGGTTGGTCAAGCTAGTTGAGTCACTAGAAATGTTAAACACTTTCTATTCATAGAAATATAAATGGTTAATCCTTATTCATTAAGTCATGATTCATCATTTTAACCATGTTTTTCATTCATATCATGAGTATGTGAGGGTTGTTCAAGCAATTTATAGTCTTGTCATGCTTCATCTTTACCTTGTCAGTCCTCATGTGTCTTCATGTCTCCTTTCCAACCTAATTAAAGTAGTTTAATGATGTTCAAAGATGATTATATGGTATTTTATTACCCTAATGGGTCCCTAAAATGTGAAATATTCCATGATGAAGGTGAATTGAAGAGGTAATTTGATAGAGGTTTAGAGACACATTGGTTCTGCTTGATCATCTAAGGTATGCTCACTTTCAATCATTAAAGAAACATTTTATAATGTTACATAAGGTTAAATTGAGGTTCCATTGATCATTAAGGTATTTTATATGAATTAAAATGGTAATTCAATTGATATACCCCCTTTTAAGGTCATATATTTGAGCAAAGGCAATGGTTTTTAGTCACAATGAGAGTTAATTTGGCCTTGATAGACCACTAACCATCCTAAACACCTATAATAGATCTCATAAACATCCTCAACAAATCACTATAATATTTCACACCTCATTTAGATCCACTAACACCATAGTCAATGCTAATTCCTCCCAAAAAAGCCGCACACATGCTAAATTAAGAACTTTCAACTCTCTTGATTCATACCACCAAGTTAAAAGTGATATATGGCCCTATTTTTCCCTCAAAAATAGCTGATAATAATGTTTTAAATATGAAACAATGAGAATTTATAGGAAAAATGATAGTTTGAAGGATTTTTTTTAGTAGTATAGATCCATATGGTATAGACCAACCTAGGTAAGGCCATGATTTTCTTGAGAGAGGTTAGAAATGTTAAATGGTGATGGTAGCAATGATCATCATTGACATGGGAGCTCAAAACTATCTAATATACCATTTGAGATAAGTATTAGTTTTAGAAGACTCCTCAAGTTTATGTTCTTAATATAAAGAGGAGAGAGAGAGGGGGACCAAGCTCATTTCTAGAGGAAATAGACTCAGGCAACTTTCACCCATGTGCATTTGTTTATGGATTGATTTCTTATTATTTATGAACATTATTTATGAAGTTAAGGAATCCATATGCCCCACTCATCTACATGAGCCCATTTGAACTATATGATTTTTAAATAATTTTACCTTATCTACTAAAACTAATCATGGGTACTACTTCTTGGAGTCTTGAATAGTCCTTTCATGTCATTATCAGTACCTGATTCACATGTGTGGGTAAATACAATTAGAAAATCTTCATAATTGGTTATTATGTATAGTCTAAAGATAGGTTTGTGAAATACTAGAGTTTTGTTGCCTTTATCAGAGATTATTGACAAGGTTAAGATTTTTTAAAGGTGTTTCAAGGCCTCTAAACCTTATTTCTTAGATGGAAAGTTCAATGTCCCCCTTGTTACCTCAGAACACCTTAAGGCTATTAACTTGTGCATATGTAAAGACACTTTATGATAGAGACTATGTATGTGGCTCAATGTCACTTACCACTAGTATAATTTGGCAAATAAATGACTATGTGACTAAAACTTTTAGTCAATATAACTAAAAATGACTAAATTCTAGGAATTTTTTACAACATAACTATAAATGACTAAATTGATCATCGAGTAAAAAAAACAACTAAATACTTATTCACATAAATAAAAATAAATAAATAATTAGTCACACAAATAAAAATTAGACAATATGATATTAAATCAGGTAATTAAAAAAAATTGAATTGGGAAATTATTTTTAGGAGTGGGTTGTATTGCACGTAGGGTTAATAAAAAATTGGGAAATTTATGGTGAGAATTATTTTTACAATGTATCTCTACAAATAGAAGGAGGGTTTCTTAATTATTAATGGAGTTGAAGATGACTAGACAGGGTTTGTGTGCCAATTGTATGGCATGAGGCATTTTGGGTTTTAGCATATAAGTATAGAAGCCACTTGCATGGGAAATCAAGCTTATTTGGAAAGGACTTGGAGACTTTTGAAAAGGCAAGGAAGGAATTTAGAGTTTACTATAATTAATTTGAAGTTAGAGAGGCCCTTTGTAGTGAAGTCAAATATAGGGATGCCCTCTATAGTGAATTCAGAGGTAATTTGAAACCCTCATTATAGTAAACACAAAATCTATAGCTTTATGATTGGCAACTGTATCTAGCTAGGAGAACAAAATTTATTTATTATAAGAGATGAGTTACATAAATAGGAGGGTATCTTGTCATAAGACATTGACTACCATGTAACAATATGGAGTTCTTGAGATTGTGAAATAATTGGATGCTTTTATTCATTGTATAATCAATACAATATAGTGACCATATCTTAAAGTTATCTATTTATGTTCCATGTTATCATGCATGGGTATGGTATTAATTTATAATTTTTTAACCAATTCACCAACTTAATCCTTAAGGATCCTTTTCACTAAGTCTTCATGGCATGGGTAGTGCATGTACATCATAATTAGTTTGTTATTGGCTGGTGTAACTTATAGTAGTTACATAGGCAACTCAGTACCAAAACATATAGGGAATTCTAATTTTGATAGACTATTTTTTCATTAGTTTCCTCTACACATTTTGGAGCATATGAGAATTAAAATTGTAACATGCATCCAAATTTCAATTCATTTGATCACTTTGCCATTAAACCACAAGCTCATGTCCCTTTTTCAGACATCAATGCTTGGGTAACATTATGTGCAAGCCTAATCTATTAATTACATGGAATCCTAGAAGATGGTCTCATATGTCATAGTTAAAATTTATGATAGTTCATCAAATCAATGTGTTTACCAAAATATTTTAATTGATAGTATATAAATTTTTAGACCAAGTCATCTTATCTCAACATGTTAATAATTTATCCTAGTATGTAATACTCAAAGTTAAAAAAAAGAATTCATTATCCTATTTGTTAGTGTTTGTGTATTCATTAACATTAAAAAGATTTCCATATGTTTAAATTCTTGTGGTTCATCAATAGAACAAGCGTAATTTTTTTGTTCCATTGCTAAAGCATTTTTTTTATTATCATCTAGACAAGGAAGGCCCTTAATAAAACATGGATAAAAATTAAAAAAAATATTTCCAGTCATCACGGTCTTCTTTTATGCACATTGTAGATGACATGTAAACTGAACATAAGTCTACATGATCAACAAGATTTTTAAAATTACAACATGCTCCTATAAATTCAAATAAATAGTAAAAAAACACCCTAAAGTTTCCTTATATTTGTGTATTACAGTTTGACCATTATTGTTTATTTATCTACAACAGAATTTTTTTTAAATTAGAAATATAAATGGCAAGGTACCAATAATAGATAGTTTACAACATATACTTTTAATCTCTACCTCTTACACATGGGCAACAAAATGAGGGTAGAGTAGTTGTTATGTTTCCTACTAATTATCCATTGATAGATGATAATCCTACAAGTAAAAAATGCACGAAATTGACCAAAAATATTTATGTAGAGGTAGAACATCTAATTTTGTAAAGTGATGCCTAGCTGTATTTCTTGAATTTGAATTTTTGTAGAGTGTTATGTATCCTATAGAGTGCTCTAATTCTATAGAGTGTTCTATATCCCAATTTTGTGAAGTACTCTAAATTTTGGGTAAGTTCTGAAGAGTGCTAAAGAGAATGAGTTTATATGTATTACATCTTGAGCAAGTTAAGTTTTTTAAATTTCTATTTTTTTCTTGAAATAGGAAACTAAATTAATAATAGAATGTAGAACATTACAAATGGATCAATGTTAAAGGTTGACTATAGATCAATACCATGCATATGATGAGAGAGTAGCCGATGAGAGGGACATAGACAAATATCTATGTCCATGTAATGACTGTCTTGGTGGAAAGGTGAAAAAAATAAATGTGATTTATCAATATATGATAAGATATGGGCATAGTGGTATAAGCCCTTGGGATTACAATTATTATGAAGATATAATAAAACTACATAGTGTCAAAGATGAAGAGGCAACAAACCTAGATGAAGTGGCACCAAACATATATGAAGAGGCAACAATGTTAGACAAAGGGTTTGAAGTTGATATAATGTTGAATGAGGGTCTAAATGATGATTGGCCCAAGTTTATGGAGGATTATTTAAAGCCTATGTATGCTAATTTCAATTCAAATCATTTGACAATAATCCTTCAAATTATTAACTTACAAGTGGTACTTGGTTGGACAAATGAGAGTGTAGATCATTTATTGGCATTATTAAGTTTGTTGTTACCACTTGAGTCTACATTGCCAATAAAATGAAGTCAATGCAAAAATAAAATCACTAAGTCAGGCTTAGGGTATGAAAACATCCACTCATGTGTGAATGGTTGTGTATTATTTTTCAATAATATTGCAAGTGAGAGTGAATGTCTGAAATGTCATGAATCAAGGTATAGACAAGGGTTAAAATCAGCTATGGTTCCTAGAAAGGTTTTTCACCACTTTTTGATATCCCATGATTACTCTGAATGTATAGGTGTAAAGACATTATTGAACTTAAGCAATGACATGCCCAAAATAAGAACACTGATGGAAAATAATGAAAAGTTCTTGATTCTAAGATGTGGATGGAATTTGATAACAGATGGCCTAACTTTTCTCAAGATCCTCATAATATAAGTTTGGGTTAGGCACTAGTTGGGGTGAACCCATTCTCAGATCAAAGTACTAAATGGTTAACTTGGCTAATGTTTTTAATAAATTATAATGTGCCTCCATGGTTGACAACTAAACCATTTTTCTTAATGATATCATTGATTATACTAGGAAAGAAAAGTATGACTTCGGATATAATTGATGCTTATCTAGAGCCATTATATGATGAGATAATGGAATTGTGGAAAGGAATTAAATAAATTCAATCTTTAAGGGCTGGTCATTCAACAAAATTCAATTTAAGAGCTTCCTTATTTTTTATGATTCATGATCTTCTTGCATATGGCACATTATCTAGTCTCATTATTCATGGATACCATGGATGTCCTAATTAAAACTTTAAGGATTTTTTAAGGCACTCAAGAAGTTTGTGTAAGTTTATTTATTGTGGACATCATGATTACCTTAATGGATCATACATATCATTGACAAAAAATATGTTTTAATTGTCAAGAAGAGTATTGTGAAGCACCATTGCTAATAACGGG
Source organism: Torreya grandis (assembly GCA_037957365.1). Lineage (NCBI taxonomy): Eukaryota > Viridiplantae > Streptophyta > Pinopsida > Cupressales > Taxaceae > Torreya > Torreya grandis. The sequence goes on along the minus strand of JARHVA010002065.1, from coordinate 1,520,019 downwards.
TGATTATATTATTGAGAATGGACAAAAAAGAATGTCATTTATAATTGAAAACGATGGGATTTTTGGTAGAATATATGATCCATGTAATTAAAGCGGTGTAAAATAGTTGTGCATATTCTATAATTTGCCATACTTTAAGGATATAACCATTAGGCATACTATTGACTTTATACATACTGAGAAAAATATAGCTTATGCTATTATAGAAACTCTTTTTGGTGATTTTGATACTATTTCATCACGTGAAGACTTTAGATAACTATATATTCATTAAAATATTTGGGTTGAAAAATATGATGATGAAAAATGTAGAAAATCTAGTTCTCCTTATGTTTGGACAAAGGAACAATACGCATATTTTTTACAATTGATGTCTTAGACTTGCTTTCCCATTGGATATGTAATTAGTAGTATTATAAGCCATACTAATATTAATAGCTTAAGAGGCCTCAATACCCATGACTATCATGTTATAATCAAGAATATTTTACCTATTGTGGTAAATATATCAATTTTGGCAAAGGGGCCAATATTTTCAAATATAAGGTTGGGCCTAATATTAAAGAGAATGATTTTACATGTATTATATCCTTCAAACTTTGATAGTTTAATGGAAGAGGTTATTGAAGTCCTTTGTCTATTGGAATGGGAATTTCCACCAATAATAATTAACATTTCTATGCATCTTTTGATATATCTAGAATATGAACTAGAGCATTGTGGCCTAGTAAGAGCAAGATGGATGTATCCTATAAAATGATATATGAAGGTTTTGAAAAAATTTGTTTGTATTAGGGAAAAATTGGAAGGCAACATGTTTGAGGGATATTCAATGCAAGAGGCCATGGGATTTTTCATAGAATATATGAAGGATTTTAAAAATGTCAATTGATGTGTATGGGATAATGATGAAGATGAGAGAGTTGCAAGGAAATTATTAGAAGGCAATGGATATTGATTCAAGATATCACATCAATAAATAAGTGTGATACATGCCTATATTCTTCAAAACACATCTTCATTTGATAAGTGGCATAGGTAAAAAAAATTACACAATAATTTATTTACTCAATTGAATTTATGCATTTATATTATTAATATTACTATTTTTACATTAATATTCTATGTAGAAAATATGAAGAAGAGAATAAAAATTGGATGCAACATCAACCTCAAAAGTGCAGGCATCATGATTTGATTGGAGGTGATTCTTTTCAAAAATTTGAAGAATGGATTGCTAATGCAGTCAGTAATGCAAAAGAAGAAGGTTAAGATATAACAATAGAGGAGTGAGATTTCAAAATTTCCAAATTTATGGGCTATACATTCTAGTGGAATGTGGGCCTATGGTAATCATTTAAGAGTGGAAGAAAAAGACAAAGGAAAGACAAATTGTGATTGTGTTGTTAGCACTGAATTTCTTCACAAAACTGAGAAATTTTTTTATGAGGGATTCATACAAGAAATTATTCAAGTAGATTTTAGTGAAAATAGTCCTATATTATTAAAATTTAAATGGATCTAACCATCTATAGTATAGTTTTATGAGTATGTATTTGTATGCACAAATACATGACAATTTTTATCAGAGATAGATGAGTTGTATATTTCCCCTCTTCAAATCAACCAATAATTTCTAATTGATGATATAAGAAGATTGAGATGGTCATATGTCATTCAAATAGAGTCTCATTTGAAACAAAAATTCATGAAAGTTATCGATATAATGCCTGATGGGTAATATGTTAATTTACAAGAAACATTCAAAGAAGTGGATGAAGATGGAGTGTTTGAATAAATGATTTTGATTACCAACAAAGAGATTAGGAGAGATAATGTATTACATGTCATATATGAGGATGAGGAATAAAATCAAGTAGATGCAGACATGAGTGATCAAGATTCTTATCTTGATGGCAATGCAAATGATTATGATGATGTTTTGTCACCTTAACTAGCCTGTCACCTTAACTTGTTAGCTTATCACATAAAATTTAGTTATATGTATGGTGTAATTTATTATTTAATGTAATAAATATTTGAGTATAGTTTGCTTATTCACTATTTTTTTACTGATACATTTCTAAATGTAATCATCATAATTCCACTAGTACATTGTATTCAAAACCTGAGATGTTCACTACTATTTTGAAGTGCATTTAAAGTTAGGCTCAATCATTCTTCTTAGTTTTCTTACTTTGGTTGAAATTAATTTTGTTTAGTTAGAATATAATTTCTTGTATGTCCTATATGTTTTTTATATGCTAGACTTTTCTAAATTCTCTATAACTTGTATATATGAAAATAAGCAAGCAAGGTATAAAGGTATCAAATAATTCAACAAGATACATATGAAAGTAAACAAATATTTAAATTCATAGCAATAAATTGTAGTCATTTATTTGATATTTGGATAGCTTTAGTTTGTAATATGGCTTCTAGCCTCCAAATTCATTGAATATGCTTGTGTGAAGGAAATAGTAATGAATATCTATGATTTAATAATACATATAAATATCTTAAAATTAGGTGAACAAAATATTTAACCTATACTATTAAATAATTTGTGTGAAAAGACAAGTAGAATTACATGTCATGTTCCCCCTTATTGTTATGCTCCCCCTAACTTTAGTGTTGTCATGTTGTTTTAGATCATGCTATGATTTACTTCTTTAATTCTCCCCCTTCAACATCAATGGAAAAGGTACTAGTCAATCAATCCTTGACTTAAATCTCCTTCTTAATTTGTAGTATAAGAAATTTAAAGGAATAAAACTAGAACAAGAGGTCTACGATGAATTATAAGACCAAAATATTCAAGGTATAAGGGTTATATAGTTAGGAATTTTTTTGAAAAATGATAACCCCTATGTTAGAACCTCCAAAATTTGCCTAGTTTCATTATCATAGCTAACCTTGATCCCCATGACTAAATCCCTGATTCCTATGCTGAAATTCTCTTTACCTGACTAAGCCTCCTCATTACAAATAAATAAATGATCTTTTAGGTTTGACTGACATTGAAAACTAAAACTAAGAGACTATAAAATTAGAAAATGGTTCAATATTTTCATTAAAATGATATCTAAAATACTGTGTTCATAATATACCCCTATATTCCCACCTAAAATACATAAAAAAAAAATCCAATACTGCACTACCACAGTAATCAACAAAGGTATCCATAGGATCATATGACATATAGGTCAATGTACAAGTGCTTACCATAGTACCATGGCAACCAAATATGAAAAACATGGGGTGGTGGTGAGAACATGCTAATAGCTAAAGTAAAATGTAACCTTGCAAGGGGTAAATAATGATACTATGGTATGGTGATGAACAATAAATCAATCACTAGAAATAACCTACCATCTTATGGGAGTCTAAAGGGGTGTACATGGGGTGGCAGTGTGAGACTGTTTGACTTACTATCCAATAGTAAGAAAATTGAAGGTGTGTAGTATAGAAAGGAGATTAAAATGCTAACTCCACCATATCATTAACCTATAGTGGTCTTGATATCATAGAGTAGTACTATAGTGCAAGCTATCAAATCATTTAAATCATTAGTGGTAATGATCAAAGGCATGTATTGAAAATCAAAATATGGATATAATATGAAATAATTTGCATGAATTGACATTAATAGTGAGGTGACTAAGCTAAGCAACAAATATACTTGGGATTCGATGTCATTTTTATAATCATTCACATAGCTTAGTGTATCAGAGGTAAGGGAATTCAAGGAAGAAGACTCTATAGCTATTATTTCACCAGTTAAGTTCATAGAAACCCTCTGTAGAAAGTGTATAAGAACTAAATTTTCTCAATTCTACAAGTAGACACTTACAAAAATCAAGTAGGAGTAAATTCTTCATCATGCCACCCAAAATAAGTGAACTTACGAGTAAGAAGGAAGAAGCCAAAGCTTCTAAAATGAAAAAGAGAACTTTACAACAATCCATACTTGATGTGTTACCTAATTCAATAGATAATGGATTCAAAAAGGTGTTTAGAGATGTAACTCATGGATGTAGAGACCCAATTATTCCTATTTTAGGGTGGGATTTTTTTTGGGTACTTTTATGATAAGAGGGATGGTAAGATTCCAGTTTCAAATCCTTGGGCCTTAGACTTGGCCAAGCTAATAATCCTAAACATATTTATAGATGTTAAGTTTATCAGAGTACTAACACAACTTTACCACCTAATTACTAGGATTGTAATAATGTCAGATGGCTCACCATTAGTGGTATTGACTAAAGCAACAATTGTAGACTGGTTCATGCTAAATAAGCAATCCATGACCAAGATTGACCTGGATAAAAGTGAGGAAGACTATATGACATTGATAAAAACCTATAGGATTAATGAACTCCTTTGCACATGAAAAGGAGTGCAAAAAATAAAAGGATAGCTATTTCCCCTTCCAATAATGAGCCATTTGTCATAGAATACTTTCAAGTCTATTTTAAAAAAGAACTTAATTTTATTTGTGACAAGTGTTTGGGATTGATGCATATGAGAAGATGCTAATAAATCTCATGATGATGGCAATGAGGATTAAAAACCTTGAAGGGAATGTTGAGTATGACTTTGTTGCTCTAATTGAGAAAGGGCTAATTGAGGGATTCTTACAAGTGAGAGAAAACCTAGCCCCTATCACTTTTATAAATTATTCCTTACTATGTCACTTAATATTGTATCATAACAGAGATAAATGGAATAAGAGGATGTGCTTGGGGATGAATGATGAAGAAATAAATAGGTTACCTATGCAACATTGGTGTTACATCTGGGATAGGAGATGTAGGAATAATGATTATGTGACATTTCATGATGATTTTGCAGTAAGGGTCATGGGCACTGTTGGTCATGTTTCACCAAGATTGCCCATTAAAATCAGAGAATTATTAAGACCCTTAGAATTAGAGCCAAAATAGGGACATACCCATAATTTTGGTGACTAGTTCTTTCTAGTAGACCAAATAGTGATAAGAGTTTATGGGTGTCCTCAAGTCCCACACATTTTACCTACATTTGTTTCCCTTTGAATTTCATTTTTGGAATTTATGTGGTAAATGCTATGGATGGAGCAAGATTTTATGAAGAGGAAGAAAAAGGGAACATTTTTTCCTGAATTAACTAAATGTGGGGAATTGTCCATTGGGTCAAATACTCTAGAAGAGATATAAAGTTATTTGAAGGTAAGGTATTCTTTAAAGTCACTAAAAGGGTCTTTAACCCCAAAGGACATATAAAATTTGTAAGGAAAACACTACTTACTATAGATAGGATTACCCATGAGGTTGATTATGAAGAATATGTAATAATAAATTACTTTACCCCTCATGAAGTGTTTCAAAGGAAAAGGAAATGAGAAATCATAAAAGTATTTGAGGAAGAGAAGAAGAAGAGAGACATTAAATTCCTATGTTTTTATGTGGAAGAAGGGGATCCTATTAAGAGGATAAATTCGATAATTAATAGCTTTGAAAGGTTGTATGTTTAGCCAAAAAAGGAACCTAAGGGGAAGTCTCAAAAACCCACCAAGTTACCCATCAAGAGGCCAAGTGGTTTTGTGATTGCATAACCCCTTCCAAACACTATTATAGTATAATCAAAATCACCTCCAAAGCAATCAGAGCCTAATAAGAAAAAGACACAAGAATTAACCCCCTTAGTGGCATATGAATTAAGTGAAGAGGTGGTGGATATAGAGGAGGTAGGCAATGTGCTAATGAATTTTAAAGATGGTGATGAAGTAGATCAACCACTCCCTGAACTTGCAACTGAGGCTCACAGACTAGAAGAAAGGGTGGATGTGCATGTACATAATGATCAAGAGATGTATGATTATGAAAGAGTGGTTTTTTATCTTAGGTTTATTGAAGATGATGAATTTATATTGATCCAGACAACAATTTAGATGATAATTCGGGTGATGGGTTGACCCCATTTGATGGCAGAACTTTCAAGAGCCATAACTTTTGCACCGTAGCTCCAATTAAATCACCGTTTGAACCATTGGAAAGCTAATAATGAGGGGAATGTCATGAGATGGCATAAGTCTCTGCTTAATGAATTTTTACCCCATAAAACCCAATGGAAGTGTCCCAAATTTCAATTTTAGTAGTCCAGTCCAAAAATAGTAACTTTCTAAAAATAGTAATTCCTCGAATTCTGTATTGTTGTAAATCATGGAAGTCAAACCAATTCATCTCCATCAAGATTAGTGACCTTCCATATCCTCCCCACACCTTTAAAACATGTATAAATGAAGATGTATCCTGAAATGGAAATTAGACATCTCTTCTCAGAGATAAGCATATGTTTGGGTCTGCAATTTTGATAAATAAAACATCTCTTTTTAGAGATAACATTATTTGAATTGTGTTGTTCTTATTTTTTTAATTATATTTCAACCAAATATTTTCAATTTTTGGATCATATATAGACCATTGAGTTTAAATATTTTTTTATCAAGGTAAAAATGAGAAAATTTAAGGAGTGACTCTAGATTAATAATATGGGTACTAAAGAGTCTCAACATGATCAGATTATTTCTCAAACCTTTGAGGAGATCAGGATCAATTAAATCAATATCAACCCATAGGAGGCCAACAAATTTGTATTAGATATAAACATATTTATCACTCCTAGGATAGAACTAAAAAATATATTCTTATTAGATCAATTAAGAAGTCAAGAAGATCCCATGTTAATTTTTAAATTTAATTTAGATGAGGGAATGAGTGGCACATGTTACAATCCAAGAATTGAAACCCTAGACTTTTGGACAAATAAAAAAATATATAAAAACCAATACTTTTTAATGTTGTACAAGAAATGAGAGGGACTACCATGGTAAAGACACTTCAAGACACATCAGTTTTGGAAGTAGCTATTATGACAATGCACTCAGGAATGTTTAATAAGGCTATGATTAAAGGTATGGAGCTTAGATTAGTAGAATATGAGAAATTATAGAATAGTCTAAATTATGAAGTGAATAGGTTATTCATAAAAAATGTGAAATTGAAAGAGCATTTGAATTGAAGAGGTCCTTCATAAAGCATACAATTAATAGTATACCAACCCCCTACCATCCATATTGATATAGGTGAAATCACTATTAAATAATTAAATGTGCTCAAACAAGAAATTCAAAAGTTGAAAAATACTAATGTAAAAACAAAGGATCAAAGAGACAAACCCTTAGGGTATTGGAAAAGTTCTTGGAGCATAGGGTTAAACTAATTGTGGACAAATTTAAAAATGTGTATGAATGTTGTGCATCCTTGTCACAAGAAGTTGATTAGATGAAGGCCTGTGTGCTCATATTGGACCCCTTATATAAGAAATGGTAACCTATACATCACACCTTAATAAATTTTTGCAAATTTTTACAAAGGAGTGTTGAGGTGCCCATAACTTTAAAGCTTATTGATCAAATGGTCTGAATGGTCATAGATGAATTTCAATACATATATGGAGAAGACCAAAATATCAAGGTAAGAATGGTTTAATTTCACATATTAAAGTAGTGTTTCATTCCTAAGATACTAAGAGATGATAATCAATTGAAAGGATCCAAGGATTAGATAAATGATTTTAGCTAAGTTGTTCCCAACTTCCTCTCTCATTTATAAAAGGATGGTGAGATAAATCTTCACAACCTCAATTTAACCTTGGATGGAATAATTGCACTAGATGTTGGATACTCAAAATTCATTAGGGATTCCAAAGGGTAATTAGATAATATACGAAAGAGTCACTTAGATAACACACCAAAAATCCAAGAGTACAAATGGCCTCATGATTATACAGACATATTTAGCTCCCCTAAAAGAATAGGCCTTTTAGTGAAGTACCAAGCCTTGGAGATACTATTATGGAGAGAGGACATTTCTATATATATATGATCATGTGTACCTTATGATTACTAATAGACTTTGGTATCTTGTGAGTGCTCTGGAATTCAACATCTGATCATTTCTCATCTTTCATTGCTTTTATGTAATCTTATATAAACAATGATAATTAAGACTTTGTTATTTATGTTAAAAGTGGGTATTTAAAAAGACACTTTTTGACATGTAATGATCTGAATTTTATTTCTTCCCTTACCTATAAAATGGAAACCAAGATTGAATGATAATCATCAGTAGGGGAGTCAGTTAGGACAAAATTTTGAAACACATTGTAAAATCTTTTTGAAGATCAATAGAATGAAGTTATAATTGGTGGTCAAATTATAGTTTCAACTATTTGTTGAAGTGAGTTAATTAATTTTATCTTTTTGTCTCTAATTTGATATTTCCTTATTATTTAAATCAATATATCAAGGGTATATTTGGTTTATTTAAACATATTTACTATTTTTGTGTGGTTAATTTACTAGTTCCTTTAAGGAAGGATTAAATTCCTTTAAGTAAATCATAGTAACTTAGGGAGAATAATTGGAATCAATAATAAGAGTCTGGTAACTACAATCTTGCATGTTTATACAAGGTATAAACATCCCAAGTGCTAAATAATTTGAATTTCATCCAGAAGGAGGACACATATCATTTTACATTCTTGACTCCATTTCCCAATAAGTAAAGGCACTAATAATATTTATAATAAAAATAATATTTCAAAAAACATTAATTTATACATTTTGAATTTCTATTGTAGGAGTAGGAATAAGAGTTAGTTTTTATCTATTTCAAACCCTCATTCTAGTGCAAAATAGATTATGAGTGGATGAATAAGTTAAAGAGATAGTAATTAAATAAACCATCTAAATTTATGTGATGATATAATCTTCTTCATTATCTCCATTTAGTTTTGGAAGATTTTATATGTATTGGTGATTAAGATACACCTTCCTAAGCCTAGTAGAGACTGAAGATAGGGAATTCCAGCCATCTTGGTTAATTCTGTTTGTTGGCCAAAACATTGCTAAACTTGATCAAAGAACTTGGCATAATCTTAGGGTTTGAAATATATAATTTTGGGTAAAAATACCCTAGGACCAAGATATAAAATCATAACTCTCCTTCTAAAGACCAAAAAACTAAGAAACCCCAATAGTGTTACCAAATTTGTCATGTCTTCTAATCATTCTAGGGTTTTATGTTTTATTCCCCTAACAACCATTTCTCAAATGTTGAACGTAGATGTTTCTAATCCATCAAAAATGGTCACTTTTAATGAGTTTTTTCTAAAGTAAAAATCCCATTTGATGTCCAAAATTTGAGATTAAAAGTCATATGCCACCACTATTCTACTGATTCAAGTTGGTGATTTTTACATTATTATTTATTTAGACTTCAGGAAATAAGGAAAGACTTTAAGGCACAAATTAGATGATAGTAATCATAATTATAAAATTTTAGTGATATATTATGAGTGCTTTCATAGAGAAAATGTGGCTAAGAATAATGAATATTTATCACATCTTCGTTTGACAAACAAGCAAGTTGTAAATCCACTAAGTAGTATATTATTTGTTTAATAGTGTTTAATGAAATTTTATAGGCAATATATTTATGTATATAAGACATAATATGATTTTTTTTGTTTATAGGTAAGAAAAAGAGCGAAAATAAAATTTGGAGAAAAAACAAAAGGAAAGTAGATATACAGTGCCACCAACTCGTAAAAGACAATGCATTTTTTATTCAACAAATGTAGTTGGTGAAAAGAATAATTATGATGATGTGTAGCTTGATATAGCACATGGTGATGTGTAATTTCATGATGATCTCTTATCACAAAGTCTAAGAGAGATTATTGAAAAACTTGAGAGCAAAGGAATAGTAAGTCTGTAGATGATTTATTCAAGATTAAAGGATGTGTTTAAAGTGAAATCTATAGAGTCCAATACTGAATTTACCTACTCATGCCGCACCTAATGTGGCTAAGTAGCCTAAAATTCTAGTTAATGAAAGTCATGAAGAGAGACTAATTTTATCTAGTGTGCCTCAGAGTGCACCTATTGCATCTATAACTTTTGATGAAACTAGTAAATCAGCCAGAAATATTGGTAGTGGTTTAATAAAAGATGTGTCTAATTTTGTCAAAAGATAAATATTGAGTCAAGATTTATACAGATCTACAAAGAAGAATGCAAAATAAATAAAATTAGAAGGCAAGAAGCCATTCTTGGTTGAGGTATCAAGAGATGGTGAGCCTATTGGCATAAGTGCTATAAGGTGGGCCTCCTAATTGGGTGTAAGATGTAGGGTCCATTTGGATATTTGAAAATCAAATTTTGTAGAGCAAGATCCATGAAGTGTGGAAAATGTTATATAAAAAATGGAAAATTCTTTTGAGACTACTGGTTGACAAATGTCTATAAAATATTACAATCAAAAGATGAGACTTTTGATGAACAATTTTAGATACAATTGTAGAAAAACAATCATGGAGGGAAAAGAGAGGTTAGACTCCACTCTATCTCCTAAATAGTGAGAGGCATTTAAATAAAGTATGCATTTTAAAGAATATTTTATAAAGAGTAACAAAGGAAAGAGAGCAAGAGATAATGTGAGGGCTGGATATATAATTGGTTGAGGTGGGTTATAGGCCAAAATGAAAAAATTTGGAGTAAGTGTATGGCTTTTTGGTTTAATTTACATTGTGTTACTTATTTCAATTTTTTATTGAATTGACTGTGTTGAAATTGACATTGTATTTTAGGTGGAAGATAGTAATAGAGAAATAGGTGTAGAAGATATTGTCAATTATATGGTAGCACTAGATCCTAGTAAATCTAAGATTAGGAAGAAGTGGAAATCTAGTTCATCAACAGAGATTTCATAGCCATCTATTAGATGCCCTGTAATAGCCTCTATAGATCATGTCAACTCAAATGAAGGGTAATAACATGTAGTGAGTTGCATATATGGTTTCACTAAGAAATTTTCATAGTTGGTTACCTCCATTAAGCCTATAGTTTCTATATGGAATGATCACAATTCCATGGATTCAGATGAGGTAAGAGTCTCTATTGATCTCATTTCTTCTTGTTTGGCAGATTTGTATATGAATGCCTCTTAATATGTATATTAAAATCTAAGTGTAAGATAATCCAACCCAATTTATTTATTTTTGGAGTGATAAAAAAAATGTTCTTTTATACAAATTTATAGCTTGAATTATTTACTTGACTATTGAATGCTTTGTATATTTTTGGCATGATGGTTAAACCACATGCAAAGAAATTTTATAAAAGAAGCATGAAAACAAAAATTCTTTTATGTCAACAAAGCTACTAATATTGATAGTGATCATGATGAATTGGACAAGAATGTGCAACATAGTCATAGTTTTGTTGAAGTTGAGGTAATATAATAGTTGTTGTGAGTTTTAGATTAAGGTAAAAATAGGTTTTGAAGGGACCCCGAAACCCTTTAACAGAATTAAAAAAGATAGAGCAATTACAAGCACTAAGATAAGCAATCCTTAAGCCTACAAAAAAATAGCAGCAAAAATAGGAAAAACAAGGGCAACATCATTATACATTTTATATTCTGCCCCCTAAAATTCCAAATAAAGATTTTCTATCTATTTTTTAGGGGTAAAATCCAGAATAGTTGCCTGTCTGCCATCAGCAATATTCTGCTTTCTTTCTAACTCTCTATTTTTCTTTATGGATATTCTTCCTGGTCTGTCTGGAGAGCCAACATCTGGTTTCACCTTTAAAAACTATTCGTCTCCTTTTCCAGATTTATCCATAGTAGAAGCAGGATGTTTTGCCTTCATTTTCTGGTCTTTTTTGCTGCGTCTTGTTTCAACCCCCTTAGTAATGGTCTTTTTTATCAGTCCTTTTCTTTAGTTTAGAAAATGCTTTAAGTTTTCTCCAGTATCATTTACATTAAGCTCCTTCAAAGGGGAATCATTCTCAGCCTGAAAATTCTAAGAAAGAAGGATATGGGATGCAATCAGAAACCACAATTCCTGTACAAAGAATAGATGATTTGATAGATTTATTAATAGTTGTTGTCAGTTATCTATCCTAATGTTTTGTAATTATTCATGCTTAAAATGTTCTTTTAGAAAATAAATTGTAGATTTTACATTCTTTAAGTTGTAAGTTAATTTGTCCCAATATTTTTTCATTCTTCTTTTAGATGAAAATTTATAGATTTTGCATTCTTTAAGTTGTAAGTTATTCTATCCCAATGTTTTTTCATTCTTCATGCTTAAAATGTTATTTTTGACAAAAATTTATATATTTTGCATTATTTACTTGACTTATATTACTTTTTACATGATGATTAAACCACATGCAGAGTAATTATATGAAAGAAGAATGAAAACAAAAAGGCCCTATCAATAGAGCTCTCTACAAAGCTACACATCTTCATGTCCATGTTGATATTGATTATGTTGAACTCAATGAGCATGTGCATGATATTCATAGTAGTGGTGGTGATGAACTTGAGGTGAGTGATATGAAATCACATGCAAGTAAGTACTATTCAAGTAAGTAATGGTTTTTTTATTATGTAAATAAGGGTAATCATTACCTATGTGATATAAGTTGGTTAGAATAGTAGTCAGGTGTAATTAACTAGTATACATAGATTATAAAAATAAGGGAGAGCATATAACTCACATATGGAAGCTTAGAGCTTAGTTGTAATAGAGTGTATACATATATTTTGATAATGCATTAGTTAATTGTGTTTGGGGATGTCATGGTCCTCAATTAAGGGACTTCATTTCCAATCTATGTCTCTTTCTAGAGTACTAATACATTCTAGTACTATTATAATCTTTCCCTCCATTTTTTTGTACCTTGAAATGGGTTAGTATTTTTTTAGAGTAAAAATTTACTTCTTTGTTATTCAATAGAATAAAAAAAATCACATACAAAAACTAATTTGTTTCAAGACATAAGACACTACATATATTTGTCAAAAATAAAACATAACACTTTTCCACTAATGTCAAAAACTAATTTTCCTAGGAGACAACACTTTAAGAGAAGGAAAAGACAACTATATGACAATAACATTGACCTAAAGAAGCATAAAAAATACAAAACAAAATTATTCATGAATTTTTAACTCTTTTCAAACATTCCAACTAGAAGTACCATTACTATCACATGACCTAGCTTCATTTTTAGTTCATCAAGGGATTGTATCTCCAACCACTTTGGTTTTTCCTACACAAATATATAATGTATTAGAAAATGTATTTTTTGAGTAAAGGACTCTAATCAAAATTAAATCATAGGTGGAAGTAATTACCATAACCAAAAAATTATACCTTGTGTATATAGATTTAAAATGATGGAAAAAATATAGCTAATACAAATATCAAACAAGCTGTAAGGCTACTTCTCATGAGAAAACATCCCCTATTAACTTAGATAAGTTAAGGTTTTTTACACAAGAATTTGATTGTCTTTGTTTGTGAAAAAAATTATTTTTTTCTATAAAGAAGTTGAATCCTTACCTATTGAGGCAAAACCTGATATGTTGGTGTTTCTAGAATTTTTAAGAATGGAATTTTATTGCAATCATATTGTTAGATTGATATAACTGACCAAGAATGATGTTTTCTATAACACCCGTAAGAGGCTATCCTTCTATAAAAACAAAAAAATCCAAAAGGATATCCATAGTCTCCTCAAATGAACATATCATTATTGGCCCTGTATCATTATGATTGATAACATGTCGAGTAATAGCCATCAAATAACCTTGATATGTCATTATGTCACATATAATAGCTAAATTCCTATAGTTCACATATGACCCATCAAAATATATCATAAATAAAAGCTCATCTAGAAGAGCTTTTCTCAGAGCATCTATTCCAAGAACTTCAATAACCTCAATCAAGTGATTACTTGTTGTCCTTGTAACATCCACATCTTCATGGTATATGACTATTAACATATTGACACCTTATGTATCTAACATCCATTCTATATCAAATAGTATGAAGTTAATTTTTGTTTAATATGTCAAGTGTATGGTTTCAGGTTTCCTATCATCATTTTCTAGTTTCTTATAAATATTTATCAAATGTTTATTTGCATGTTATCAAATGTTTTATATCTCAATATAATGTGTATTTTTTTGTTTTTACATAAATGTATTGATAAACTCTAAGAAGGGGATAAATTTGGGGTGTTGGATCTATTTGATGGTGTTGTTGTGGGCATTGGGTGGATTCACTCACTATCTATTGTATATGGAGTCAAATTGAAAGGAATATGAGATGAAAATGTAAATATTTTAAAGGTCACAAGTAATATACCCCTTGCTTATGAAGACAAAATAGATGGAGTTGTCTATTTGAAAGAGAAAGAAGGACCCTTCACACAGTGGCCACTAAAATATTTGTGAAAAATGACATAGTTGATGTTTATCATGTACTAGTCATTAGATAGCTTGGCCCACTACTTTATGCAGTAGTTTGAATGTGTTGTTTAGGGATCTTTATCATGGTTTATTTGAAAGAGTTGGAAACTCTTAGACTTTGACATTTTTGATTATATATATATGAACATCTTACAATTCATCAAAATTACATTATATTTTTTTATCATAGATTACCTTTATTTATCATGATGTTGAATCAATATTTTTAATTCTAGCATGTTGTAGCTTGTTCGTATATGTAATATTTTTATTTGATTTTATGTTTCAATTCAAGTTTAATAATATGTTTATTTCTAGCCTATGCTAGTGGGTTGGGATAAAACTCCAATAATGGAGCAAAATTCTAAGCCCTCTTTTGGAGTATCAAGTTAGCCATCTCCATTGGAATCAAAACCCTCTTAATAGAGGGACTCTCCAAACTTGTCATTGATGTAGTCAGAGATAAGGATAGAATAGGATGTAAATTTGAGGACATCATTCAAGATATAAAATACCTCCTTATGGGTTTTGAAGAGTTTGAAGTCAAACATTTCTATAGGGAGGGAAATCAAGTGGCAGATGCAATGTCTAACTTAGGAATGAATATTTTCCCTCTAAGGTGTTGGAGGAAAACAATCAATTTGCCCACAAATATTAGATAAATCCTTTTGGAGGCCCAACCTTTCTTGACATAATGGCTCACATCAACTATTATAGATTAAATTAATTCCTTATTTATTTTCTTGGTAGCTTTATGCTGGACATTGGTCACATTAAGGGTAGGAAAGGTGTTGTCATCATAGTCTAGCAAGTGATGTATGAGCTCACTTTAGATATGAGTATTTACACTTCAATTAATATCAATATCACATGAAGCATATTCATTTCTTGGTAGTGCTTGCCCAAATAGGAAATCCTTGTAAGCTTCCCTATTTGTGCAATCATTACTTGATTATCTTGTATAATCTAAAAAAAGGGGGTTAGGATTTGAGTGATTTTAAAGGATGGTTACCTAATGATAACCATTCCTTTGCATCTAGACTATTCAACTCAATTATATTTAATCATTAGTGGCTAATTATGGTCTTAACTGAGTCTACCTATAATTTAAGAAGCTTTCAATCATGGGAGGTGATAAGGTTAGAATGGAACCTTTATCTTGTGATGAGACCAAAGCAGACAACATGGTTTAGAGTATTTGTTATGAAGGAGGTATTAATTATTTCTTATAATGCCTCAATGTCTATGATGAGAATCTATCATCTTAGTTTGCAATGAGCTAGGATATAGATCACAAAGTTCATGTCAATGGTATTCAGTTTGAAATTAGCAAAGAATTAATTATGAAGGCCATGGGTTTGAGCTACGAGGATAAAAAATTGAAGAGACTCACTACATTCCAAGACCTGAAGGGAATGAAAAGATTCTTTAAAGAAGTTGAGTCTCTGATGAAACTATAGGGAGGTTTTGATAAGGATAGTCTAGTTAAGCTATGTGATAAGGTATGTTTCACTATCATGAAGTATTTCACCCTTAAAGGGAATTATAAGTGTTTTTATCATTACCAGTTTTCTCTTCTAAATCACTTTCAACACAAAGTTCTTATCAACTTTCCTTCTTTCCTTCTATCATCCTTAAAGACTTCTGTCAAATCTATGAAAAATGTTATTGATTACAACCTAGCTACCTCTTCCATTCTACTTCACCAAGGTCTTATTTTTAAGCTTTACCACTTTCACCTTGCTTTGTGTCCATCTAAAATTTTAAAGGATTTTGTGATTTATGAATCTCATGAAAGTGACTCAGAATACAATAACCCCCTAAGTGCCATATTTGGTCGTATAAGACCCCATGGTTCCCTTTCTAAGTCTAAGGACTTTGTCACCCCTTCTTTGAACTCCACCCTTAAGAAATATTGATTTTCCTCTCTCCTGCTAGGTTTAGTTTGTCCATCTCCTAAAATTAAAAATCTAGATCTCTCAATCCTTCTCAATCTCTGGTTGTGGAAGGGCTATGTGAGTTGAAGACTAGTCCTACTATTTTTGTAAATAAGAAGAGGAAATTTCTCCCCAAGGTTGTTTCATCAAATAAAAATTTGGGCAAGAAAAAGACTAAACAAGTGGTGGGTGAAGAGCACCCAAAATAGGCTACAGATAAAGAGCACTTGGAGGCCTAGGTGTAAGGGGATGTTGATGTGGATGAAGAGTCTAGAATTAAATCTTAGAGTTTCATAGCTATAAATCCACGTATCAGGAGATCCAGTAGACTTGTAGGGGTAAAGCCCCTTTGGTGAATATTGTTGATTATCCCTCTACTTTAGATCTAGATAAGGAATTAGGTATTTTAAAATTCAAACCTAATTTGGGCTAGTAGATAGATAAGGAAGGAACTAGTCACTTTCAGGAGATGAATAATTCCTTATATGACTCAATTAAGGAGGATTATAAGGACACCTATGATGATGATAGTTAGATCAAAAGGGATTTGGAGGAAGTAAAAAATGGTTTACACTCACTCTAGAACAAAATGAAAGTGTTGACAATAATCTGCTTGAAGGTTGTTCATTGAGCTACTTCTTCATTGATGATTGTATAAGAGGATCCAAAAGAAGATAAGAATATTGAAGTTAAAATTGCCAATAAAGAGGAGCTTCTCAGTTTCATAAAATATGACTAGAAAGACTTGATTAACAAGTAGTGTTTATGCCATGGTTGCCTTCAAGTTTGTTTTTGGTTTGTTATTTGGTTGTCATTTAGTTGTGGTTTATTTGTTGTTAGTGGAATTTGGCCTATCCTAATGCCCCTTTGGTTTTTTGTACTTGGGATATACATAATTTTTATAGAATTATAATATCAAAAAAATGTTTATTTCTATATTTTTATTTTCTTTCATGTTTTAATTCAAGTTTAATAATATGTTTATTTCTGCATTATACAATTTATGGTATTTAATAAATTATTCATATCATATAAATGAAAATTTACTACTAAACTAGTAGTAAATATAATTATTATTAAATTAATAACCAATGTATCAATAGACTATTAGTTGACAGAAATTAGTGAACAAAAATAATTATATAAACTAGCAAATGATGGTAATTAAAACTTAAAATGACTAAATTTACTACTAATTAATAGAAATTAGTCAATTAAAATGACTAAATATACTACTAATTGATGTCAATTAATAATTAAATTGAAAAAAATATACTACCAATTGACAGAAATCAATGAATAAATATGACTAAATATATGACCAATTGATAGCAAAATAATGATTGAAATGACTAAATATACTATCAATGGACAAAAATTAGTTAATACAAATGACTAAATATACTACCAATGGATAAAAATTAGTGAATAAAAATGACTAAATATACTACTAATTGATGGAAATTAATGATTACAATGACAAAATAAATGACTACCATGACTAAACAAATGTCCAGTTAACAACAATTAATGACTAAATATACTACCAAATTGATCAATCAAAACAACCAATAAATGACTAAAAATGGTTTAGTCATAAATTTAGTCACATTATAAATGACTGGAAATAAACTACTAATGGTCACATGACCATTGTTAGTCACTTATATGCAATTTTTAGTAGCTTTTTAGTCATTTATTTTTGTTTTTTTACTAGTGTACAAAACCTCCAATATAGCTCAAAACATGTAACATGATGTTGAAAGTGCTAGTGAAATGTCATCAAATCCTTAAAACAACCTTCGTAGAATTCATTATGGTCTCATAAGCCTAAAAATCACCTTATTTGTCTATAAACTTACTCGGTCCCTTTTTAGCAATGTTTAAGGTCTTTTTGTGAAAGTTATGTATTTCTAAGTTTTTGAGGTTTCAATCTAGGCCTATATATACCATGTTTGTGCCCCCCAATTTTCATGATTGCTTAGGTATATGTCTGAGGACCTCCAATATCCATCTAGTTTGTATAATCAGGGTCCTTAAGCTCTATTATATGCCACTTTCATACTCCTATAGTTTCACTATGTTACCCCAATTTTCATACATCACACTTCATATGTCTCCACTGCCACCCTCCTTTATTCATCCACCCTTCCTCACAAGATTTGATCATTTAAATGTGACCTCTATACCTCATATAACCATAAAAATCATTGATACCACTATGTATTATACCTATATGGTCATATATTAATTTGAGAGCACAAATGTGCACCTACAACTAACCCTTTTAGGGCTACTGTAGCAAGGTCCCAAGAGGCACTATGTGGGTTATGCAAGGCATGACAGTTGGTATGAGTATTAAAGAGTGTGAATCCTAAAGTGTTAAATTGTGATATGAAATCTTCATACCATAATTTATAAGAAATATATGGATCACCTCCATCCTATATAGGCTTGGTAACAAGGCCCTATAGACAGTCATAAATGGAAGGTGGTTACATGTGGCATCACTAGTCTATATTAGTGTCTCCATATTACAAGAAATAACAAGGAAATGATAATGTAAGAGATTTCAAGGTTTGTACCTATAATAATTCAACCTATTTTTTACCATCTATGGGAAGGTAGAGTAACACCTACACAGTTATGAAACCACATAGGCATATACAAACATGAGACCCAAGACCGATTAGAGGGTAAGGTGTATAAGGGAATAAGCATTGAAAAACCATCCTATAAGCATTATAATGGCCTTGAGAATATGATGAAGACATATATTTACACTAACACCTAAATAATAAATTTTAAAATTGATACTCAGAATCTATATGCCTCAGTGTATAGTCAATAGGCAATTTGGAGCTAGTTTTAGCTAAAATGGTGATTTGGGACCCTTTTAGGCATGACCAAGCCCTAATTTTTTTTAATAATGGTCATAATGACCCATTAAAGGAATTCATAGGTTTAATTGGTTAATAAAAATAGTGGTTATACCCACTATTTTGTCTTAGACCAAGGCTTATTTGTTATGGTTGTTAAGTGAATTAAAAGGTACACCATGCTACATAAGGTCTACAGATAGTATAAACTCCTCAAAAATATTTTTTTATAGTTAATTATGGTGTTTAAAGGATATTAAACATATTACATAGGTATAATACCTAGACTAATAGCTTAAAACATTGAAGATAAGCTAATATAGTGAGGCACACAGGCTTGCACATAGACCCTAGTACCACATTAAGTTTCTTTCAAGATATTGTAATTAGTTGAATGACTAATGTAAGATTTATGAGAGTTTTCAAGACCTAAAAATAAGGTTATATATTCCAATAGGTGGTAAAATTTATTAGAGTGCCCTCAAGACTTGCTTGAACCAATTCATCTACACAGTCAATTTAAGGACCATCTTCACATGTTCATTCACTTCACCACATGCATGCTAAAAGACCAATATCCTAGGGAGGTTTAAGTATCCATATGGAATAAACATCCATATAATATTGATTTTTAATTGGGGGATAGGCTTTATGAAAAAAAATTAAGAAAATAAGTGCTCAAAACTACTCGTAAAAAACCCTAACATCATCTTCTAACATTTATATCTCCAAGCACCCTCTACATGGGAACCTAGACCATTCATGAAATACGATGAGGTTAGTGCCCTAAACATCCATGGCATTTGTTCTTGGTTTGGATGTTTGTACTCTATGATCCATTATTAAGATGGTGGACATCTCAAACCTTGCATAAACCCTAAAAGCGACATAATGGTGTAATTTGACTCTAAAACCCATCAAAATGAGGAATTTTGTTCATGAAATGACATTTAAGGTCTCCTAAGGTACTTTGAGAATCATAATGACCCTTTGGTTATCATGTGTAGGGGTGAAGTTGTACAAAATAAACCTAAAAGTGTCAATTTGAGATTAAAAAAATGAGGATACTAAGAATTTTTATGTGCAAAATGAAGTTAGAGAGGGATAATGAGTCTTAAATAATATATTTAATCCCTCTAATAACTTCCATGTTGACCACCATGATTGGTTCAATAGGAATAAAAGTATAGGTATTAGAATGCATGGTTGTATATATCCTAAGGAGGATAAATGATACACTAAAGTCGATGATGATACCTTATAAGGTATATAATTTTTTTTCCAAGTTATACATCCCTAGTATTGAGGTCAAGGTTCAAGGATTATGTTTATAGATAGACCAATCCTCAACCTCCACTAGGATTGTGCCATCAAAAGGTGAGGTAGAAGACAAGTTGGGAAATATGAATGCTTTTAATCAAAATGGGGAAGGCTATTACATTATTTGAAATCCCTTTGACTAACTCATACCCTTGAAAATCCATTATATAAAAACTTTCTACTTGTAGATATATAGGGTAACTCAAAGAACATGTTCTTCATACAAGGAACATCTTAAAGTTCTCATCACAGCTTGAGTATAATGCATGGGGAGATCAACATTACATGGAAGGTAAGGAAGCATATGATTTTAAATTTGTTTCAAGTGGTTCAAATATCCAAGCCTTGATCTCTATGATCCATGCCTAAGATTACCAAACACCCCTAAACCTCTTTTAAACCCTAATAGTGACCTGTCTAGAGAGGTTTAGGTAAAAATGCATCCAAATGCCTATATGTTTCTTGTTTAACACTTGGATCATGCTATCATCACATAGAGGGTCCTTTTCATGGATTTAGATAATATAATAATTTTATATACACCTCTTGAAGAAGTAAAATTTTAGGGTTTTAGGCATTGATTATGTTGCATAACTTAACTAAAAGTTCAAAATCATGGAAAGGGTAGGATCAAGGCTTGTTATACCCATTAAATTCCAATATGTTGCATGGGATTGACTGAAAGTGCCTCTATCATCTACATCTAAACTGTCAATTTGTGAAGCAATTTAAGGGGCCTAGTCATGCAAGGATAATATGTGTTGTAGGTAAAGAACACTTGAAAGGTATAAATAAAAATACATTATAGGTTATCCAAAGATGATATATTTCTTATTAGGTTATTTGAGAACCCAGTTTAAATGTTTAATCATTCAAGCCGTAGGTATGAGTAGAAAATTGAAGGACAAGAAAAACAAACCTATTTATATGGAAAATAGAAGAGTCCAATAGGTCAATAATGGTGTAAAATCATTGATGATCCATCTTTAAACATTTTTAATTTACATATAGGTGAGACTACCCTAAAATATAGGTCATTATGATAGGTTAAAGGTAATTTTATGGAGCATTTAGTATGCACATTGAAGGAGAGGTTGCCCAACACCTCAATGAGGCCTATTTACACCCCATTAGTGTTCAGTAACTATAATTAGAGGGAATATTGAGATATTTAAATTGTGTTTAAGGTATGCATTAGGGCAAATTTTAGAATTATAGCCTTAATATGCTAAGGTAGACCCATTGAATGCATGTTAATACATGAATATGTAAATATACCTATGTAACCATCATACACCATTCTACTTAAGTAAGCATTTAGATATTACTTTGGTTTCCCTTGATAGGGTGTAGCAAAGCTCTACCAAAATTACCTTTTAACTCTTTTGAATAAATATAAGACATTTTCATATTCTTGATTGAATTTTAGTGTACTTTATGAAAGTTTGATTTGCATAATGTATGTATTATGTTATCATCTATAGTTCCTTTCATGTACCTAGCTTCAGTTTTTCATTTTACTATAGGTTGTATGATGTGTTAGCAAGTAGTATTTCCCTTAAAGTTTCATTAGCTCATAGTGTCTTAATCAAATTTATGCCTTTTTCCTTTAGTTTCAAGATCTTATTCAACATCCATATAAAATACCAATACTTAAAACACTATCAATAATTCTAGTCAATCATTATTTCCATCAAGTTTATTGCTAATCTCTTAAGGAAATGATTATGAGTGGATATCTTATCAATTGGTGCATCGCCACTTAGGGTATGATTATGAGTGGGTCTCTTATCAATTGGTGCATCGCCACTTAGGGTATATTCTTGCATTAGTGTTCATATCTCTTTACCTTTTCATTGTGATAAGTTAGGTCTTAGATAGTATTGAATTATAAAATTAGAGTACCTAACCCCATTAAATCTAGAGGTATGACCTATATATTAGGTAACCCAAAGTCTAAGTTCACTCCCATGTTGGACTAGTTTTGAGGTTTGGACAAGAACACTCTTCTCCTCAACTAGGATGCAACCTAGATCACTAACAGTACATAGAAACTAAATTTTATATTTAGTGATGTAATATGGATATGAGTATTAGGTTAAACCCATAATTACATGATGTCTATAAATATAACATTATGTATCCCTACATGATAATCAGTAATAGTTTTAAAATATCAAAACATAGTTTCTAGGGAAATCTAAATAAATAGAAAATAAATTTTGAAAAGCAATGTCAAAAACTATTTTGTAGCATTCAATGAATTTGAATAAATATTTATACAATGGTATAAGGTTGGCCAATATAGTTAGAATCTAATTTATGCTAAAAGTGAAACATGAAAAATTATATCAAATTAGATGATGCAATTAAAAACATAAAACTAAACTATATATGCCTAGCTGATACAATTTGTTTAAACACATAACATACTCAAGCTAGTTGATTCCATTCATAGATTAGAAATAAACTATATTGATCTAGTTAATATATTTAGTTGAAGGAATGAAGGTGATGGTGAGGTTCACACTAGGTTCACTAGAATGTATGCACTATCTAGGATTATAATACAACTATCCTATCTCAATATATAGGGACTAAGATAAGGTTGATAAAATATGTCATGTGATACCAAATGTTTGGGTAGTGACCAATGTATTCATAGAAATTGAATAGGGGCACCTAAATATTAATATTATGGCACAAAAAATATCTCTAATTATACCTGTATGAAAATAAATTATTATAAATAAGCAATGTAAGTAGTTATATAAGAAAAGTAAAGTAAATGGGAAGGGTTAGAATGATAAAAAAGGTAAGGTGCCATGGTCATAAAAATATGGTCTAGGCAACACAAAGTGGAATATGGCAATTCTAAATAAGCATATAGGTACATAGGTTTATTTAGTATAGATATAACATATACAATGATACACACACTTTAATTCATTAAGAAAAAATCAACATATACCTACTAAGTAAACAAAGGAAAGAGTATAAGGTTAGAAATATTTAACTTGGAGTGAACCTATCGAGCATCAACTTCCCCCTTGGCCAATGGTTCTTTTAAATAAATTTTTATTCCTTTGAATACTTTAAATGGTTTTTAGAAGACCTAATAATACTCCCAATGAATTTTATTGAATCTCCAAGGCATATTTAAGACAAGATTCCTTCAAGATAAGATTATAAGGCAAACACCTCTTTTAGACACTAATTCTAAATTATATAACACCTTGATGTTGTATACTTGGAAACTAATTCTCATAGTTGTAATCTTTAGTTATAAGACCTTATTATGTCCAAAAGGCTCATATACACTATCTCTCTATGCCAAATATATTATATTCTAATATAATCAATGTCATTATAATGACCTAGGTTTAGATGATATTTTATGATTATATAGCATCTCTATCTTGTACACTTGGAAAACTTAGATCTTGGTAGTTCCTCTCAATTCTACACCTTTCCCATTTTATATAGGTCTCACATCTACTCTATCTTTGTTCCAATTATCCTATATCTATTAGTCTTACCAATCTTATGTTGACGACCCAAGCCTTATATCTTACCTAGAATGCTTAAAATATACTTATCTTCCATATATGCAATTTTAGTTGTAGTACCTACTCTCTTGCTTCCTAAACACTAATGTCTGAGACATATATTCATATCAACATTATTGTCTTGTCGCAATACAAGTGTCTAGTACCCTAAAGTCATCCAATCTACAAATGAAATGTATCCTAATGGTCACCCTAAGTGATTTAATGTGAGTTATTACTCCAAAGGGATTGATATAAATACATTATCAACCCTCATTCGTTACTCACATGGAAAATACCAAAGTGACTAAGATGATTTACAAAAAAAACTCTATCAATTATTTAATTGAACAAAGCTTTCTTATTTATTCCTATTTCCATACTAGTCATAGGGATTACATATCTACCAGTTTGAAGTACTAAAGGAGCATCCTAAGGGCCTAATTTGCTAAGTTACAAACTAGGTCACTCTTATACTTAATTTTCACATATTATATCATTCACACACAAGGAAATACATAGGAGAGAAGTACACAAGTTTGATGCCTTGTATATGTAGGTAGTGCCCACTAAAAGCAAGGTATTTATGGTAACTCAATACCATGTGCACACTAACCCATTTTTTCCCAAGGTCACTATGAAGGTGGAAAATTAAGGTTTTGCCATTTCAAAAGTAGTGACTTTCCATGTCTCAGATATGAATACACTAGAGTGAAGGTGAAGATAAACTCAAAATCATCTAGGTGGTAATATCTTGTTTTTTTAGATACTCCATACATGACACTAGCATCAAACCCAGATAGTAGCATTGACACAACCATCCTAGGCTGATGTTATTATCTAGATAACCAAAAGCACAAAAACCAAAATATTCCAATTTTCTCATTATCTCCTTCCATATTTCTTTTTACTTGTTCTAAATTCATAATTTTGTTAGCATCAAAACAAGTTAAGTACTCCACTTCTTTGTCGTTTATATATCTAGCATAATTATACTTTCCATATTTAAACTATCTCAACATAATAAATTCAATGTATTCTTATATCTAAGGTTAGCATTTAATTAGCCTACTATAGATCTAATTATCAACTTATGTCATTTCATTTCTATAACCCATTTAACATATAGATAACCATAATATAGATATTTTTAGGGTAAAAAATTTGGTGAACCAGATCTTTGAACATCAAAACCTAAGACACTTAGGGTTTAATAATGTTTTTATTATTGAGACCTAAATTATTATACATTTTACAAGCATGATTTATGTGTACATATCTATAAATTATTTCATTCTCTAATACATTATAGTGGTTATCATTTGTTTCATCTCATGCCTATTTAACTAATTTTGATATATAAGGGATTCAAAGCCTACTTTCCTACATACTCCTAATGTTTACAATGAGATTTTACCTATCACTAAAAAATTCCAAAGGGAGTGCATAAATAAATCATCCTACCTAGGGCATGGTATTTCCTAATACAAAAACATTGACACCAAAACCTTATTGTGGGAATTGTTTCACAATTTATCACATTACATGGAAGTTATTTTAGATGCATTACATATGACCTTACTGTATTATTATTGTAAATATTTTCATTGATGTTAAAAGTCTAAGAATATATCATTTAATGTCTAAAGGTGTTTTTAATGTTCATATCTTGGCTAAAGTATGTTAATATTAATTAAATATCAACAAATATATTTTTGGTTTCATAAAGACAAAAGAGGGCCCATGAGGAAGTCAAAGAGTCACCAAGTAAAGACAAAAGAGGGAAAGGACACATTTTCCAATGAAGGGTCACCTTGAGGAATTGGAAGATTCACTAGATAAAGACAAAAGAGGGAAATGAAAAATTTCCCCATGAAGGGTCACCTTGAGGAATTTGAAGGGTCATGCAAGACAAGTTTGGCACCATTTTCTATGTGAATTAAAAGGTCTCAAAGAGTAAATTCTAAAGGTAATTTTGAAGGCTATAAAATGAGGTTTGGGAATCCATTTTGAAGTATGGAATTGAATGTTTTTATTTAGCTAAGAAAAGCATAGGAGAGTAGAGAAAAGAGAAGAGATATAGTAGTGTGCTATCATTTGTTGAGAAAGCAACATTAAGAGATAGTGGTGTTTTACACAAAAGAGGGGTTTTTCTATTGTGGGTTGGCGATTATGAATCATTTTTGTGTTGGCACTGAGAAATGGGTTTTTTCTTTTAAAATTTGGTACTTGTAGACATTGTAAACTTGAGTTGATGTTCATTTATATATTTGAGATTATTCTCTATGGTCTTTCCCACTTTGGGTTTCCATGTAAAATCTAGAGTCTCTCTCTCTTTTATGTGGTGCATGTTATTGATTTTAGTTTTATTGCATATCTTGAATGTATGATTAAGTGGTTAAAGCAAAATGAATTTGATTAAGTAAAAGATATACCTCATGCTTAACAATTTATATTAGAGGAGGGTCCTTTGGGAAGAGTTTAATATCTTGAAGGTAGATTGAAGAAAGCATGATGGCCAAGTATCTAAAGAAGGAGAATAAAGAGTTTAAATATGTGGTCAAGGCTCTTAAGGAACATGTGTGTATCTTGGAATCTAAGTTGGCTATAGAAGAAAAAGAAGATAATATGTTTATTCAAAATCTTAAGAATTAGTTAGAGGTTGCATATTCAAGTTTGAAATCAAGAGAAGAAATCTATAATCAGTTGAAGGTTGAGATAGGTTCTTTGAAATATAAACATGAGAGGCTCATAATCAAGGTGAGAAATATAATGAAATATCAATCCAAGGTGAGAAGGATGCAAGTTTTAAAGTCAAATTAAAGAAGCCAATTAGGTAGCCCAATGCCTTCAGGTTTTCTAATTCTTTTCATGGCCATTTTTTTATTTGTCACCATGTTGGTCATAGGGCAAGAGACGATTTGAGGAGAATTAATCAGTCAAAGAGAGATTTTAGTCATATTCAAGAAAAATGTGTGAGAAATATTGTTTGTTTTTGTTGTCATAAGGTTGGTCATATTACTAAATTATGTCCAAATGAAGTAAAGAGATCCTCAAGGTATGTCAAAGGATATGAAGCCCCTAGAAGGTATGAGAAGGTCCAAACTTAGGTTTGGAGACCTAAGACAATAAAGGCTAATTAGTTTGAGTCTAATAGTGAGAATAGATTACTTGCTATATTGGAGAAAGAATCAGATAGGAAGGACTATGTGGAACTTTTGTTATCAGGAAAGATAATGAATACTAGTCATAAATATCCTATAGATCAAATGTAATATCTTATTACATTTGAGCATGAGCCTTATCAAGATAAGATAGTTGTAAGATTTGAAAAGATGAATAACATCATATATTTTGAGGTTAGTGAGTCAAAGAAGTTAGACATGCCTAAATGGATTCTAAGAGAAAGAAATTAGTATTATGGGTGCAAGAAGAGCAAGGAAGTAACAGAGGATATGTGGGCATCTCCTGAGTTCATTTTTTTCTAAGACCCTTTGTTTGGGGTGTCTCCTCTAGGATTCAAGGAGACAATTTACAAAAAAAATTAAATCATGGTGCATGCTTTTGGGTCTTTGTTGTGTTGCATGACAAGAAAGTCATGAAAGTGAGTTGGTAGATTAATATATATATCAGTTAAGGGGGAGCTAAGTATTAGCTCCAAAATAGACTTTTTTCCATTGATGTCAAAGGGGTAAAAACATAGGAATATGTTCAAAAAATAGGATGATATATTAAGGGGGAGTTACCATATGTTTTCAATTGGTTTAGTTTGCAATTTATGTATGTCTCAATTTTAGGTTGGCATGTGTAGTATAGGTTTTTAGAATGTTAGAGTGTGTTAATATTAATTAAATATTAACAAATATATTTTTGGTTGTATAAAAACAAAAGAGGGCCCATAAGGAAGTCAAAGAATCTCCAAGTAAAGACAAAAAAGTTAAAGGCCACATTTTCCCATGAAGGGTCACCTTGAAGAATTCAAAGAGTCACAAAATAAAGACAAAGAAGGGAAAGGACACATTTTCCCATGAAGGGTCACCTTGAGGAATTTTAAGGGTCATGCAAGACATGTTTGGTGCCATTTTCTGTGAATTAAAAGATCTCAAAGGGTGAATGCCAAAGGTCATTTGGAAGGCTATAAAATGAAGCTTGGGAAGCCATTTTGAAGTATGTAAGTAAATGATTTTATCTACCTGAGAAGAGCAAAGAGAAGAGAAGAGATATAGTAGTGTTCTATCATTTATTGAGAAAGCAACATTGAGAGATAGTGGTGTTTTATACACAAGAGGGGTTGGTGCTCTTATGGTTTGGTACTCACGAATAATTATTTAGTTGGTTCTAAGAAAATGGGTTGGTACTCCTATAAGTTGGTGCTTGTGAACATTGTAAACATGAATTGGTGCAATTATTCTCTATGGTTTTTTCCCACTTTGGGTTTCCACGTATAATTTTATGTCTCTCTCTCTCTCTTTTATGTGGTGCATGTTATTGCTTTTAGTTTTATTGCATATCTTAAATGTATGATTAAGTGGATAAAGTAAAATGAATTTGATTAAGTAAAAGATATTTCCCATGCTTAACAATTGGTATCATAGTAGGGTCCTTTAGAAAGATTTTAACACCTTGAAGGTTGATCAGGGAAAGCACGATGGCCAAGCAGATAAAGAAGGAGAATCAAGAGTTGAAATCTATGGTCAAGGATCTTAAGGAATATGTGTGTATCTTGGATTCTATGTTGGCTATTGAAGCAAAATAAGATAAGATATTTATTTAGGATCCTAATAATCAACTAGAGGTTTCATATTCAAGTTTGAAATAAAGAGAAGAATAGTGAAATCTGTTGAAGATTGAGTTAGGTTATTTGAAGGATAAACATGAGAGGCTCATAATCTAGGTTCAAAAATATCATGAAATATCAATCCAAGGTGAGAAGGATGCAATTTTTAAAGTCAAATTGAAGAATTCAATAAGGTAGCATAATGCCTTTAGGTTTTCCAATTCTTTTCATGGCCATTTTTTTGTTTGTCATCATTTTGGTCATAGAGCAAGAGACTATTTGAGGAGAAGCAATTAGTCAAAGAGAGATTTCAGTCACCTTTGAAAAAAAGGTTTGAGAAATGTTGTTTTTTTGTTGTCATAAGGTTGGCCATATTGCTAAATTAGGTCCAAATGGAGTAAAGATATCCTCAAGGTATGTCAAAGGGTACGAAGCCCCTAGAAGGTATGAGAAGGGCCAAACTCAAGTTTGGAGACCTAAGATAGTAAAGGTTGATCAAGTTGAGACTAAGAGTGAGATTAGACTACTTGCCACATTAGAAAAAGAATTAGATAGGAAGGACTATGCAGAACTCTTGTTATCAGAAAAGATAGTGAATACTAGTCCTAAATAGCCTATAGATCAAAGAGAATCTCTTGTTGCATTTAAGCATGATCCTTGTTAAGATAAGATAGTTTCAATAGTTGAGAAGATGAACAACATCATATATGTTGGGGTTAGTGAGTGAAAGAAGTTAGACATGCCTAAAAGGATTCTAACAGAAATAAATCAATCTTATGGGCACAAGAAGATCAAGGAAGTAAAAGAGGAGATGTGGGCATCTCTTGAGTTCATTTTTTTCTAGGACCCTTTGTGTGGCATGTCTCTTCTAGGCTTCAAGGAGACACTTCATAAAATGGATTAAAGTATGGTGGATGATATTGGGTATTTTTTGTGTTGCATGAAAACAAAGTAATGAAGTTGACTTGATAGTTTAATTTGTATATCAGTTGAGGGGGAGCTAAGTGTTAACTCTAGGATAGACTCTCTACCATTGATGTCAATAGGGGAGAAACATAGGAATAGGTTCAAAAAATAAGATGTAACAATTAGGGGGATTTAATATATTCTTTTAGTTGGTTTAATTTGTAGTTTGTGTAGGTCTCAGTTTCAGGTTGGCATGTGCAATACAATTTTCAAAATGTTGTAGTTTCAGTTTGATGTTGCCATCAATAACAAAGGGGGAGATTTTTGGAACAATTTTCATTGATGTCAAAAGTATATAAATATAGCATTTAATGTCTAAAGGTGTATTTAATGTTCATATCTTGGCTAAATTATGTTAGTATTAATTAAATATTAATGAATATATTTTTGGTTGCACAAAGACAAAATAAGGACCATGAGGAAGTCAAAAAGTCACCAAGTAATGACAAAAGAGGGAAAGGATGAATTTTTCCAAGAAAGGTCACCTTGAGGAATTCAAAGAGTCACCAGATAAAGACAAAAGAGGGAAAGGACACATTTTCCCATGAAGGGTCACCTTAAGGAATTTGAAGGGTCATACAAGACAAGTTTGGTGCCATTTTATATGTGAATTGAAAGGTCTCAAAGGATGAATTCCAAAGGTAAGTTGGAAGGCTATAAAAGGAGGCTTGGGAAGCTATTTTTAAGTATGGAAGTGAATTATTTTATCTAGCTAAGAAGAGTAGAGGAGATCAAAGTAAATAGAAGAGATATAGTAGTGTTTTATCATTTGTTTAGAAATCAACATTGAGAGATAGTGGTGTTTTATACACAAGAAGGGTTCATGCTCTTGTGGGTTGGTGCTCATGAATCATTGTTGTGTTGGTGCTCAACAAAAGAGTTGGTGCTTGTGAACATTGTAAACTTGAGTTGGTTCTCGTTTGTATACTTGAGATTATTGTTCATGGTTTTTCCCACTTTGGGTTTCCACATAACATTTAGTGTCTCTCTTTATTTTATGTGGTACATGTTGTTGCTTTCAATTTTACTGTATATCTTGAATTTATGACTAAGTATTTAAATCAAAAGGAATTTGATTACATAAAATATATATCTCATGTTTAACAATTGGTATCATAGCAGTGTCCTTTGGAAATGGTTTAATAGCTTGAAGTTAGATCAAGGAAAGCATGATGGTCAAGTAGCTAAAGAAGGAGAGTCAAGAGTTAAAATATTTGGTTGAGGCTCTTAACGAATAGGTGTGTATCTTAGATTCTATGTTGGCTATATAATTAAAAGAAGATAAGATGTTTATTCAAGATCTTAAAAATCAGCTAGAGGTTGCACATTCAAGTTTAATATCAGAAGAAGTGTGTAATTAGTTGAAGGTTTAGTTAGGCTATTTGAAGGATAAGCGTGAGAAGATCATAATAAAGGTTGAGAAAGACCATGAAATATCAAACCAAGGTGAGAAGGATGCAATTTTTAAAGGTAAATTAAAGAATCCAATCAGGTATCCGAATGACTTCATCTTTTCCAATTATTTTCATGGCCATTATTTTGTTTGTCATCATGTTGGTCATAGGGCAAGAGACTATTTAAGGAGAAGCAATCAATCAAAGAGAGATTTAAATCATCTTCAAGCAAAAGGTATGATAAATGTTGTTTGTTTTTTTGTCATAAGGTTGGCCATATTGCTAAGTTATGTCCAAATGGAGTAAATAGATCCTCAAGGTATGTTAAGGGATATAAATCCCATAGAAGGTATGAGAAGCACTAAACATAGGGTTTGAGACCTAAGATAGTAAAGGTTGATCAATTTGAGTCTAAGAGTGAGAATAGGTTACTTGCTACATTGGAGAAAGAATTAGATAGGAAGGACCATGTGGAACTCTTGTTATCAGTAAAGACAGTGAATACTAGTCTTAAATAGCCTAAAGATCAAAGAGAATCTCTTGTTACATTTTATCATGAGCCTTGTCAAGATAAGACCTTTTCAAGAGTTAAGAAGATGAACAACAACATGGATGTTAAGGTTACTGATTCAAAGAATTTATGCATCCCTAAATGGATTCTAAAAGAAAGAAATCAATCTTATAGGTGTAAGAAGATCAAGATAGTAACAAAGGAGATGTGGGAATCTCCTAAGTTCATTTTTTTATAAGACCCTTTATGTGGGGTGTCTCTTCTAGGCTTCAAGGAGACACTTTACATAAAAAATTGAAGCATGGTGGATGTTATTGGGTCTTATCTATGTTGCATAACAAGAAAGTCATAAAGGTGAGTTGATAGATTAAATTTTATATCAGTTGAGGGGGAGTTAAGTGTTATCTCTAGGATAGACTCTTTACCATTGATGTCAAAGGAGAAGAAACACAAGAACATGTATAAGAATAGTTTCAAAAAAGAGGATGCTATAGTAAGGGGGATTTACTGTATGTTTTTAGTTGGTTCAGTTTGTAATTTATGTAGGTCTCAGTTTTAGGTTGGCATACATAGTACAAGTTTTTAAAATGTTGTATTTTTAGTTTGAGGTTGCCATCAATAACAAAGGGGAAGATTGTTTGAAATATTATTATTGATGTAAAAAGTCTAGAAATATAACATTTAATATCTAAAGGTGTTTTTAATGTTCATATCTTGGCTAAATTGTGTTAATATTAATTAAATATTAATGAATATATTTTTGGTTGCATAAAGACAAAAAAGGACCCATAATGAAGTCAAAGAGTCACCAAGTAAAGACAAAAAAGGGAAATGATGCATTTTCCCATGAAGGGTTACCTTGATGAATTTGAAGAGTGACTAGATAAAGACAAAATATGGAAAGGATACATTTTCCCATGAAGGATCACCTTCAAGAATTTGAAGGGTCATGTAAGATAAGTTTGGTGCCATTTTCTATGTGAATTGAAAGATCACAAAGGGTGAATACCAAAGGTCAGTTGGAAGGCTATAAAAGGAGGCTTGGGAAGCCCATTTTGAAGTATGGAATCAAAATGATTTTATCTATGTAATAAATGTAGAGGAGAGTAGATGAAAGAGAAGAGATATAGTAGTGTGCTATCATTTGTTGAGAAAGAAACATTGAGAGATAATGGTGTTTTATACATAAGAGGGGTTGGTGCTCCTATGGATTGGTGCTCATGAATCATTATTGTGTTGGTTCTTAGAAAATGGGTTGGGAGTCATGCAAGTTGGTGCTTGAAAACATATTAAACTTGAGTTGTTGCTCATTTATATACTTGAGATTGTTCTCTATAGTTTTTTTCACTTTGGGTTTCCACATAAAATCTAGTGTCTCTCTCTCTTTTATGTGATGCATGTTATTGCTTTCAATTTTATTGTATATCTTGAATGTATGATTAATTGGTTTAATCAAAAGTAATTTTATTAATTAAAAGATGTATCCCATGCCTAACAATTATAATGGTGAACCACCATATGTGGCCTTTATCCTAAACTCTATAAATTGGATTGAGCATAATATATCCTTTTAAAAGGAGGATTTTCCACCCTAACACCTTATAAATAGACATTTTACACTTTATATCCAACTATGTGTTTTTAAAAAAATGCTGAAATGAGTTATCATGGATAATGATTCTAGACTCAAAAAATGCAACATATAATTTCTCCCTGTAATGGGCATTAAACCATCAAATTTGGAACCATATAATATGAATATCAATGGATTTGATAATATTATATGGTATGTATTGGGACATATAGCATTGATTATTACTATGGGTCCTTGTACATATCCTAATTTGTGCCAACTTATGCCAAATAACTTTAACTATAACATCTTATTGGGACAATCTTGGATACATAAAATGTATGTGATTCCTTCAAAATTGCATGTAATCTTAAAAAAATCATTGTGGAATCCTTTACACAAGTTTAGTAGATCTAAATCCCTTAAAATTATATGAAATGGTCCAATAAATATACAATCTTAAACCAAAATACTATGGATGAGTCCAAAATTGACACACTAGTACATGAATCTAATCAGATTATGATATCCAAAGTGCTAAAAAGATAATTTACACATTTACCTTAGTATCTAGATTCACTACTTTAGTGGTTAATAGAGTAATATATTATCTCTCCCTTATCCTATATATGTTGATATGAATCAAACTCTACCCAAAGGATATGATGTGAATGTTTATTGTCACTATCATCAAGGACCCATGCATTCTATGAACTATTGTTTTACTTTGAAGCACAAGATCCAAGATATTATTGATGAATAAAATCTTACATTTGAAGATCCTCAAAAATAATTATGTTCACAACAACTCAAAAATCATCCATGCCAAAAAGTATTTAATAATTACATTATACATGGGTGGTGCATATTTTTGGCATAACCATATTGATCCTATGTAATCAAAAACCACTCATAATATAAAGCATTTTCAATATCTAGGTTTTGGACTACAAGACTTGTAAAATAAGGTCACTTGGTAAGACTCCTTAAGAAACATAACATTATCCAATTTTTTTAATCCTAAATTAATTTAGACATAGGTTTGGGTTATGCCTACCACATTTCCATATGCAATTGCACTAGGTACTATTTGTATATACCAAATGAAATCAAAAATTGATCAAAATAAATTAGGTATCTCATTTACTCATGAAAGAAAATTAATACATATTTTAAATGATACTATACTTATTCTACTACACATTCAAAACATGAGGAGGAACATGTTATGTACCTTTTCAACCTACCCAATCAAGATGCAAACAATGTCAAGGATCCAACTTAAGGTTGTAAGGTTCACAATGGGGTGAAATATATGACCATACATTGGACAAAATGATAGGATGATCTTTCCTCTTTAAATATTGAAAAAATACAAAAAAACTCAGAACATTCAAAATCTAAAACAAAACTTTCATCACTTACATGTTCTATTGGCCCCTTAGCAACCATGTGTTAATCCCATATTGATGGACAATAAAATGAGTTACTCCTACATACACATATGTGTCACACTTGTACTTGAGTGTGATACAAGCATACATTAATACATTATACATTCATATTTCATATGTTGGGTCTTCCCTCTACTCATTTCATATAGACATTAGGAGCATCCAATTATTTAATCTTGATACACATAGGTTATATGATTTCATGATCACTCTACATTACCATGTTTTAGCTTACATATGTAACTACACAAGCCTATTATCCATGATTATATATTACATAGGGTACTTGATATGATATACACTTGACAAACTTTTCCTAACATATTATATCCATGAGCTACTATGACATGTTTATATTGGTTTCTTATGTTTTACTTTATGTGCTTCCTTAAGTGTCTTTCCTTTCTATTAAATGCCTTGTTTGAGCATTTGTATATGCTCTTTTTATTTCAGCCCCCATGCCTATGTATTATTTCATTGATATTTGCTTATGTTTGTTGTTTGGACATTTTAATATGTCATTATTTATTTTATGGACATTTTACTAAGTCGTGTCCATTCAATTATGTGACATTTGAACATGCCCCTTATTTATAATCTCCTTGGACAATTACCTTTTGACTTGATTTTGAGTGATCTTGTGTGTATGTTTGATTGATTATTGAGCTTATACTATTACTATCTAGGTTTTTCCATGATCTTTATCATGTATATTATGCCTTCTTATGATCACATTGGTTCTATGTAATCTAATGCTATATCTACCTATACATGTTCTTTTTATATGCTACATGGTTACATTCATAGAGTATACAATTGTATTATGTTTTTGAGGTGAGGTAACTCCCAGTTTTTATCTTTTCCTCACCTCAAAGGGGGCATGTTATATATACATTTATCCACACTTGGTATAGTTTTAGATTCAATGGCGGCATGTCTTTAAATCATGTTATAAATATTCATTCAATATGTGGTACTTATATCCATTTTTTAATTCATTAGGGGTATGTTTTGGAAGCACATTATCCACACCTATTTAATATTTAGCATTGTCAGATTACAGTGGAGGCATGGTTTAGAAACATGTCCTCCACATTGTTACTTATATTAGTTTTTAAATTTCTCCATAGATAATGGGGGCATGATTTGTAATCTATTGTGTACCAACATGCCAAATCTTTAAAAAACTTAGGACCTTAATATTTTATCTAAAATTGATTTCAAATGTTAATTGATTATACATTGTTAGCTTAAAATATATACATTTATTTTAATTTTATTCAAATTTAAAAGGGATTCTAATGTTGTAACATAACTAGATACTGAGAAAGGGTGAATCAGTAATCAATTAAAACTAGTTATTTATATACTTTTAATGCAGATTAAAAGATATATGTAGATCAAATCTAATATGCAAAGATCATACACACACAAATACTCATGACACCAGATGTATACATGGAAAACCCATTAGTAAAAACCACGATGAGAATGGCTACTAAAATCTACTATTCTAATCTAGCCTCACAGTCAAATCCTAACTAGAAAGCCTCACTAGTTACAATGTTTAAGGACACCAATCTTAAGGAGACACCAATCCCATAATTTAAGAGTACCAACTCTAAGGAAGAACCCACTCCCTAATTTTAGCACCCACTTAGCTTATCGGATGGCACCAACCTATCAATCTTTTCTTATGGAGTTACACCTCCAATTTACAAATTTGATTCATACATGAATCTAGATCTATTTTCTTTGTTATTAGTCTAATCTATAATTTATAATTCTCTACACATTCTCTTTGTGCCTTTCTTCCTCTCTACTCCTCTTAATTCCTCTAGTCCTATTTTTGGATATTTATTTATTTGACACACTTCATTACCTTCACCAACTACTTTACTCTACATTCAATTGCCTCAATAACAAATTCAATTATTCATCAACATTTTCCTTTATCCAAGATATCATATATATAAACAAATTATCTAGGGTTACACATCTTCTATGTGTTTACACTTATACTATAACACATCACACCAATTCTAGACTCTAGTTCATTATGACTTGAATTGTAAGTTTCCTACATCTTGATTCTATGCATCATTCCTTAATTATAGGTATCTATACTACATTTAAAATCTATTATACTCAAATTTTTATGCACAAGATTTTTAATGGGTATTTGATCAGTTGAATTGATTAATCTCAGTGTCTATGTCAAGATATAGAGCTTACACACAAGTTCCTGCATGTTTTTCCAACTAACTTTTTATCTAGACATGACTTTAAATATCAATCATTGATCTTGACTTTGGTTCCATGATCTAATGGTCTACATTAAATTGGATAAGATTTAAAATGTGTCCATTTGATCTTCTTGATCTGGGATTTTGTGTGACATTTGATCTTTAAAGATGCATGATCTTTACTTCTTTCTTGATGTTAAACAATGAGCTCTTTGTTCCATCTGAGTCCACTTACTCCCTTAGATATTTATGATCCAAGATTCCATGTGTTTTTATATATTTGAATTTACATGAAATTTACCTTGACTTAGTTGTTAAACTTTGACACTTTGACCTCATCTCACTACTTTCTATATCTTTGGATCACTTTCACTCCATCGATCTTCTCAAACTTGCTTGGTCTTTAACTTGCTACTGTGTCAATAAACATTGAGTGCTTTATATCATTTGAGTCCATTCACTCCATTAGATCTCCTTTATACAATCACTTGTGTACCATAATATCTTCTAACAAGCTTGATCATTAACTCTAACAATTTTATGCTCATTGGGTCTCTGTCTAACAAACTCTATCAATGTGACACTTATCAATTATGAAATTAATTAAAGCTCCTTTTGATATGTTGAATTCATTGTGCTCTGTTGGATCATCTGTATATGATGAATCATGGGTCTTTGATCAAGCTCAAACATAATATTAAGTCTAAAACTTAGTAAATATTAAGTCCTTTGATCATTGCTTAGAGCTAGTAATTACTAGTTCATGGGGTTATTTTCTTAATGATGAGATGGACTTAAGTTGTAACTTAAGTTACCGGTTCCTAGATATACCAAGTCTACATTAAAATATAACTTTTCTTGTTGACACCATGGCAAAACCCTTAGGGTTTTATTGAGAAACCCTATCTAATCTCAAAGCAAATAAATTCAATTCTAAGCTCATTCCTTCTCAATTGAACTTGTAGTCTATATATTCAAGATTATCATTAAAAACACGTAATATATCTACTATATGTTGCTTTTCAAAATGCCTATAGATGATCTTTGTAAAATAATAACAACTTTGCATTGACCTTGTGTAGATTTTGTCTAAGTATGGAAACCATTTCATTTTACCTAGAAGGCTAACTTTGCACTTGCATAACTCTTGTTGATCTTAATCATATAACCTAAAAATTAATTCATATGATCTTCTTACATAAGGGATTTCATCCATATATCCAATTTCTCCTAAAGCCAAGATACATCTTCATAAAAATTCCTTTGAGCTTTTTCTTGCAAACTATAAATTTGACTAAGTGTTGGAAAACACTATCAAAATGCCTTGAATCTCTACTTTACTCAAGCATATCCTTTGTCACACTACATCATGGGACCTAAGATTTAGCACATACAAACTAGGAATAAAAATGAATACACCCATGTGATCATTTTCTCATAACACATCCATGTGTGCAAATGTTAACCTCATCAATATGCTTACTTGGCTTTGTTTATCCCTTTTGCAAATTTGGCTAATTATATAAATCTAGTGAATTATGTCTTAGTAGCCCACTTTACATGCCCATAACTTCAACTATGCTTCATCTCATGTCTTAAATTCTATCACATAACTACTAGGGACTATTGTTATCACAACCATGTGACTAGCTCCCCATACTCATTCACATATGGCAATGGTGACATCAACAAAATGCCTTCTCATCTTTTTTGACATAGACCCAAAATGTCTAGATAAATAATGTGAAGAACCAGATGAATCCCATTCATGAACATAAGCATTCCAAATATACTTGACCTTTGATAGGATCACCATGATCACCATATTCATCCCTAAGCATCAATGACATGTTCATAATGTCCCTTTTGACATCAATGATAATCATATTTCAATAATCTCCCCCTTTGTCATTGATGGCAAACTAAATGCTCTAATCTTATAATACTTTGCACTTTCTCTAGCATTTCTTGCATTATGTTTTGATGAGTATGAATTCAATCTATTCATACCATTCTTACTCCCCCTTAGGCAATGGCACATTTTCCTAATACTTAACTTGGACACTTGTTCTTTTTCTTTGAAATTTGCACTTTTTACTCCAAACTTTTGCAAAGAGTATTTTTCCTTTTTCTCCCCCTTTGACATCAATATAAAATGGGTTGTCTCTTACTATTTTTCCAAATGTTCTCACCCTTTATCATATAAAGGTGTTTGTCTATGAATCTACACCTCTTAACTCATTAGTAATTTTCAAAAGTATACATAACTGAGTTGACTTTTCCCTCTTCTTCTAGGGATTAGTAAAGCTTCTATGAGACTCCCCTTACACTCATGCACTATGACTAGTGATTTATTGATGTGGTTTAAGAGCCACCACTCCCAACTTCTATCTTAGATATTCAAATTATTCTTTAGGAAGGGGTTTGGTGAATATGTCTGAAATCTAGTCCTTAGTTAGCACATATTCCATTGTGACCTCTTAATTTATAACCCTCTCTCTTAAGAAGTGATACTTTATTAATATGTGCTTAGTTCTAAAATTCATCACTATATTATTTAATATACTTATTACACTTGAATTATCACAAAGAATAGAAATAGGTGATGTGTACTCAACCTTGATGTCCTTGACTATTTGCTTCATCCATAAGACTTGAGTGCAACATGCCACTGCTGCTAGATACTCTACTTCTATTATAGAAAGACTAATTGACTCTTAATTTTTGCTCAACCATGAAATAAGTTTGTTTCCAAGGAAAAATGAACCACCACTAGTGCTTCTTCTATCATCCAAACTTCCTACCCAATCAACATCTGTATGTGTTGTCAAAGTGAAATCTTCACTTGTAGGGTACCATAGGCCATAGTCAATTGTGCTTTTGATGTATCTAAAGATTATTTTCACTACATTGACAAGTGACTCTTTAGGAGCAGCATAAAATCTATCAACCATGCACACTACTTGCATGATATCTAGTCTTGATGTAATTAGGTATAGCAAGTTATCTATCATTGATCTATACATAGTCTAATTTGCATCAAGGGACTCATCCTATTATCTCAACTTACATCTAGTTATCATGGGATTATTAACTAGTTTGTTATCTTCTATTACAAATTTCTTGAACATCTCCTTTGCATACTTGGTTTGGGATATGGATATGCCTTCATCATATTGTGTTATTTGTAGACCAAAGAAGAAGGAAAGTTCTCCTAGCATAGACATCTCAAATTCACTTTGCATTTGTATAAAAATTTCACTTTGCATTTATATAGGAAATTCTTTGCACATTTTTTATTTATACCACCAAAGATGATGTCATCTACATAAACAACAACAATAAACATATGCTCACCTTATGATTTGAAGTAAAAATTACTATCTACATATCCTTTGTTTAAACCTTATTGTTGTAGGTATTAGTCTAATCTTGAATACCATGATCTAGGTGCTTGTTTTAGACCATACAACGCTTTTTTTAGTCTTTACACATAAATTTTATTCATCTAACAACTGAAAACCTTTTGGTTTTTCAATAAAGACTTCTTATTCTAGGTTCCCATTTGTAAAAGTAGACTTTACATTTATTTGATAGACTTTAAACTTCTTAGTAAACATAGAATGCTAGAAACATTATTATAGCTTCCAATCTAGTAATTGGAGCAAATGTTTCCTCAAAGTCTATGCCTTCTACTTGTGTATATCCCTTACAAACCAATCTTGTTTTATTTCTTATAATAGCTCCATCTTCATTGATATTGTTTCTATAGACCCATTTTACTCCTATCACATTCTTGTTTGAGGGTCTTGGAACTACTTGCCAAGTTTTATTCTTTTCTCTTGTTCCATGACTTTTATCTAATTCTCATCCTTGTTGGCTTCAAGATTGCTCTTAGGCTCAATTTTAGACATTAGAGAAAAACTTACTTGCTCCATGTTCATCATAACTATTCTCCTTGTCTAAACTCCTTCATTATTATTTATAATTATCTTCTCTTTAGTATGATCCTTTTGAATAAATATTAGAGGTGGTATTTCATTCTTTTCCTCATCATCTTCACTATCTACTTCTTCTTTAAGATCTATCTCTTCATTGTTGGTTTCCTTGTCAAGTTCAACATGTTTCATGCCTTCTTCAACCTTGAAAGTTATGCTCTCCACCATATTATGTAGCCTCTTATTGTAACATACATAATCTTTGATTTGAGTATAATAACCAAGAAATATTCCTTCATCACATCTTGATTCAAATCTTCCCAATTTGTCCTCCTTTCTTCTAATGTAGCATTCACTTCCAAACACTTTGAAGTACTTAAAAAAGGTAGGCTTTCCATACCATATCTCAAATGGAGTTTTGTCACTATTTACCCTCAATTTAACTATATCTAAGATATATAATACTATTTGGAATACTTCTCTCCAATATCCATTGGGTAACTTGGCCTCCTTTAGCATTGTTCTAGCCATTTCCTTGACTGTTCTATTCTTTCTCTCAACAACTCCCATTTTTATATGGAGTCCTTAATACAGAGTAGTGCATTTTGATCCCATACATCTCACAATACTCTATGAATTAATTTGAGGTGAATTATCCACCTTTATTAGATCTTAATCATTTGATTTATCTTTCAATCTCATTTTCAACCATAGCTATAAAGATCTTACATCTCTCAAAGGACTGAGATTTGTCCTTCAAAAGGTTTACCCATGTCATTATTGAGTAGTCATCTACAAATAACATGAAGTAACATTCTCCTTTAGATCCTCTTATCTTGGTATGACCACAAAGATTAATATGAACTAATTGTAGAGGCTTTGTAGTTGTATACTTCTTTGTTTCAAATCTGCCTTGTTTGCTTACTAAGTTGACATTCCTTGCAAGTAGTATCTACAGGATTGGTTATTTTGAGCATGTTTCTTACACACTTATTTGAGATAAATTTTAATAAATTATCAAAGTTGACTTGACCCATTCTCTTATGCCATAACTAACTCTCATGAATATTTCCATCAACAACTCCATTTTTATATGGAGTCCTTACTACAGAGTAGTGCATTTTGATCCCATACATCTCACAATACTCTATGAATTAATTTGAGGTGAATTATCCACCTTTATTAGATCTTAATCATTTGATTTATCTTTCAATCTCATTTTCAACCATAGCTATAAAGATCTTACATCTCTCAAAGGACTGAGATTTGTCCTTCAAAAGGTTTACCCATGTCATTATTGAGTAGTCATCTACAAATAACATGAAGTAACATTCTCCTTTAGATCCTCTTATCTTGGTAGGACGACAAAGATTAATATGAACTAATTATAGAGGCTTTGTAGTTGTATACTTCTTTGTTTCAAATCTGCCTTGTTTACTTACTAAGTTGACATTCCTTGCAAGTAGTATCTACAGGATTGGATATTTTTAGCATGTTTCTTACACACTTATTTGAGATAAATTTTAATAAATTATCAAAGTTGACTTGACCCATTTTCCTA
Organism: Torreya grandis; assembly: GCA_037957365.1. NCBI lineage: Eukaryota > Viridiplantae > Streptophyta > Pinopsida > Cupressales > Taxaceae > Torreya > Torreya grandis. Next base: position 1,477,537 of record JARHVA010002065.1, on the reverse strand, counting down.
TGCCATAACTAACTCTCATGAATATTTCCCATCAAGCAACTATTACCATTCATTTCAACAAGATTGTAGATATTGCTCTCAGTCATTTTCCCTTATGTAATTACTCTACTATATCTATTTAGCTTGTATCCTTATACATAAAATATGACCTTATATCCATTGTCACACATTTGGCTAACACTTAGCAGATTATACTTAAATCCTTCAACATAAAGGACATCATGTGTAGGCAATTTACCATCTATGTTCAAGGTTCCTTTACCTTTGATCTTTATTTTTGTGTTGTCTCCCAAGGTAAAAAATCCTTCCTTAAATTTACTTAATTTGGTGAACTTTATCTTGTCATTATTCATATGCTTTGAGAAACCACTATCTACCACCCATAAATTCTACTTCTTGGCATGGAGTGCAATCTAAGAATTCATGAATTGATGTTTCACTCTCCACACATCCTTGGGTTTCTTATTTAGCTTATTTTTAAAAAAATTTGAACCTTTCTTCACACTTGGAGGCATGTCTTTCTTTACATTGTGTAATTTTTATCTTATAAAGCTAGTTCTATAATATTTAGATATGTGACCAAAGTTATTGAAACTATAACACATTACATTTGTATCTACCAAGGGTGAAAATGAATTTTTACTTAAAATTTTGATTTCCTTATAGTTAAAACTCTAAAATTACTAATCTTATGAAAAAAATGATTATAACTATAACAATAACCATACAAATATGAGGAATAACTGGTCATAGCATTTCTTGGTCCATCATGAGGAATTCTTCTAAGCTTTGGCTTCTTCAAGTCTCTCACTTTGGTGTATCCATTTTCATTATCTACCTTTGTCTTCTTCTTTTCTTTATGATTCTTTTTAGGTTATGATTTATTCACAACAGTTGTGTTTGAGTCTATCTTTGTGTCCTTGAAATCTTTCTCTTTCTTTGCTCCTAATTCTCCTTCTTCTCTAAAGTTTTCATATAGGTTAGTAGATGTACTAGTTGAGGAAGGTTTTCCCTTCTCATAACCAAGATATAATCTCTATTTTGAGGGCTTTTGAAAGTTGATCAATTTATTAAGAATATATTATCCTTTTATCAAATTTATAATTTTATTTAGTCTTTGGGTTTTTCAAGTTATTTTATCAAAGCCACTATTTCTTCCTCAAGCTTCACAAATTCATCAAATTTAGATTGTAGTTCCATTTTGACTACATCTTCAATTATTTTAGCCTCTTCAACTTGTGTCTTTAGGCTAATTACCATCTAATCAGATTTCTCAATACTTTTATAGATTTTCTCAATTTCCTTTTATCTAATATTCTTCTACATTGAGTTATCTTTTATCAACTTATCAATCTCATCTAGAGAAAAGATGAGTTCACACTCAAGGTCCACTTCTCCTTCCTCTTCTTCATTAGAGTCTTCAAATTCTTTTTAATATAGATTTATTAAATTTGATCCTACTATCATGAATATGGATTCATTTCCCTTAGACACAAAATCATGATCATAATCATCATTTAAAATATCACTATCTTCTTTTATGTATAGACCTTTCTTATTTTTAAAGAAGTTCTTCTTGGGATAGTAGGTTTTTACCTTTTTTCTACTCTCTACTTGCTCATAGTTATCCTTTTTATTATGAGGTCATTTAGCAACAAAATTTCCTACTTTACCATAGTTAAAGCATTTGAAGGGTGATTTACCTCTATACTTTCCAGATACTCTCTTTAGTCTTCTAACAAAGTTAGCTTCCTCTTCATTAGTCTTTTCAGATTCATATGTTGATGTTTCTTCCTTTACTTGATTGGCTACTTTGAATTTAGTTTCTCTCTTGAAGGTGTCTATCTCTCCCATTCTCATTTCATAGGCTATGAAGGTCCCGTGTAACTCATCAATAGTGAGTTTATCTAGATCTCTTGCTTCTTTTATTGCAAATATTTTTAAATCATATCTTCATGGCAAAGATATTAAAATATTATTGATAATGATTGACTCTTTCATTTATTCTACAAGGCCTCTAATTACATTGACTATTTCATCTACCTTGAGGAAGTATTCTACAATGTTTTCCTCTTCATTCAACTTAAGGCTCTCAAACTTGCTTTTGTAAGTTTGAAGCTTAGCTTACTTTACCTTATCATATAATTTATAGATGCCCTTTAGTTTGTTCTAGATATATTGAGCATTTTGACACTGCATCACTTCAAAAAAAAATTGAGTTTGATAGTCCACAAAGAATAACATTCTTTACCTTAGCATTGCTCTCATATACCTTATTGGTAGCTTGATTACTAGGAGTTTTATCAAGGGTTGTATATCTATTTACCATATACATCCATACATCAAACCCTAATGAGGATAAGTATGCTTCTATTCTTATGTTTTAGAATGCATAGTTATATCCATAAAAGAGATATGATTTATTTGATGAAGATCCTTCTTGACTAGCTATTGTGTTCACTGTTCTAAGATATACATGATTTGATTAATCTTATTTCAAGGAACCCTAGTCTCTGATACCAATTATTGGAACACAACTAGATACTAAGAGGGGGGTGAATCAATATATCAATTAAAACTAGTTATCTAAATATTTTTAATGTAGATTAAAATATATATGTAGATAAAATCTAATATGTAAAGATCACACACATATAAATACTCATGAAACTAGATGCATACATGGAGAAAACATTAGGATCACTATGGTGAAAATAGTTATTAGAATATATTATTATAATCTAGCCTCATAGTCAAAGCTTGATTGGAAAAACTCACTAGTTACAATGTTTAAGGAAACCAATCTTAAGGAGACATAAATCCCCTGATTTAAGAGCACCAAATCTAAGGAAGCACCCACTCCCTAATCTGAGCACCCACTTATCTTATCTGATAGCACCAACCTATCATACTTTTTTTATGGAGATACCAATCTAATTTACAAATTAGATTCATGCATGAATCTAGATCTCTATTCTTTTCTATAGGTCTAATCTGCAACTGATCATTCTTTGTACATTCTCTTTGTGCCTTTATTCCTCTCTGATCCTCTCAATTCCTCTAGTCCTTTGTCTAGATATTTATTTATTCGACACACTTCATTACCTTCACCAACCAATCTGGTCTACATTCAATTTCCTCAATATAAAATGCAATTATTCAACAAAATTTTCCTTTATCGTAGATATCATATATATAAATAAATGATCTAGGGTTACACATATTTTATGTGTTCACACTTAGACTATAACACATCACACCAATTTTGGACTCTAGTTCATTATGACTTGAACTGTAAGTTTCCCACATCTTGAGTCCATACATCACACCATAATTTTAGGTCTCTTTACTATATTTAACATCTATTAGACTCAATTTTTGATGCACATTCTCTTTGATGGAGATTTTATTAGTTAAACTAATCAATCTCATTGTATGTGTCGAGATATAGAGCTTATACACAAGTTCTTGCATGTTTTTCTAACTAACCATTTATCTGGACATGACTTTAAACATTATTTGTTGATCTTGCCTTTGGTGCCATGATATAATGGTCTCTATTAAATGTTTTCACTTTAAAATGCATCCATTTGATCTTCTTGATCTAGGTTTCTATGTGCAATTTGATCTTCAAAGATGCATGATCTTTACTTCTTTTTTGATGTTAAACATCAAGCTCTTTGTTCCATCTAAGTCCACTCACTCCATTAGATCTTTCTCGTCCAAGCTTCCACATTCCTTTATATCTTTAAGCCTGCATGAACTTTACCTTGACTTGGTCATTAAACTTCAACACTTTGACCTCATCTCACTATTTCTCATATCTTTAGATCACTTTCACTCTATCAATCTTCTAGAACCTACTTGATCTTTAAATTACCACTGCATTGATAAACATCAAGCACTTTATAGTATTTGAGTCAATTCACTCTATTGTATCTCCTTTGCATGATCACCTATGTACCATTAGATCTTATTACAAGCTATATCATTAACTCTGACAAGCTTACACTCATTGGGTCTTTGTCTAACAAACTCTATGAATGTGACACTTGTCACTTACATTCTTACTCATAGATCCTTTTGAAATTTTGACTTTGTCACACTCCTTTATATCATCTACGTATCATGAATCATGGGCCATTGATCAAGATCAAACATAATATGAAGTCTAAGACTTAGGAAATATTAATTCCTTTGATCATTACTTAGAGTTGATAATTGCTAGGTTGAGGGGCCAGTTCCTTAACGATGAGATGGACTTAAGTTACTAGTTCTTAACTATACCAAGTCAACATTAAAATAGAAATTTACTTGTTGATGCCATGGCTAAAACCTTTGGGTTTTACTAAGAAACACTATCTAATTTGAGAATAAATATAATTCAATCCTGAGCTCATTCATTCTCAATTGAACCTGTAGTCCTTATATTTAAGATGCTCATGAAAAAATCACAATAGATCTACTATCTATTTATTTTGTAAATTTCCATAGATGATCTTTGTAAAGGCATGACAACTTTGCATTGACCTTGTCTAGATTTTTTATAAGTATGGAGACCATTTCATTTTTCCTAGAGGGCTAACTTTGCACCTGCATAACTCTTATCGCTCTTAGTCAGATGACCTATAAATTAGTTCATATGATCCTCTTATATATGGGATTCCATCCATATATCTAATTTCTCCTAAAGACTTCATAGGTTCAAGATATGTATTCATAATAATGCCTTTGATATTTTTATTGTAAACTAAAAATTTGAATAAGTGTTGGAAAACACTATCAAAATTCCTTAGAGTCCTACTTTGCTCAATCATATATTTTGTTGCACTAAATCATGTGACCTAAGATTTAACACATATAAACTAGGTGCAAAAATAAATAGACCCATTTAATCATTTTTTCCTAATACCTCTATGTGTGCAAATGATTATCTCATCAATATGCTTACATGGTTATGTTTATCCCTTTTGCAAATTTGGCTAAGTATAGAAACTTAGTGAATTATGTCTTAGTAGCTAACTTTACATCCCCATAACTTCAACTGTGTTTCCTCTCATGTCTTCAAATCTAATTCATAACTACTAGGAACTAATGTGATCACAACCATGTGACCAACTCCCCCATACTCATTCACACATGGTAATCATTACATCAGCAAAATTATTTCTCATTTTTTCTATCATAAACCTAAAATGTCTAGATGAACAATGTGAAGAACCATATGAATTATATTCATGCACACAATCATTCCAATCATCCTTGACCTCTGATAGGATCACCATGATCACCATATTAATCCCTAGACATCAATATCATGCTCATAATGTCCCTTTTGACATAAATGACAATCATATTTCAACATCTAATATGTTTTAAATATGTTCTAGGTCAAAATTAATTTAAAATATATAAAAATATATGTTCAACACATCTAAGTAATGTTTAGTGTTCAATATAAATATAAGGTTTGTTTGGAGGAAAATTGTGCATGTATAGTTTTTCAAAAATGGTTGATTAACACTTTTTAGTGCAATATTTGAGGGATCTAATAAAATTAGACTAGGATAAAAAATTTCATGAAGGAATAAAAATGTTATACGAGTATAATGGTTTAATATTTTAAGTTACATTATTTTCTAATCAAAATATATGGTCATATGAAATTTAACATATTTCATACTTAGCCAATTTTTTGTCACTATTATCAAAATAAACTATGGTCAATATTTCATGATGAATTTCATACAATAAAATAAAATAGGACAAGGATAAAAATTTCATACATAAATACAAATATAAGGAGAACACAATGTTTTAAGATTCATAGTAAAATAATTTTTTGATTAAAAGTTATGGCTCTACGTAATCAACATATCAAGAAGATTTGATAATTTATTTACTTTTACAAATACATTATTTCAACCTAGATAATATTATTTAAGGCTATAAATATTTATTTAAAATTATAAAATATTATCTAAAGCTCACACAAATTTGGATGAACAACTCAACTGAATTTATTTTTAAGTGGATATTGTATACAAAGGGAAATGCAATTGATCTATTAATGAATCCTAGCTCAAAGAAGATAAATCTTACTTACATTTCTATTGTTAATAAATTATATATTTGGGGTCATGACCAAGATAGATTTACTATACCTAACCAAGGGATTTATTACCATAATAACATCACTAGAGAGGGTTCCAAAGCCTCTAATCAAGAAACACCATAAAATAACCCTAGTAAGGTTCTATACTTTCATATTCACAAATTAAATGACAAGTAAATAAATATATAACCAATTTATCACCAAATCTTGTGGCACAAAGTGGGGGTAATAAACATAAAAATTAAACATGTGTAGGAAAATCTTAATTAAGATATGTATATGTAAAATGTAAATTTATGGAGATAGTAATTTATTCAAAATCCATTACTTATGCTACTTATATATACTAAAATAGAGGAGTAAAGTTAAAGATACTTACCTTGAAGATGAACTCATCAATAATTAATCTCTCCCTTGGCCAAAGGTGCTTTTCAAGAGGTTGTTATGGTTTATAAGGATCACTAGAAAGGCCTAAGCATCCAAGACTTTTTTATAAGACAAGATTCTTTTCCAAGTATAAACCCTAAGCAATAACTCATCAAGTAGAATGGTGGAAGAGAAGATTATAAAGAAGCACAAATGAATAATTAAATCTTTTATCTCTCTTATAAATGATAAAATGAATGAGTATATAATTGAATCGAATCCTAACCTTTTTGAAATTTTAGCCAATAGGGTCAGCCAATCGACTCTGTATCATTAATTGATAAAAAAAATTAGGTCTCAATCTAGGATGGCTAAAGTGGACCTAAACCTATAACATGTTCTTATAAATTAGGATATAGGGTCATCCAAATTGATAGTGTAATTTAAACTATTAAAAAGGGTTTTAGGCTTAGGAAGGGGTTAAGTGAGGTGCTGAATTGCTTGTAGGAGTGTGCAAGAGAGGAACTAAGTCTTAGGAAAGTGTATAGGATAATTTTGTGTAGATATTAGGTGGTAGTATAAGGAAAAATAATCCTATGAATCGCCAATGGTCTATCCACCCCATTCCTAGTGTAACTTTTTAAGGCGTGAACTTAAAAAGATTGAGACTCAATGGGTTCATAAAAGAGCAAAATCATCAGTAATTGATAAAGTTTAAAAATATTATGTGTATACATATTACCCACTCGAATCTCATCATATGTCACTTAAGTGTAACATGAGAGGGTGCTTTTAGAAAATAATATAGCATCACATAATATTGAAGCTAAATAAATTGTAGTATTTTAAAGTATAAAATAAATGAAAGTAAATGATTGAAAGGGAAATGACAAAAACTAAAAGTAATGTATGTGTACCTTGAATTACCTTTATCATTGAATGGTTGTCTATTGGGTTTGTATATTTGATCATAGAGGGTGCAAATATTTCTTTGGACAAACCCAAGGATATAAAAATAAAGAATAAAAACAAACAAATGTAGGAAAACTAGGACAATTGATGCAATGTAGGCATGACATACTTAAAATATTGGTAAGCTAGGTTAGTAAATAATAAGTTATGACCAAATGATCAAGTCAAAATTTTAGATTAAATTATGTAACCAAAAATCTAAGGCTAATAAATGACTTAAAAACTCAAACAAGTAAACCTTATGTAAGAAAGGCAAACAAACAAAGTCAAACTAAGGATACAAGTAAAAAAGGTATTCAAACGTGAATGTGAAAGTAGTAACAATCCTTAGTTAAAAAAAATAGGCAAGAAAATGGTAAAATAACATCTATGAGTGAGTATTAAAAATCCTTAATAATTAATTCACAAAAAGAAAAAAAATACATAAAAAGGAAAACAACATTGGTGAGTGAGAAGCAATAAGCCCATCTCAGTTAATAATGGAAAAAGTACATGAAGTAGAAATGAATATAGTTGTCCTAAAAAATAAGGATAAGTACATCAAAGTAAAATTTTAAAATAAATCATGGAAATTCTATAAATTTAAATCAATGGTGTAAATAAACTAATCCATAGTCGCTTAGTCATACTATTTTGCTTTAAGGATAGATAAAATTGAAACAAAGTAGTGCTAGCATGTTTTAAGAAGTGAAAAAAATGAATATAGAAGTGGGAAACTTGATTTAGAATAAAACATACCAATGAAGGTGTGGAATGAAATGGGTGGTGAGAAAATGAAGGAAAAATCAAGGTAGATAAATTCTTTATCAAATCCAAGACATGTAAATTAGGTTTGTCAAAACGAGAGGACTATCAACATTAAGGAATCTAAAAAACCTTTCTTAACCACACAAATATTAGGTCATTAAAATGATGTATGAATATCATTTATTGAAGTCTATATGCATAAAAATTAAAATGGACCTACCTTCCCACAATGTATTCCCCATTCCTCAGGGCCCCTTATAGAGTTGTCAGTCTATTGTGAATATTGGGTACTTGCATGAAAAAGTAGGTAACAACGTAGGTTATTTTGAATTCTTCTATCCAAATCTACTAGCTTACCACACCCCAATGAACCTCAACTCTATCATGAGGCCAATTATGGATTTTGAGCTTTTATTGGAGATAGGATATTTTTTATGATCATTTACCCCTTATTCTTAAAATGGCGACCCTCCTTTCCTAATTTTTCAAAATGCCCAAGATGCTAAGAGCCTTAGCTCATTTGACTGCATAAAGACTTGATTTAATCAACCATTAATTTTGCTTCTATAGTTTTAATTTAATTATTCATTTTAAAATATATATTAATACTAAGAAATATTCAAATTATTTCAATTTTTATTTAAACAATGGATTATTAACCATCGATGGTTCAAAATATGTGCATACAAGCTTTATCCAAGGAAGTATGACCTAGATTTATAATGGAAATTAACACAAGAAGACTTTATGGATCTTACTAAACTAACATTATGTTGTGTTTAAATAATTTGGTTGAAAATTTATGCATTTAAACTTGTTTAAAATATCTTAATATGGGCAATGACATCTTTGGAAAACTAACTTAGTTTCTCACTTGACCTTGCAAGACGTCAATTTTAAGTAACAGTTTGTGATGCCTCAAAAGATGTCATAGTTTAGACTATGACTCAACATGATAGGTGCCTATGTAACCAATATTTGAAATTCTTTATAGATTTACCACATTTATTTAAGACACCTGGAGTAAATTTATGAAGTCCATGAGCCATATGGCATCATCCAAAGAGCTCATGAAGGAGCTAGCCATTAGTATTCAAATCTTAGGGATATGTGTCATGATCTTATCCCCCAAAAGTGAGACCACTCAATTTGAGACACCACACATCCCAATACAATCTAAGATCTTATTAGATTCTTCCACATGTTTTAAGTATGACTAACTAGACTTGAGTAACCTTCTAAAGCTACATGTGTTCCCTTCAGGTTCACCCAAGATCGATGTGTGTCCACACCATGTTACATCCATTTAAAGTTAATAAAAACGTCTAAGACATTTAGGTTTCTTTGAGTCATTTAATCAAGTCTCAATGATGTACAACTATCTAAGGCTCCTTATGAGAGTGATAATTGGTATAAGAATAAATAAAATCTTGTGAGAATGATGTCTACCCACTTTGGGCCCATGCAATGATGCCACATGTCATTATCATGAAGTTGCATTCTTAGATCCATGAGATCACCTCCAAGAGAGATGTGTGTCCTTTTTCTCCTTCTCATCTTTCTCTGATTCTTCAAAATATTCCTCTTCAATTATTTTAGGAATGTTTATTAGATCATTGATTCTTTGTGCTCCTTATATCCTGACACTTGAACTTTCAACTATTTTCTTGGTTATTTTGTTATAATATTTATATGTTTTAAGTTTACAAAGATAACCAAGAAATATACCTTCATTTTCTATAGATTTAAACTTACCTAGTTTTTCATCGGTTCTCTTTATGAAGCATTTGTTGCTGAAAACTTTGAAATAATCAACTATTGATAGTTTGTCTTTCCTTAACTCATAAGGAGTCTTGTCACTGTTAACTCTCAATAATGCACTATTATTAATATGAAATGCTATAATAACTTCCTCTCTCTAATATTTATCTAGTATTTTGGACTCATTTAGCATTACCCTTGCCATCTCCTAAACTATTCTATTTCTCTATTTAACTACTCCATTTTGCTGTGGAGTTTTAGCTGTTTAATAACGCCTCTTTATTCTATGGTCTTCAAAAAACTTAATAAACTAAATTTGACATGAATTATCCTCCTCAATTTGATCTTAGGCACTTAATTTTCAAACCAATTTCATTCTCAACTAATGCTTTGAATGCTTTGAAATGTCTGAAAGCTTCTAATTTTTTATTAAAAAACATTACCCAAGTCATACGTGAAAAATCATCAATAATCAACATGAAATATTTCTCACCTTGAGTACTTTAATCTCTTTTAGGTCCACACAAATCAGTGTGAACAAGATCTAACATCTGAGTGGTCGAGTACTCTTTTTTTTTTAACCATCTTTTGGCCTACTTCCCATGCTGATAAGGTTCACAAAGTGTGTCAAATGGATTTGTAATCATTGGAAGATTTTTGAATAATTACTTCTTGATAATGTTGACAAGATTGTCAAAATTTATGTGTCCCATTCTCCTGTGCCATATCCAAAAAAATTCAATTTGACTCAAACAACATTTTTGACCTTTGATGTCTAATAACATATACAACTAATTGCATGTTCTCTAAGCATCTGTAACCAACACATCTAAATCTTTTCTCCTAATTTCAAAACCTTTTTCATATAACTTTAGTGTGTGCCCCTAATCACACATTTGAATTACACTCAAAATATTATTCTTAAGACCTTATACATACAAAACATTTTTAGTTTTAGTTCTACCATTATCCAAACTTAGTGTACCTTTTTTGACAATTCTAGCAGTACTATTATCTTTAAATTTCATTATGTCACCATTGATATTCTTCAAGGTTATGAACTTTCTCTTGTCTCCTGTCATGTGCCTTGAACATCCTCTATTAATGAACCATGTATTTTTTTCATTTATTACATGAAAATCTTTCTATACCAACATAGATTTTTTAGGTTATTTCTTCTACCATGAACCTATTTGAACTTTCTTCTTGATGAATAGAGCCTTGAAACTCTGGTCCTTATTGACTGACTCAAACACACTTATAAAATACTAGGATATGTGTTTGAATTTATTGCACTTTTAACATATTGTGGCCTCTTCACTTGATAGAGGAGCAAAAGAGTTGTGGGTTTTGCTTGACTCTACATGAGTTTCTTTCTCCTTATTTCTAAAATTATTAGCCCTTTTTTGACATTCTATTTTCTTATGACCATATCCATTATAATAAAAATAGTAACCATAAAAATAGGATATGTTTGTGTATCTCTAATTTTATTTCCTTTTATATCTTTATTCTTTCCAACTTTCTTTATTTGAGATGTCCTTTATATTCTTAACTTCTTCCCTTTTTATTTCCTCTTTTGTAAGAGCTTCAACATAGCTCTTTCCTTTTTTGTGTTAACCCTATTTGTGAAACTAGTGGCCTCCCCTTTCTCTTTTTGAAATTTGATACCTGTATTATCTAACATTGATTTTTGAATTTATAATATCTTATTCAACATATTAGTGTTATTCTTAAAATTGGAATCATTGGTTGCTCTATCATTGATTGCTTTATTTGTTTTCTCAAGATCTACTTTTAAAGAAGTAATTTCAATAACATACCTTTCACATTCTTCACTTACTTTTTTCAACTATGCCGTTAGATATTTTTCATTCTTCTTAGCTTCTTCAAAGTGTGCTTGTAGATCTTCAATTTTTTCCTTTGACTCATTTTCATTTTTCTCGATCTGGAGCTTTAATTTTTTATTCTTATTCTCAAGCACTTTTAACTCTTCTAAGGCACAAATGATTTCTCCTTCTAGATTAACTTTAACTTCATCATATTCTTCTTCTTGATCATATTTACTTTTTATTATAGAGGCATCTTCATACATGGCCATGAATATAATCTCTTCTTCTTCTTAATCATTGACTCCACTATCTTCAAATAAGTTAGGATATTTAGAATAAAAACTCTTCTTCTTGAATCCCTTCTTGAATTTTCCTTTAAAATTCTTCTTGTATGTAGACTTTCCTTCTTCATTGTCACCATTACCCTTATCTAGGAACTTAGCTACAAAATGTCCAATCTGTTAACAATTAAAACATTTAAAAGGTAATTTTCCTTTATATTTACTTGTTCCCTTTTTTGTCTTGTGAATGAATAGAGCTCGATTGTCATATTCATCATCACTAAAACTATCACTTGATTCTTGAATTTTAGCCTTTCTATTTCTTTGATGTCTTGAAACTAGCTTCTCTCTTTGAGGGGTTCTCTTGTTTGGTCTATATCTCATATGTCGTAAGAATACCATGTAGCTCATCCATATTTATCTTGGATAAATATTTATCTCTTTAATTGCTAAAACTTTTGCATCATATCTCAATGGTAGAGATCTCAAAACATTTGTGTACCATAATTGATTCTTCTAACTTTTCTCCAAGACCTTGAATTTGATTGAATATTTGATCAACTCACAAAAGATAACTTGTTATATTTTCTTATTCTTCCATCTTTAAACTCTCAAACTGTCTTCTAAAAGTCTAAATCTTAGCTTGTTGAACCTTGCCATAACCTTTGTAAATATTCTCAACTTTTACCCAATTTTTATGAGTAGATTTACATTACATAACTTTAATAAAATATGATTCACATAAACCACATAAATAGCATTTAAAGCTTTATCATTATTTTCACTTACCTTCTTTTCCATTAGATTAGTTACATATGTCTATGGCTCTTCATATTCCTCCACCACTGTTTGCCAAATGTTGAATCTAAGGGCCATTAAATAAGTCTTCATCCTTATGCTCTAAAAATCATAATTTGTCCCATCAAACAAAGGTGCCTTATTTTTATAAAAACCTTCATGTGATCCTACCATCATGCTTTCTTGATCTACCTTCACGTTGCAAAACTTTTTCAAAATGAACCTACTCTGATACCAATTTTTAGGCATAAAATATATTGAGAGGGGGGGTAAATCAATATATTATATATATTTTACTTAATTTGATTTATTTTATTTAACCACTTAATCACACATTCAAGATATTCAATAAAATTGAAATAATAATATGCACCACATAAGAGAGAGAGAGAGAGAGAGAGAGAGAGAGAGAGAGAGAGAGAGACCATATTTTTATGTGGAAACCCAAAGAGGGAAAACCCAAGGAGAATAATCTCAAGTATATGAATGAGCACCAACTCAAATTATAAAGGTCACAAGCACCAACTTGTAGGAGAACTAACCCCTTTACTAAGTACCAACACAATAACTATTTTTTAGCACCAACCCATAGGAGCACCAACCCCTCTTGTGTATAAAACACAACTATCTCTCAATGTTTCTTACTCAATAAATGATAGAAATCTACATATATTTCTTGATTTTATCTCTTTGAAAAAAAATACAAACCATGCACTCTCTTAAATATTACAAATGGCTTATCAAGCCTTTATTTATATCTTTCCAAATGACATTTGGTAATCACCCTTTGTGACCCTTAAATCCTCATGGAAAATGGCACCAAACTTACATGACTCTTCATATCCTTGAATTTGAAAAGCCACATGGTGACCCTTCATAAGAAAATGCATCCTTTGCTCTTTTATCTTTATCTTGGTGACTTTTCATATTCCTCAAAGTGTCCCTTCATGAAAAAATGAACCATACCCTCTTTTGTCTTCACATGGTGACTCTTGGAATTCTTTAAGATGACTCTTCATGAGAAAATGCATCCCATTCTTCTTTTGTCTTTACCTTGTGACTCTTTGACTTCTCCATGGGCCCTCTTTTGACTTATATGCAACCAAAACTATATTCATTAATATTAAATAAATATTAACACACTTAGCCAAGATATGAATATTAAAAACACCATTAAATGCAATGGGGCCTTTATCACCAATGATAGACCTTTGACATCAATAAAAACATTTCCAACACCAATTGCATTCTTCAACCAAGGATTAGAAGATTATGAGGTCAAATATACATTTGTTGAGAATAAATCTCTAACAGTGATAAGAGGATTGAAAAAATTCAGACACATGGTTTCAAATAATAAGATACATGTAATGGTTTCTCATTCTAGCACCAAGGAGTTTCTCCTAAGCAAAGACCTTAATAAAAATCAAGCTAGGTTGATTACCAAAGTAATGGAGTATGATGTGGATATTAAGGTGAAAAACTTGGTAAGAGGAAAAGGGCTATGTGAGCATTTAGATTCAGATTTTCAAGAGCTAAAAGAGGAAGTCTTGATCAAACAAGTTCACCCCCAACTAGCCGATCACATATAAGTTCAAAGTTGGACACAAGACATCATTAGTTTTATAAAAAATGGTGGGTGTCCCAATAGATTGAAAAAATCTCAAAAGAGATATTTTAGATTCTAGACCATTCTCTACTATCTTGTAGATGGTGTTCTCTTTAGGAAAGACATGAATGGTGTGTTGTTGAGGTGTGTTAATAGTGATTAGTTTGATATGTTGCTAGAAAAATTTTACAATGGTGTAGATGGAGGTCATTTCTCTCATAGGATGATAGCTACAAATATAATGAGGGCTGGTTACTATTAACCTAGTCTTTTTAGGGACTGTTACCATTGGGCTAAGATGTGTCCTCAATATGCCTTCCTTGTAAGCAAATAGAAAATTTCATCCTTTCTATTGAATCTTATCTAATTAGACCAGCCTTTCATGTAATGGGGCCTTTATTTCATTGGTGTGATCAACCCTAAATCAAGTGCTAGACACAAATGTATATTGACTACTACTAATTACTTTATAATATGGGTAAAGGTAATTGCATTGAAGGAGGCAAGTAAAAATGCTATCTTATCAGTTTTATGAGAACATTATAACAAGGTTTGGAATTTCCCATGTAATCATTTATAATAATACACTTACTTTCATAAGTGATAAAACTTTTGATTGGGAAAATAGGAATGGAGTTTACTTGAGCACCTCATCCAACTATTACCCTCAAGGTAATGGATTGGATAAATCTACTAATAAGAATCTCATTAAGATCATCAAGAGGATATTGGAGAATAATCAAAGAGCATGGCACAACAAGTTGAAGATAGCCTTATGGGCTGATAGGATTAATCTTAAGAGATCAATTAGTAATTCTCCCTTTGTGCTTGTTTATGGGAGAGAGGCTAGGTTGTCCATATCTCAAGAAATCCCTACTCTAGAACTTTCATAGTAGCTAGAACTACTTGGAAATACTCCAATGGAAGTCAAATTGATAGAACTAATGTAGCTACAAGAAGCAAGAGAAAATGCATGCAAGGCCATGGAATACCACCAAATACTCATGAATAAGCCCTTTTACAAAAGATAAAGTTATAAGAGTGTTCAAAAAGGGTGACTTGGTCTTGAAATGGGATGAGGATAGAGCAAAACCAAGTAGACATATAAAGTTTGACACTTTGTGGATTGGACCTTACATCATTAGCAAGTGCAAGCAAAGCAACTCCTTTTAGCTGACCAAGATGAATGGAGAATAATTTCCTATCCCTATGAATGGGATACACCTAAAGTTCTACTATTAGTCTTTGTAGGACATGTTTTGTAAATAGTAACTTAGGTGTGTGTGTTTGGTCTAGTTTTGTTGTTGTGTTCCCTAAGTGCTTTTTAGCATAAGTGTATTTCCTTCCTTTTTTTTAGTGTGTGTATTAAACTATATGAATGATTTCATACCCAATGGAAGGATTTAGGAAATTGGTATTAGGCATAGCATGCATGCCACCCCTAGGAATCACCAAGAATGTTAGCCAATTTTCACACCCAAGTTTTGCATCTTTCATTTTGGCTAAGTACAACATTCTTAATTTTTTTATCCCCAAAATAAAGTGTCAAGTGTTATTTATTTTTTAATCCTTTGTTTGATCTTTTTTAAAGTGTTATTTCTTTTAGCAAGGTTTTGCTTTGGGTTTTTTGTTCAAGTCTGAAAGAAATTATTTTAGACTTTTTATTCAAAACAAAAAATCTAAAGGAATTGGTCCATTTCAAGATTTTTGAAGGGTCACTTACAAAAAGTTTGAAGGGTCTTTTTCTCATGGATGTGTCCTTTTCAAAAACACTGAAGGGTAAATTTTCAATATTTTTGAAGGGCCTTTTCTCAAGAATTGGCTTTTGCAACTTTTTTGAAAGAATTGGCTCTTTTAACTTTTCCAAAGGAATTGGCTCTTTCAACTTTTCTGAAGGAATTGGCTCTTTCAACTTTTTTGAAGGAATTATTTTGGATATTTTGCTCAAAATATATCTTTTTAAAGGTCTTTTTCTCATGGAAGTGTCCTTTTCAATATTTTCAAAGGGACATTTTCAATTTTATTGAAGGGTCTTTCTCTTACAAAGGGACATTTTCAAAAATTCTGAAGGGACACTTTCAAAAAGTCTGAAGGGTCTTTTCTCATGAAAGTGTCTAGTTCAAAACGTCTAAATGGACACTTTCAAAAAGTTTGAAGGGTATTTTCTTAGGAAAGTGTCCAATTCAAAAAGTCTGAAGGGTCTTTTATCATGAAAGTGTTCAGCTCTAAAAGTCTGAAGGGACACTTTCAAAAAGTCCAAAGGGTCTTTTCTTGGGAAAGTGTCCAATTCAAAAATTTTGAATGGACACTTTCAAAAAGTCTAAAGGGCCTTTTCTTGGGAAAGTGTCTAGTTCAAAAATTCTAAAGGGAAACTTTCAAAAAGTCTAAAGGATCATTTCTCAAGCAAAGGGATGCTTATTTCTCTTATGAAGGGACAATTTCAAAAAGTCCAAATGGACACTTTCAAAAAGTTTGAAGGGTATTTTATTGAAAAAGTGTCTAGTTCAAGATTTTGGAAGGGACATTTTAAGATTATTAAAGGGCATGTTTAGGCTTTTTGAAGGATAAGAAGAAAAGGGTCCATGGGAAAATTATCTCATAAAATGCCATAAAGGAATGGTCCCAATAGAATGATGGTTATATGGACATCAACTTCAAGGTGATGAGCTAACCATTGACATTTAAATAATGGGTCCTAGGTAGATCGATGGTCCTCACTCAAATGCTCAAAGATATAATGGCTCACATTCTTCATCCACCAAAGAAGATTGGAGGGTTCATCTCACCATTGATTAGATCAAGATTTGAGTCATTTTTTGAAGGCCAATCAAAGGAACAATCAGTTGAGGGGCTTTGCAAGATTTGAACATTTGACTAAGGTCTAGATAGGGTAAGCTTTCAAGGGATGTTTATGGACATACACATGGAGCCAACATTTTGACAAATGTCATGAAAGTATTTGTGTATACTCTAAGCGATGCCTCTCTAAGGCCAATAGAATAAAAATGGCTCTTCCCCACACTGTTGCACACCTTAGCGAGCTGATGTGAAGCTATTAGTATCAAGACAAATCTACAACAAGTGGACTCATTTATCATAATTTCATTGATTCCATTTCAAAATATCTTCTACTGGTGTAACCATTGGGGAAGCATCTTTGAGAGAGCAAGCTAACTATGTAACCACTTGAGGTGACATGAATCAATCAAATGGCCTAAATGAGCATCATTTGAAAAGATAGTTGTAGCTAAATATGGAGACTTCTAATAGATTGATTCCTCTTTTTGGTTCCAAAGGCCTCCTCCTCCTCTCTCCTCCTTTTTACTATAAATATAGCCCTTGGAATAGTGTAAAGAACAACCACACAGTGTATGGTGAAGCCCTATTGGATTATTCTTATACTTTACCTTTAAGCATTACTACAAGTCTTTTGTTTCTAGTTCTAAATAATTATCTCAGTGCATAAGTGATGTCTAGTGATAGTAAGTGATGATTTTCCATCATTCCATCCTTTATCCTTCACATCTAAGCAAAATTTCTTAGTCTAACAAGTCATATAGAGTGTGTTAAAGTGTGTTAAATTATTGTACGTGTATAACTATTCTCTGAATGTGCAATTTGCCTTTCATTTCATTTGCCTTATGTCATTTTATACATCTTGCCTCTATACTGAAATACTTGTGTTAGAACCCCTTAGAGCTTGAAAATGGTCTATGTGTTTTGCTATATTGTCCATTAGAATATGATATTCATGTAGAAAATAATCTCAGTGCATCACCAATCTTAGAGTAGGT
Source organism: Torreya grandis (assembly GCA_037957365.1). NCBI lineage: Eukaryota > Viridiplantae > Streptophyta > Pinopsida > Cupressales > Taxaceae > Torreya > Torreya grandis. The sequence continues at coordinate 1,459,262 of JARHVA010002065.1, read as the reverse complement.
TTCATTTTGTGAAATTTATAACTCTTTTCCTTTAAATCAAACTAGTTTAGATAGAGGTTATTTTGTAGAGATGCATTAAGGGAGCTAGCCATTTAAATCTAGAGGTTCATTTCCTTTATAAGCATACCCACATGCCTTGAAATGTTTCAACATTGCCCAAATATAGAAGAGACTTGAACACTCTCTTCTAGGGTATAAGATTTGGAGCCAACACCTCCTTTATCTCATGTATATTTTAATACTCTAGATGTAGCCCAAGTTCTTAATGCCACTATCAAAACTAAGGTGGCTCTTAGAGAAGCAGAAAATAATGTTGATTAGAAAGTAAAGTTTCTAACCTTAGAGGCTCAAAATAGACAAACTAATATGCAACAAGGTGCCTATCAAAACCCTTACCCTTACTAGCAATATTATGGTCAATAATTTGGAAGAGGAAGAGGCCAATGGAAGCCTAATCCCAATAGGCTTGCTAATGTATACAATCCTAATTAGAACACCAATGCAAAGGAGATGGTACCAGTTAATAGCAATTTGGTGTAGGGAGAAGATTGATAGAAAGATCAGTTCATGGATGATAATTATAATGGAGAACAAGATCTGGTGGCTCAAGGAGTAGTTACTCCCCTCTTGTTGAATCAGGGTGAGTTAATGATGTAAATTAATGAGGATTGGTAACCTCAAGGAGAGATCACCAATTTTTTAGTTGAAGACACATTTATGATAAATGAAGGAACCTTTATTGTATACAATACAATGTCTAAGAAGAAGGATCTAGGAGGTGGTAACATTATGCCCATAGGATCATTCAATCCTCTTGTAAGGTAATAAGACACAACTGCAAGTGTGACAGTTCCAAAGGCTTCTACACCTCCAACAAGTCAAAATATGGTAAGGTCTTCTCTTATTCCTTATGTTATAAGTTATTCTCTACTTAAAAAATCCTAAGAAAAAGTAGGTATGGCTTCTTTAAATATCTTATATTATTAGAATAATACTAAAACATCCATTTCTCTGTAGGATTCCCTTCATATGTTTGGTCAAAAAAATATCCTATAAAAGTAGTTATTTGCTATCCCTGATAGTGTCTTGACCTCAAATCAAATTTATATACATTTTACTCTTATAAATGCTCCTATTACCATTGTTAAACCATCTACTAGGGCTAAGAAGCCTCTACCATTTTACCTCACCCTCATTATAGGTAACAAATTGGTATATAATTGCATAGTTGATAATGGAGCTTCTACATTTGTCATGCCCAAAATTATAGTTGACAAGTTGGGCCTAAAATATGAGCCACATATCAAAGGGGTATTTAAATTAAATGGTAAATCTACCAATATGGTAATGTTGATAAAAGGATTGAAGTTTTTCTTGCATGACTATCCTAGTTTTCCTATCTTATATGATAGTTATATTTGATCTCCCATCCCACTTTACAATCTGCCTATAAAGGGACTTCATCACCAAGATAGGTGGTTATCTCTCATCTAACTAGTATTTATTGTATTTTAGAATAATATATGGGGCCAACGTGATAATTAGTACAAACCTCTTGTAAGGTTTTGCATTAAACCTTACATTCAGACAAGTTCTAATTTGAATTGTGTTGTTCATAAAGAAAAGGACTATGTTCTAGATGATGGCACTTCTTCCAAGCTTGAGGGTATTATAGATTTATTTCTTGATGAATATGGTATTAATACTTATGATTATTATCCTTATTATATTATGGAGGAAATTGATCTAGGGGTATATTGTATACATGAATAAGTAATATTGACACCTCTACTTGCCAAAGAAGAGGGTGAAGATGATGAACTATGGAAGATGTATTTTGATGGTTCAAGAAGTAAAGTTGGTTTAAGGACTAGTGTTATGTTTTTCTATCCATCCAAAAAAAAATATTATGCTTCATATAGATATCATTATGGTTTCACTTGTAATGTGGCCAAATATGAAGGCTTAATTGATGGCCTTCAATGGGCAAGGAGAAAAGGAATCAAGAACCTGTAAGTATATGGAGATAGCAAATTGGTTATGCAACAAGTGAGGAATGTGATTGATTTCAATAACCCTTTGATTAATTCATACAATTATATGTTATGGTATCTTCTTAAAGAATTCAATGCATTAAATATTCACTTAGTCCTAATAGAGCAGAATAGTCATGTTGATAGACTAGTTACCATGGGAGTTTAATATAACACTCCAACTACCATAAAAGAGGAAGGAAATAGTCTCATATTAAGATCATTATCAAAAATTATATACCTAATAATTAAGTCTTTTGGTAAGTATTTTATAGTGATAAACACATTCGTACTTCTTCCAAAATGAGGTTGAGTTTTCTTCAAGGAATTAAAAGAAGCTCCAAGAATAATTGGGTGATCAAATTGTGTAACTAAGGAACAATAAAATACTTAAGGGTTTGGTGATCTTAGAAATTATATTCAATGAGAATGATCATAAGAATAATGATAAAGTGAGTGTGTATACAAAAGAGGAGAATTATGAAAGGGTCTTGATCTTCAAGGACAAACTCCTCAAACTAGGCAAGGTATGTTCTACATTAGAGAAGAAAGCATTCATTGAGTTATGTAGAGAGTTTCATGATATATTTTCTTGGGAATATAATGACCTAAAATGATTTGATACTATCCTAGAACACCATACCATCGATTTGGAACCTAGAGTTAAACTAGTTATATAAAAGCAAATACCCATCAACCTTGAGGTTGAGAAACTCATGAGGATAGAGCTTACCAAATTCCTTAAATATAATATAATATTACCCATCAAGTATTCAACATGGGTATCTAACCTTGAGCATGTGGATAATGGGGAGATAAGTGTTTTTATAGACTTTAGAGATATTAATAGAGTGTCACTCAAATATCACTTTCCTCTACCCTTAATGGAGTAGATTCTACATATGGTTTTAGGTTCTCAGTGTTTCTCTCTTCTAGATGAATATTTAGGCTACAATCAGATTTTTTTTCAATGAATATGATTAACTAAAGATATCCTTTACTACCAAATGGAGGACCATTGCTTATAGGAAGATGCCTTTTGGTCTATCGAATTTTGGTGCCACTTTTTAAAGAGCAATGGATAAGGCCTTTAAAGGTTTGATCAATAATATGTCATTTCATTTATATAGATGATATAACAATATTTTATAAATATGATAATGACCACATGAAATACTTGAGACAAGTGTTTAAAATATTCAGGTAGTATGGAGTATCTCTTAACCCAAAGAAGTGCATCTTTGATTTTTATGAAGTTAAGCTCTTAGGACATATTGTTTCCAAAGATGGTTTGACTATTGATCCTGAGATAATAGAGGTTATTATAAGCTTATAATTACCATTGCATAAGAAAGGTCTTCAAAGTTTCTTGGGAAAGATAAATTTTTTAAGAAGATTCATACCTAGTTTTACATCCTTAGTAAAACCTATCACATCTATGCTTAGGAAGAACCAAGTCTTTTCTTGGATCAAAGAGGGTAAGAGAAATTTTTAAGCCATAAATAAACCAATTTTGGAAGCTCCTACCCTTTTTAATCTTGATTTTATTAAGGACTTCATTTTATATTCATTTTATAACCTTAATACTATCTTAGTCATGTTGATGCAAAATAATGATGAGGGTGTGGAATAGCCAATTGCATTATTTAGTTAAGTTTTAGAAGATTATGAAGTCAACTACACCTTTGTGGAGAAACATGTCCTTGTTATTATAATAATACAAAATAAGTTTAGACATATGGTGTCAAATAACAAGATTCATGTTATAGTCTCTCATCCTAGCACCAAGGAGTTTCTTTTGAGAAAAGATCTTAGTGAAAAGAGAGTGGGGTGGATCACTAAGGTAATGGAGTATGATGTTTATATCAAAGTGACAAAACTAGTAAGGGTTAAAGGATTTTGTGAACATCTAACTTTAAATCTTCAAAATTCTAAAGGAGAATCTCTAGTCATCCATGAGTGTCCCCAAATAATTGGTTCATTACCTCCATAAAGTTGGACATAGAATATGATTAGATTTATCCAAAATGGTGAGTATCCTAATAATATGAATATATCACAAAGGAGATATTTTAGATTATAATATATTCTATTTTGTCTTGTGGATGGTGTATTATTTAGGAGGGACATCAATGATGTGCTATTGAGATGCATTGATAATGACTAGTCTAGAGTGTTTCTTGAGAAGTTATATGATGGGATAGGAGGAGGTCATTTTTTTCCAAGAACCATATCTACCAAGATCATGAGGGATAGATATTATTGGTCTAGCCTCTTCACGGATTGGCATGCTTAGGTGAAAAAGTGTGGACAATTTTTTTTCTTTGCATGGAATCAAAAGCTTGGATTTCTTCCTCTAAAGCCTATCCAAGTTGACCAACCTTTCATGCAATGGGGTCTTGATTTCATTGTCATGATAAATCCCCTATCAAGTTTTGGTTATAAATGGATACTCACAACAACTAAATATTTTACAAGATGGGCTGAGGCAGCAACATTGAAGGAGGCTAATGAGAGTGCTATCTTTAGTTCTATAAGATCATCATAACAAGTTTTGGTACTCATATTATTATTTTAGATAATTCTCTTTATTTTTTGGGTTCTAAGATAACTAATTGGGAAAATAGAAATGGTATATTTTTGATAAATTCATATAAATATTACCCTCAAGGTAATGGGTTTGTTGAATCTACTAACAAGAACCTAATAAAAAATATCAGAAGAACCTTGGAGCATATCCAAAGAGATTAGCACACCAAATTAAAGACAACCTTATGGGATAATAAGATAATTCCTAAAAGTTCAATAGGGAATTCTCCTTTTGTGATTGTCTATACAAGGGAAGCCAAGTTGTCTATTTCTCAAGAGCTACCTACCTTAGAGTTAGCACATCAACTAGAGTTTCTTGAAAACACTCTAATGAAAGTGATATTGATAGAATCAATGGAGTTGTAAGAGACTATAGGTAAAGCTCATTAAGCCATGGAGAATCACCAAGTACTTATGAAGAGGTTTTTTGACAAAAAGGTAACTCTAAGATCATTTCAAGAAGGTGACATAGTCTTGAAATATGGATGAAGCTAGAGCAAAACTAGGGAGGCATACCAAATTTGATGCCCTATGAAGCGAACCATATGTCATCACCAAGTATAAACAATGAAAATATTTTAAGTTAGCAAGGATGAATAGAGAAGAACTATCTATCCCTATGAATGGGATACATTTAAAACCCTTCTATTGAGAGCTGAAGGTATATCTTGTAAATATTAGGTTAGGTTTGTGTTTCCTTTCTTATTTTGGTGTGTCCCAATAATTGATTTTGAAGCACATGTGTGTTTATATATTTTTTTATTCCTATTATTTTATGTTGTTTGGTGTATTAAAAGGCAATTTACATGTCTATCCTATATACTTGTGACTTCATATCCCAATGGATAGGATTAGGCAACTAGGCATGGCATAACAAGCATGTCACCCTTGGGAAATCACCAAAGATGTTGATAAATTTTTCTCACATGACAAAATGGATCAACCCCCTATAGTTATAATCTTGTATAGGGAATTTTTATAATGTTATAGGGTATGGTGTATCTCAGTTTATGTTATTTCATATTACATTCTCAGTTTTGGTCATGGCCTAGCTTGGTCTTTGTGTCTTTTGGTGTCTTAAGGGTCATTTTTTGAATCATATATACAAGTGGCAGATTTTCATAGTGTTGAGAAGTTTCAAGAGCAATTCCAAAAAATCCTAAGTTTACACTTGGAGAAATTTCAACTTTTGGCTAAGTATTGGGGACTTTTTAGGGGAAAATATCCAAGGAAAGGATCCCATAGACTTATTTATTTTGGGTAAAAGTTATGCAATAATTTTTTTAAAGATCTAATTATTTTAGGAAAATTGTCTGCATCAAAATCTAACTGACATATTTCTTTCATGAAAATTATCTACACAATTTTTCATAAGGCATAATTCTTTCAGGTATAATGTTTGACAAAATTTTTGAAGGTAGGTTTTCTTTTGGACTAATTGTCTGAAACACAAGGCCCACAGAAATTGGTCCAAAATAAAAATATTAAAGAGTTAATTTATTAGGAAAGTGTCCTAAACAAAAATCTCAAAGGGTATTTATTTTGGTAAAGTGACCTAGAAAAGGTTCTAAAGGACCATTACTTTGATAAAATGTCTTATAAAATATCCCAAAGGGTTATTTTATTGGGAAAGTTCCCTGAACAAAAAGATTAAGAGGTCATTTTCTTTCAAGAAAATTGTCCAAACAATTTTCTCGAAGGGTCATTCTTTAGGAAAGTATCCTACACAAAAATATTGAGGGGTATTTTTTAGAAAACTACCCTTTGAAAAAATCCTAAAGACAAAGGTTATAACAAAGGTACAAGGGCACAAATTATTTTAGGAAAACTATCCAGAATAATTTTCTTGAAGGTATAATTTTTTGAAGAATTTGTTTTGAGACAAAAGACTGCGTATGATTTGTTTTGGGGGAAGTGGGTAATACATAAATCCTATAATAAATGTCCATCAAGAGGTCTAAAAGAAATAGCTTGAGGAAAATGGTCTATAGTAAAAGGCCAAATACAAAGTTCAAAAGAATTGTTTATTGTGGGGAAATGCATTGGAAGAAGAGCGATGTTCATGCAAGTGTCAAAGTGTAGGCTTAATAGTCATCCATTAGATTCTAAATATTTATGGTCTTGTATATGTCATTGACATTCCCATAGATGTCAATTGATAGGTACATGAACATCAAATTTAAGACCCAAAAAATAATCATTAAAGTTCAAATATCCTATGATAGTTGTATAGGTGTCAAATACGTTCACATGGATGTCAAAACTTGATCTTATGAAATAGATATTGAAATTCAAAATCCAATATTAATGATCAATGATCAAATGTATAGGAAATATAATGGTGAGTGGTGACTAATAGTTTAATGGGACCAAATAGATTAATGGCTCACATTTAATCATAGATTCAAATATAACTACACATGAACAAGTTAATGAGTCAAGGATCTTGATAGGGCACTATGTGGCATGAGTGCATTTAAGCTAAAATAAGACCAATGGAGCATGTTTAATCAGGAAAATCAAGATTAATATTGAATGAGGATTAAATAGGTCAGTGAACCCTAAGTACAAATGTGTAAGTGATAAGTGGTATAAGCACATGAATCCTAAAAGAGGATTTATGGGTCATGTTCATTCATATCAAGTATATCAATGGAGAGAGATGAATCAAAAGATCAATGATTTAAGCCAATTTTCAATAGCCAATCAAATTAAGGAAAACTCAAGTAACTTAGTTAAATGTCAACAAAGCAATTTTTGATAGAGCAAGGTAAATAAAATGTATAGACTCAAGTTAAATCATGGTTCAGTTTAAACCAGAGCTAATGTTTCAAAGGATGCCATCAAGGTAGACATGTAGACTTTAATATTTTCATCTCCAAGACCAATTGCATGAAAGGGACCCTTCTCACCATTATTGCATGCCATGGTGAACTAGTGAAGAGGAGTTAGCACCAAGACAAAGCCTTAATAGATTGAATTGATTATTATAACTACATTAATGCTAGAACCTAGCTCAGAACAACTTGATTCTACCTTTGCAATCATTAGGGAAGATCAAGGTGGGAATGATGTGAATGTACAACCACTTGAAGTGACTAAAATCAATTGAAAGGTCTATAGGAGCACATTTTGTAGAGGTAGTTACAACTATGGTTCAAATGGAGTTATGCTCTTTTGATTCCTTTTCTCTATGCTAAAGCTCCTTTTATCTTGATTCCTTTATTCTATAAATATAGATCTTGAGCTATTATAAAGGGGTACCATACCATGTATAATGAATCCATACTAGATTGATGATATATTTTTCCTTTGAAAATTAATACAAGTCTATTTTTGAGATTTGAACAATTATCTAAGTCTGTAAGTGATGTATGGTGATGAGAAGTGATAATTCTCTATCCTTCCTTCCCTTATCCTTTCATGTTTGAGCAAGGGTTCCTAGTCTAATAGGTGCCACATAGATTAGTCTAGTGTGTAAATATTTTTCAAGTGTACAATTGTCCTTGAAGTGTGTAATTGACCTTTAGTTCATTTGTCTTGTGTTTCTACTCACAACTTGCCTCTATATTGAAATACTCATGCTATAAAACATTAAAGCTTAGAGACTAGTATATATGCTTTGTTTCATCATAGTATAAATATGATGGTCATGTGGAAGACATTTTTGGTGCATCACCTCCTTTAGAGTAGGTTTAATTTATGAATTCTCTAAATCTTTTCCCCATAACTAAGTAGTAGTTTAAGTGATAACTAGTGCATGATATATTCAGTTAGCTAGCCCTTAAATCTAAAGGCTCATTTCCAATATAGGTACACCCACATACTTTTAACTATTCCCATGTTACCCAAATATGGAATAGGCTTGAATAACCACTTCTAGGGTGCAATATTTGGTGATAATAGCACCCATGTGCACAATTCAAGTGACCTCTAAATTTTTCGTCCCTAAGGTCACTTATCTAGTTCTTCAAGCCCCCCAAGTTCTAGTTTCTACCTCAATTTCTCCACCTACACTTATATCTATAATTGATCTAAGTAAGATGCCTATAAAAAAATCCAAAGGTAACTTCCTCATATCCCCCTCTTCATATTTCGATTACTCCTACTCAACCCTCTATTTAGCTTACTCCTCCCATGGCTCCCTAGTCCTCATTTTCCATTATCATAGGGTCCTAATGATTTGAATTTAACTAGCTAATATCCTAATTCTTATTTAATGACCCAATCCCATGCATCATCAGTCCATAAGTTAATATGACTTAGGACCAATGGTATGCCCAATTATTCCTATGGAAATTCCCACTCATCCTCCCTCTTTTGCCTTTCATGACCCCTCCTCTTCTACTCTTTTATTTCATCTTTCCCTCTACTTTATCTCTCCATCTCACCCATACCTATACCTTCCACTTAAATTAATTCCACCCCTCTTGTTATACCTTTCAATACCTTGGGGACATTTTTAGGACCATTTTTGGTCAGGCCCATCAAGTCATCGAGTGTATAAAGACTAGATATTGTCTATCATTGGAACCCATATGTCCAATGGTAGTTTAAAAAAGCATTGGGGATTATTAATATGGTGATCATATAATTTCACTCAAGAGGGGAACCTTGTAGTCTAGAGGACTAAGCAAGATATATTTTCCCTTAAAAAATGAGGACACCTAGTGGAGAAGAGAAAGTGGCCAAAGACCTGGTGTCATTACTCTAAACTATAAATAAACTCACTACAAAACTTATGGAAGATATGTAGGATCAAGTTCATGTGCTTAGATCACAAGTGTGGAGAATTTTCCCAATGACCCTAATTGGCAGAGTCATATAGGCCTTGGAAAAATTGTTTGCAACCCTTGTAAGGGTGACCCTAGGCCTATCCTTAAGTAGAGAGCACCTCTATCACATTTAAACATATTTACAAAGAGTGACCCACATGGATAGTAAGTGTATAAATATCATTATGGTTATTCATAATGGCATGTTCTTAGAGATTAATATCATGCCTTTGGTATACGTAAGCCTATACCAGACTTATGTTGGGAACATGATGACTTCAATCAAGGAATGGTTGGCTATATTACAAATAATAATTAATGCTTTAAAGAAGGGAAAGAGTTAGATGTTGACCTATTTCAAAGAGGTAATAATCATTGTCTTATTTCACCCAAATGACACCCTATTAGATAGACATTAATTCAAAGTCCACTTGGCCCAATTTGACCAAGTCATACAAAAAATGGTAGAGAAATTCAACTGGACTAGGTCCAAAGTGATTCTCAAGCTATAAACCCAATCCATAATTAGAAGTAATCAATTGTTAGAGGTAAAATTTTCCATGGAATCCTCACTCTAAGACCACAAATGGTTTATATCCTAGGCTAAGATGATCTTCTAAGAACCACCTATGAAATCTAACAATTTAGATCAGGAATTTGATTTATTAGAAATTACTTGGAAGCTTATGAGGCACACCCTAAGAAATTTAGAAGTGGTCCCCCATCCTTCTAACACTTTCTCTTAGTGGGCTAAGGAAGATATTTTTGGTAGGATGATAGGAATATTATGTTGAGTGTTATTGTAACTAACTCTTGGGGCCATCATGGCCAAGGATGGGAACATCAAGCTACTAGGATGTGAATCCGATCCTTCTTTATATATTATCTAGCATTCTTGTATACAAGATGTCATTTTTTGGGATGTTATAAAAACTATATTGAAATTAATGCAAGTTTTATTACATTTCTAAATGGTCTTTCTGTCTTAATAAAAGTTCACTAATTCCTATTTTTATGAATGCATGATAGTGTTAAAAAAATGATAGTCATATTTGTCACATATAATTAATATAGTAATTATAATGTGCCTTAGTCTTATAATTCATTTATGAAATCTTTTTATTTTCTTAGTAATGCTCATTAGTTTATATGCTTGATGCTACATAATAAATTTGAAGGCCCTATGTGTAATTGGATATATACCTATTTTATGTGTTTATATTTAGTGAAGAGTTTATATATCAAGAATTCTCACTTCTTCCTTAGACTCATTCCTTGTGTGATGATAAGTTTGCAATACTCATGAAACTTGACACATGGTAGTACAATTATGGCTAAGGACATGCTCATTCTTAAAGCATTGGTGTCTTTTATGAATAATGAATCTCTTTTATCCCTTACCTCACCCCTTATTTTATGTTTATTTTTAAACCACACTACCCTTTCTTATCCTTTGTAAAATTGTTGAAGTGAAACCTATTAGCACTCTAGAACTGAGATTAGACCATGAGCTAAGACCTCTTCCATCAAAATGAGTATTGAATCCATGGTAATAGCATTGCATCTCTTAAATATATATTTCAAGTGGACTACATAATGAAGCCCAATATATGTATATTTTTTGATGGATTAATTTCAAAATAATCCTAAAATAGGAGGATGAAAGTCCCTTATTGTCACCCACATCTCTTCTAGGCACCTAATCTCATAAATGTTCCCTAGGATTAGATTTCAAGAATGATAATAATTGGTGATAGAATGAGGGACTTATTGATAAGAGAAGTTTTAATCCACTCTTATACCCTTGAGAAACCTATATCCTATTGAAAAAATCACTAGATCTAGATCTGGTCATGGGAGATTGATCATATCACCCTCATAATTTCATAAAAAATCACAGTCCAATAGAGGTAGACCAAGACCCATAGTTAATCCCACCAAATCATCCTCTTAATCTACCCTAAATAGACCAATAATAGTGGCCACTCCCATGTATTATTTATTTGGTTCTACCATAAATGTTCTAGAGTCATTCATGACCTTTTTATAAACTTAGAAAGGTACCTCTCATGATTCACATCTAGTGTGGGATGGATGGCTAAGGAACATGTGACTTCATATAAAACTACCCTTAGACTCCTGAATATAGAGCATGAATATGTCCCTTATATGCTATTCCCATTCACCTTGATGTATTCAACCTATGATTAGTTTCTCAACCTCTTTTAATAGTTATCACTATCCATGAGCAATTTAGAAACACCTTATTATCTTAATTTAGTTAGGTCATGAACCCCAGTGTCCTTTATCAATAGTTCACCTATATTAAAGGGGAATTTAATGAGACTATCATAAATTACAACTCCATGTTCTAAAATATGTATAGATAGGTCACCATGATTTATCAATTGGATGCTTAACTAATACTCAAAATGTTTAAGAACTTTATAGATCCTTGGACAACTATGTTTCTGAGGGATCCTCTGATAGTATATCTAACATTGGATTATGCTAAATCCATTAAGGTAGATATAGATTAACCCCCAAGGTTAGATTTTAGAACCCATACTAAATGACTTGCCAAATATACCTACCTTAAACCTTGTTCCCAATGCAAACCAAAATGTCCCAATGTTTCAACCCATGTCAGTGATAAACCAACTCCCACTTAGACATGTTGCACCCAACCAACACCTAGGTTTTTTAGCCTAGTGATTAATGAAATAGAACCTCAATATCATAGTAAAACATTACTTCCTACTATTAACAACATCCAAAACATGCCCTAAGATTCCACCAAGAATGATTTAGATTCCATCTAGTGTGTGGTGTAAAGGCTAAGCAATGACTTTTTAGTCTTGAAAAATAAATGGGGAATACTAGTGGTGAAATATCTAAAAATAATTTTATCTATAAGATACATGACAAATACTATAATCACCTACTAACCAATTAGAATCCTCACCCAAAAATCTACTTGAGATCGATATTTATGAGATATCCCTACAAAACTGGTGCTAGGTGCATAACACAACTCAACACAAAGAGATCAATTTCATAGATTTTTGTAGTGATTTCAACAATTTATAGGGAAAATGAAAGAATATAAGATGATCCCAAATGACCAAGAAGACCTTAATTCTACCAGATCCCTAAGGATAATTATGGTTTTATAAACTATGGATTTCCCTAGTTAAGAAGACAATGAGTTGGAGGAGGCCACAAGTGATGTCTATGCCTTATAGTGATTCCAAAGGATCAACTATTCCCTTGGGAACCAAAAACAATAATAAATTATCACTACCTATACACCTTTGAATAATGATACAACCTCTTCTAGTCTTAAATTAAGGAATGATCCACCCCCTCCAAATCATAATGATCCTAAGGTCCCTGTGGATACTCTGACCCTAGGCAAAACAAGTTATAATATAGTGGAATATTTGAAGAATATTAAGGCTAATGTCACAATTCATGAGCTTTCATAGATTACTAAACAATGAGATTTTCTATTAAAATGCCTCATAAAAAAATTAACCCAACTAAAGCAAAAGGCTACCCACACCAATGTGGTTATCCACCAAAAAAATATAAAAGTTTCCCTTTTTATCCTCATGTTCTAACTATTTGGGAAGAAATTACATAACCATTTGGTTAACTCAAGAGCCTCAGCTAATGTGTGACCATAAAAATTTATGAGAAGTTAGGGTTGGATCTTGTTAATTTAGATAAATTAGTATCATAGTTAAATAAATCTAAGTTTAAATTGGTTGGTGTGTTTTTGAATGTTCACATGTAGTTGGAATCTGAGCTTAGGATCCTATAGTTCATGGATATCCAAGTTGTGGAAATACCTAAAGCTACTAAATTTTCACATATGTGGTTGACTTGGAGAGGTGTGGCTAATAAAATTAGTAGATAGAGAACCCAGGATGAAACACATGATCATCGAGTACATTGTAGTGAATTAAAAGGTAAAAATAATATCCTTAAACATAAGAGTCTACACCTTATCTACATAGCTTGATAAAGACAAAACTAAAGACAACCCTTAGTCACCAGGTTTATAGTCTTTATACTTTTATGGGGCCTATTATAAGTAAGGTTATAGGGTGGGAGTCCTTCTAATTGAATCATAATTAAAATGGCACTTAGTCACTTATAAACTATAATTCCATTGTATTAACAACCTGGAAGAATATAAATCCATGATCCTTGGACTACAATTTGCCTTGAAACATAATGTCAAAGAACTAAAGGTTTTTGGGGATTCTAAAATTGTCATAAACCAAGTTAGAAGTAATTTCTAATACAATTTATCATACCTTAGGAAGTACAACATCAGAAATGGGATCTAATAGAAATTTTTATTACATTTAATGTTATTTCCATTCCTAGAGAGGAAAACCAAGTTATTGATTCACTAGTAGTTTTAGCTACAAATGTAGACCCCTAGATGACTCAGGGATGTATGAGTTTTCTATTGAACTTATCCCATATCCCTCTATCCTATAAAATGTCAGAAAATTCTAGGTCTTTGATGACAACTAGCACATTTTTGGATTCCTCAATAATGCTAGAGTATTTAAAGCCTAAGTCATGGATGAGGTTGTAATGGATGACCTAAGATATGATAATTATGACCAATATGTTATCATTAACCTTATAGATAATTGAGTCCCAAATGGAATGATCTCCCTTGAGTGGATGTTTGACTTGGATAAACCTACACACCCACCCAAGAAGCCAAGATGTATAGACAACAAGTTTAAGACCATTAACTTTAGATATTTTGATCGACCTTAAACTATCAATGTTAGATCAGACTACACACCAAATTAGATTGAATAACTCATTATGTTTTTATCAAAATACAAGGATGTTATCACCTAGGCTTATGAAGACCTCAAATTTTTTGACCAAAGTATAATAACTCATACCATACCCCTCAATACAAACCAAAAGCCTTTCAAACAAAGGCAGAGGCCTATGAACCAAATCCTAGAACCCTTCATACATAAAGAATTTCACAATCTCATTTATTTGAGATCACCTTCCCCATCCACCATTTCACCTGGGTAACATACTTGGTGTCTATTCAAAATAAGAAGGGGGAGATCCAAATGTGTTTATATTTTTGGAACCTAAATAGGGCCTTGGATAAAGATAACTATTAGCTACCCTCAATACATAAAGTAATCAAAAGTGTGAGTAGATCCAATATTATGTCTTTCCCAAACAAATTATCAATATACAATCAAGCTTTGGTAAACCCATAGGATAAAACTAGGACCATATTCATTATGAAGTTGGGGACTTTTTCTTATAAAATAATGACATTCAACTTGATAAACATAGAAGAAACTTTCTTGATAACTATGGATTTCATCTTCAAAGCTTTAATATGCAAGTGCATTATTATTTACAAGGATGACTTAATTTTTTTTGGAAATGCATGTCCAATTACATTTTCCCCCTGTAGAGGATATTTGAGAGGTGTAAGAGATATGGTATATCCTAAACCCAAATAAAAGTGTGTTCAATGTTATTGAAGGTAAGCTTCCAGGTCACATCATCACCAAATAAGGTATCTCTATTAACCTTGAATGTGTTTATGTTATCTTTAGATTACCTCTTCCCAATAGTAAGAAAAAAAAATTCCTTTGGAATAATTAACTTTGTCCATAAGTTTATTTCAGGCTTTGTTGAGATTATTAAACCTTTGAATGAAATGTTAAAATAGGAAGTAAAAATATAATGTAACATTGAATCCAAGAAAGCCTTCCAAGACAATAAATATGACATCATGTAGGCAACAATTCTGACAAGCCTAGACTATACCAAATACTTCTACCTATACTCTTTCACTTTTGAACACACCATAGTTGTAGTGCTTATCTAGAAGTTGGATGGAGAGGAAAATTTGATCACTTTCATGAGCATGAATTTTAAGATGCTTAGATTAAATACTCCACTCTATAAAAAAACACCTATACCTTGATCAAAGTAGTGAAAAATTTTAGACACTATATTCCTAGGATTAAAGTGCATGTTATTGTCCTAGACCTAGATGTAAAGCTCATTATAGGGGAAAATTAATTGGGAGAAAATATAGGCCATTGGATGGCCAAATTTAAATAATATGGTGGATATATAAACTTTTAAATTAGTTTTATCCTAGGGTCCTACTTAGTTAATCATCGAGATTGGCGCCAAGATTACTGTGCGCTAAGCAGACCAATCAAAAATACTACACCAATATTGATATGATCAAGTTATGCATTACCTTTTCTATGGGAGTCTTCCTCTTGATATAACCCAAATTTATAAAAGGGACCTTAGGTTTAAATTTACCCACTACATGTTGAATAAAGGGGTTATCTTTAAGAATAATTATGTGGGCATCTACCTAATATGCCTATTGAAAGAAGAGTCTAAGGGAGTCATGACTAGTTTTCATGAGAGGCTAGGTAATGGTCAACCTTATAAGAATGAAACTACACACAAAATCATACATGTTAACTCACCAAATTACACCCATAGGAGAGGATTGTTTAGACCTTTCCAAGTTTGGGGTAACATGGGATTAGCCCAAGGCTATGGGTGACCTATGGATGGGCTAAACCTCTATTTTAAGGGGCTAGCTCCCATGGTGCATCAATTAAGCTAAAATCATATACCTATGTGCTTTTTGGTGTGAAAATGGAGAGATAAACATGAAATTAAAACTAATATAAGGGGAGGTGATGCACAAATATTGACTTATCCACTCTAATTGATCCTTAATCAACACCTTATGAGATAAGTAAAGACTAATGATTGAAATATTTTTTCCAATGAGATCCTAAACATAATTAATTAATTTAAATTATATTTTGGATGTCTTCAACTTTAATTTAATGGATAAGAGGTATGTTCAAGTCACTATCAACTAGATTACTCTTCAACACAGCTACCAACACTTTGGCACATCAACTAACCTACATACAGTAGCATTATAGAAACTTGGAGAGGGAAAGGACATGTAAAGGATAATTAAAATTCAAATTTATTCAAATAAACACATACATAACACACTAATCTAGAAAATAAATATGCAAACTTTCTTTCTTTATTGATTTACAATGCTTACAAGATACAATCTGGGTAGAGTTTCATCATACCTAACTGAGGGATAAATACAATAGCCTAAAATCCTAAATTTATAGAATAATTAACAAGATGGAGATGATAATATGGAATTTAAGGGGCATTAATAGGTAATAATTCTCACCATTAATTCAACTAGTAGTTACAAGCATTCCTCCATGCTCTCTCATGCATTGCCATCATGGTTGGTGGTCTTCAATGAGCATTTTGGGTGTTAAAGTGGAGTGGTGAAGGTTAATTAAATATTAGTTGACCCCATGAATGGAATTTAAATTCAAATTGGTTAATTCCCTATCCTCATGATAGTTATAAATCATCAAAGTTATTTCATTACATCTCTCTGTGAAGAATTTAGTAACTACCTCTTTCTTTCATTCCAATATGATTTGAAAAACTACCTTATCCTCCATGATGGTTTTAAAATGGGATTAATATCCTACATAATGTGGTTAAAAATGTTTCATATCATAAAATTCCTTCCTTGGCATCCCTCTATAGTAATTAACACCTCCCTTTGTTGACGAAGTAGTCATATTAGGTAATTAAGCCTAATTACTTGGTTGATCACTATTTAGATGACCATGGGGATTTAATAAGAGCTTAAAAAGTAGTTATTTATCATATTTAAAGTGTTAAAATACATATTATACTCATAATTATTACTTCTAATAGTATACACCTATAACCTTAGCTCATTTAGGTGACTAGGTCACCTCTCACTAGTATTTTTAGACTGGGCTTTTAGAGCATACATGTAGTATATTTTCTAGAAATAATTTTGAGGGTATCATTAATTGAGAAATTTAAATATAATAACACTATCTTAATTAATTATTTTCAATAAATCACCACACTTAGAACCTTATTTTTCCCAAAACCCTATAAAAGTATAGTTTTTTTGATGAATCTACATAGGTTTCCATATAACCACTACCATGAACAAGACCTACTCAAAGTTTATTATACATTTTATGTGCCTTCATGACCAATTAAATTCATTTGGATGCAAATCCTTCCATTTTTCCTTCATCATGTTATTTTGACAAGTTTATGTAGGTTTAGACATGTTTGACCTCTTAACGATTGTTTATATCCCTGGGGGATTGAACTAAAAAACAAATGCCAATAACTTTGATTACACAACCTCTTTAAAACTTCCCTAGCTACTGAATACACCATGCATATGATCCATACAATTCCAACGTGAAGAAAGTTGCTCTTGGGTTTTAAAACTTGCATTCTGGGAGTTCAATGAAGAGAAATAGGGTATAGAGGAGAAAAATGCATTTATTTTTAATTTTTACTCTTCCTAGGGGATTGTGACAACCCACTAAACATGTTTCCATTGTTTTTTTCCTTTCCCACTCTTTCAATTGTCTATAGACCTCCCATTCCTCTACCTAGGTTTGTAGGATTTTAGGCTAATTTGATTGTATAGGCCTATAACTTGAGTTTTCTCATAGTCGACTGAGTCCCAAACTTCCATACTTGCCTTACAAAAAATTTATCCTCCCTCTCTGATTATTTAACCCTCAAACACCCCCAAGCATGTATAAGTTCTAATTTATTATGCACAAGCATGTTTGGGCCTAATTAGGCCTAATAGGACTATTTAGGCCATTAGGTTTTGTTACCTATAAGGACCAAAACATTCTATTGGATAACATAGTGAACCATTATAATTCAATTTAGTACACCTCCTTTTATTTTGGTGCTTAACCTTTATGCAAGGCTCAACAACTTTAACTCCATGACTCTGCTTCCAAGTGTTCTCAATCTTACCTAAGATAAGTATGAATTTATCTATTTGTTAACACTTTGAGATTATTATGAATATAATAACATGATTAATATGACCCCCATCTATTCACATGTCCTAAAAAACCTTTACAACCTCATACTATCTCCTAAACATGTAAATATCCTCATATTTCATGTCTAGGTTTGTACATGTTAGTGTAGGCCTAATGGGATTAATTAGGCTATTAGGATCTTCTCTTCCCCAAGAAATAAATCATTAAATTCAAAAACCCTAATAAAATTTATATGAAAATTTAGATACCTTGATTTAAATCTCCTAGTTGCCACTTCTATGCTTGGTTCAACTTATCTCTCTTACCCTGCTTACTTGTCTGTAGGTATTTTATGCGCTTTAACTATATGAGATTAACCCTTTCATTTAGATGATTTTATAACCCTAACATATATATTCCTAAATTTACAAGATAAATATAGGCTTAAACTTTAATTACACCATGTTTATCATTGTTCTCCTTATACCTCTTCTCACCTTCTCACCTTCTGACCTTAAACCAAACAAAAGGTCTCCATTTAGTTAAGAAGGTAGTTTTATAACCTCATTTGGTTTGGTGTATGTAGATCTTGAGTGAACCCTATTTTTTCATCCCTCCAACTTCCTTTTTCTATTTGTTTTACACCTCTAATGGGTTTATGAACCTTTTCATACCTTCTAACATGATCCATTTTCACCATTATGCCTTGTATCTTATTTCTCACTATGTATACCACTTTTGTAATTCGTTTTAGGACTATCATACCTAAATATGTTTGGAAATTTTTATATAACTTTTCTAATTTCAAATATTTATTAGGATTCATAATGTGTTAGGATTTCATCTCCATGTTTTTGGAATCCCTTAACATGCCCTTTCTCTTCTACGACATTCAAGACACCTTATCACCCATACTATTAAGCCTGTAATATGGTCCTATGTATTCTTAACTAATTTTATTTATAATTAAACCCTATGACACCAACCTAATTGACACATATGATAGTCCCTAACACTTTTTGGAGGTGTAATCTAGTTGTTTGAACTAAGTCTCAACCATGGCTAGAGAAGGTAAGAATGATCAAACATATAATATGTCTACTCATACCTTCTTCATCACTTGGCACTTATAAATTTGTATTTATACTCTTGACCCATATGTTCACCACATATGTGCTAATCCCCATAAATAATCCGTGGTTATAAGTTATGATTTGGACTACAAGAGAGGTGAGGTTCCTCATGTAGGTGTTATGAGCCTTTTGGATGTCCTTGACTAATTTTTCAATTATATTCCAATCATGTTGAAGAAACCCCTTCTAATCCTAGATATTTTTCTATCTTTATTTTCTTGAGAGAGTCACTTGAATTCATACTCTATATTTCATATTCAAAATCATAATAAAACCTAATTGTAGGTGTCTAGGATTATGTTTCAACTTGAGAGAGTGTGGGTGAGAGTAGCTAAGACCTTGAATAAGTCCCCATAAAATAGTATACACTTGATATGTTCACCAACCTTATTATTTTTAGATTACCTTGATATCATGAGGGTTATAGTAGACATAGGACTTCAAAATAACTTATTATTTCTACAATCAAATTTTGGTACCATAGTAGATCTAGAGAACTTACAAACCTATATTATTTATAAGTCTTCTTGAGTTGACTTAGAGGGGAGACATAATGAACATTACAATGGATATTATTTTAAAATTATTTTATATAATATTTATATTTGATAGACTGTGTTACACCCCCTTCAAAAGGTCTAAGCAATGGCAATACCTTCATGAGGCTTGAACAGGGTCACTTTGCCATGGTCTCTTCAAACTATTTGACTGTATGTGGATATTTTAGGTGATCACCACCCTATGGGTTTTTAAGCTCATTTAATCAATTAAAAAAATATTATATATATATATATATATATATATATATATATATCAAGGGGTTTTAAATATTTTTGAGACATAACCAACACTTTGAAACCATTAGAGACCTTGAAGTATTAATAATTCACTATTACCAACCTACAAATAACTCCATAAGAAGGTTTATTATTATTTTATGGATCAAACATGTGAAGTGGGTCTTAAATATGGTTTATAATTTTGTTAAAAACCCTAATAATCCCTCTAACTTTCCTTTCCTCTATCATCATTCTTAGAAATGGAGAAAATGAATCAAATTGATACCCTGCATGGATGGAGAAGACATTATGAGCCCTTCACCTTATTAGTGATTGTTATGAAGTAAATATGAGAATAAATTACAAAATATTGAATATAACTAATTTCCATTCCTCTACCCAAAATTTTAGACACTCATATTCTCTCTCCTATCTATACCATTCACAAACTTGACTAGCTCTACAAGGCTACCAAAGATCTCAATAGAGGAAGGAGGTTGGTTTTTTATCTATGTTGACTTAAAATTACATATAAATAATGTATATGGTCTTAGAATACATAAATGAATCCATACAAATTCTTTACCACTATCTTTCTCTAACACACTTGTATGAACCAACTAAAAAACCCCACTTTCTACCATAAAAACTATTTAATCTACTTGAAAGTTGATTGATATGATATGTTAGGTGTTTTTGAATCTTGTAAATGTTTTTTAAAGACATTTAATGATTTTTTAATCTCTCCCTTATTATATACATGTGTATTTTTCTCATAAAACCTCCTTTATATGTTATAATATGGGTAATAAATCACCTTGAGAGTGGAATATATTATCATAAAGTTAATTTACCACCTTCCTAAGAATGATATGAACTAGAGGGGTAGTAACTTGACCTTAAAAACACTTGAAATGTTTCAAAAAGACACTTTATACCATTTAAACCCATTTTACCAACTTTATTATGCCATAAGGTAACCATATAACATAAGGTTAAAATGACATTTACCTTAATATTGTCAAAATAACCTTAAACCATGTTAAAAGAGGCTTGAAAAGACCATTTTAAGGATTTTAATAGGTTTTTTATGACCATACATAAGATAAAAGGACATTAAAAGGGAAATTTTGAACTATATGTGTTTAAATTTGGCATGAGAGACCAAATTATCAACATTCTTGGTAACTCACAAGGGTTGACTAGCCTACTGTTCAAGAGAACCAGCTATCTCTCTTGTGACAATCATGAATAAAACATGATAAAATGACTTGAGATGACTACTCTACTTGATATTAACAAAAAATAAATTACCTTTTAATATTTTAAGGACTATAACAAAAACCAATCACAATAACACCAAAAGAAAATAACACCTAGACACCTAAGAAAGCAATGGGACAAGACATTTGTGTTGAAAAAATTTATGAAAATGAAAAAATAATAAAATAACTAATTATGTATAAGTAACATAAACAATATTTTCTCCTCGTAGATCAAAGGGGAAACTTCTTATATCATTCACTCCATGGGATGAAGAATGGCATATCGTAAGCAAATCTTTGGACCTTAGCTTCATTGTCTTTCTTCTCTCCTTGAATGTCACTCTTTTTATCATGCTCTCAAGTGAGGTTAAAATTATAAACCACTCTCTAATGCATATATACTCTTTTTTTAATTCATTTTTCACCTCAAACTACTTATTATCTTTGATAATGTGGGAGTTCCCTAAACTGGTTACATTTTGGTTGATGGGGGCATCAACCTCAACCTTTATTTCAATCAGTTTTTCAAGGATAATATCTTGATTATCTTGGAAGGTACCATATTCATCATTATTTTTTTTTACCTTTAAACTAAATTTTTTTTTAGATGATTCTCAAGACTTATTTTCCCACTAGGAACCTTACATTCTTCTTGAAGTACTTGCCTATTAAACACTTCAACTTCTTTGACTATGTCCAAGTAGGAATACCTCATGTGATTAAGACTTTGGATTTTATATTGAGACTCAACAGGTCCAAATACCATATTTTTCTATTTATGACCCTTTTTGAGCTCCTCACCATGCTCATTAGCCAAATTGACAATTTTAACATTTTCTTGATGAGCTGGAGAAGTATTATCTAGACTTGAACAAAAGGTCTATAGGTCTTCCCAAAAGTTAATTTCTTCATGATAAATGAAAGAAAGATAAACCTTATCATCACTCTTACCATTTTATTTTGGGTAGAATTCTAATCAAGTGCCTCTAATTTTACAACAAGATCATGATAAGGCTCATGTTCTATTACAACCTGATCATCCTCATCCTCTGAAGTGCTCTTAGCTTTAACCATTAGTTCATGAGGGTTGTCTTGATGGTTGTCTCCTAGAAGATAAGTTGATTGTGTGTTATCTACATCAAGTTCATTTAATTATGACTACTCCACTTCATCAAACTTATATTTATGATCAAACTCTAATCTTCTAGGGTGAATAGGAGTACCAATAGTGATCTCCTCATCATAGGTGCTTGAAATATCATTTTTAAGGTGTTCCTCAAAGCCACCTGTAATTTAAACATAATAAATCTCTTGAAGGAATATCACCTCACCTATATTCTTTATTAAGTTATTTCTCATGTCTATATTATCTAATTTTTCCTTTAATGTAACTGGATACTATTCAAAATTAGGTGTATCTTGATTATCATGGATGAAATAAGTATGAAGGATTGATGGAGAACTTGAAAAACCTGAGAGAGTTATTAAACTAATCTCCATACATTATTTTTCATTCAAGTGTTCTTCATCTAATCTCCAAACCATAAGTCTTCCCTCAAACAAGGAGATTATGGGAGGGAAAGAATGGCCAACTGGTGGAGTAGGAACATAAGGCTCTATGGGATATTCTTAAGTGGATTTTGGAGGTGAGGGGGTAATCTAAAATATTGGGAACTTCCTATGATTGGGATTTATAACTTCCTACTCTCTTTTCACTCCTAGACATTTAGGGACAACTTGAGATTAAGGAAGAGGTGAAGAGTCTTGAAAACCTAGTAAGCTTTGTATCATGACTTATGCCACCCTCCTCTCTTCATGGTTTGGGTTTGGTAAGGAAGTAGTAGTCTATGGATATTATCATGGGGTAGTAGGGGGTGGAATTTCTTAGGATTAGTTTTATGGATATTGTTATTATTTCAAGGCTAATATTTCATTGGTGATGACTTGACTCATCCTCTTCAACTCCTCTAAATCACTTGAGAAACTAGGTGTAGCTTGAAAGGATGGTTCGGGAGGGAAGGAGGGATAGTACTCCTAATAGGAAGGCTAATAAAGGGGTCGACAAGGGTATTATAAGTCTAGTATGATCCATCATATTATTGATAGGGTTCACTATAGGGTTGATAAGGCACATGGTGAGGCTGGTATAAGTCATAATAGGGATTATAGGGAAGTTTAGAGTATAAGTTACCTTCATAACCATCCATTTAATAATAATGAGTCAAAAAAGAGTAAAATAAACCAAGAATAAATATAGCTTATTATTACCATTGAATGACCCTTCTAATGGTCCTTAAGATGAAATTCTTGGTGTTGGTCTTCTTATTTAATGCTTATAGCTAATTGTATCACTGATTAATGATGGAATGTACTCTAAGATTCTTGAATATAATCCCACTAGGAATGCTATAATTTTTAACTCACCAAACTATGCCCTTAGGATAGGATTATTCAGACCTTTCTTAAGTTTGGGGTAACATGGGATTAGCCCAAGGTTGTGGGTGACCTATAGATGGGCTAAACCTATAGTTTAAGGGGATATCTCCCTTGGTGCATCGATTGATCTCAAATAATAAATATATTTTCTTATTTGGGTGAAAATGGAAAGAGAATCATGAACTAAAACCTAAGCTAAGGGGAGGTGATGCACCAACATTGACTTATACACACTAATTGATCCTTAATCAACACTTTATGAACCAATAAATGACTAATGACTAAAAAAAAGTTTTCCAATGAAATAATAAATATAATTAATTTATGTGAAGGCTATGGTGGATGTATAAAACTTGAAGGTAATGGATAAGAGGTATGTTTAAGGAACTATCAACTACATTACTCTTCAACATAGTTATGAACACTTTGGTACATCATATGAACTGCATATGATAACGTTATAGAAAATAGATAAAGGAAATTGAATACAAAGGTGAATTAAACTTCACACTTGTAAAAATAAACAAGCACATAAAACCCTAATCTAGTGAATAAATCTACAAACAGTCCTTCTTTATTGATTCATAAGGTTTACAAGATATAATTTGGGTAGAGTTTCATTGTACCAAACCAAGGGATAGATAAAATATCCTAAGAGCCTAAATTTATAGAATAATGAACAAGAGGTATAAGATAATTTGGCATGAAAGGATCATGAATAGTTCATAATGGTCACCATTCATTCAACTAGTAGTTACAAGTAGCCCTCCATGCTCTCTCATGAATTTCCTTCATGGTTGGTGGTATTCAATGAGAATTTTGCGCATTGAAGTGGAGTGGTGGAGGATATTATTTGACCCCATGAAGTTCATGTACACAAAAAATTATTTAATTAGCTCTCCTCATGATAGTTACAAAGCATCAAAGTGATTTTATTAGGTCTTTGTATGAAGCATTTAGTAGCCACCTCCTTCTTGCATACCAATATGACTTGAAAAATTGCCTTATCCTCCATGATGGTTTAGAAATGAGATTTATCACCCAAATAATGTGGTTAAAAAAATTTCATTTCCTATAATAACTTCTTTTTTATCCCTCTACACTAATGAACACCTCCCTTTGTTGACCAAAAAAGCCTATTAGGCAGTTAGGCCTAGTTACTTAGTTGCTCATTATTTGGATAACCATGGGGATTGAATATGACCTTAAATATGATTGATTTATCTTTTTTCAAGTTTTAAAAAACATATTATACTTATACTTATTCCTTTAAAGTAGAATACACATGTAACCTTAGCTCATTTAGGTGACTAGGTCACCTCTCACTAGAATTTTTTGACTAGCCTTTTAGTGTACACTAGTAAGATATTTTATACAAATAATTTTGAGTTTTGTATGATTTTATAATTTTAAATATACCTCACACTACCATCATGAATGATTTTCAATAAATCAACATGTTTAAAACCTTATTTTCTACCCAAAATTCTATAAAAGTATAGTTTTAGATAAATCCATAAAGGTGTTTATACAACCAATACCATGAATAGAACCTACTCAGAGTGAATTATGAGTTTTAGGTGCATATATAACCAATTTAATGAATTTGGATGTAACTTCTTCCATTTTTTCTTCATTGAGTCATTTTGACTAGTTTAGGTAGCTTTAGATATGCTTGACCTCTTAACGATTATTCATAGCCATAGGAGATATAATTACAAAAAAGGCAATAAATTTTATTACACAGCCCCTTAAACCTTCCATATCTATTGAGGAAACAATTTTTATTCTCTATATAGTTACAACATGAAGAAATTTGCTCTTGGGTTGAAAAACTTGCATTCTGGGAGATCAATGAAGAGAAATAGGGTTTAGAAGAGAAAAGTGTATTTGTTTGACTTATGACACTTATTAAGGGTCTATGATAACCCAATAAAAACATTTCCATGGTTTTTTACTTTATTACTCCTTTAATTATCTATAGACTTTCCATTCCTCTTCCTAGGGTTTGTAGGCTTCTAAGCTAGTTTGACCCTAGAGGCCTATAACTTGAGTTTTCTCCTACTAGATTGAGTCCCAAAATTTCATAATTACATTATAATTTTTTTATTCTCTCTCTATTACTATATTAACCCTAAAATATCCCCCAATCATGCATAAGTTTTAATTTCTATACACATGTATGTTTGGGCCTAATTGGGCCTAATAGGCCTATTTAGACCATTAGGCTCTTGTTTCTTCCAATGACCAAACCCTGATAGTAGACAAAACTATGAATAATTATAAAGAAATTTAGGAAACCTAATTTGATTTTGGTTCTTCACATCTATGTAGGGATCAACACCTTTAAATCCTCTTCTCATCACTCTACTTGCAAATGTTCTTAGTCCTGCCTGGGATATGAGCATGAATTTATCTCTTTATTAACACTTTGAGATTGTTATGAATATAATATCATGAGGCATATATATTCACAGGTCCTATGAAACCTTTAAAAATTCATACCATCTCCTAAACATGTAAATATCCTTAGATTCTATGTTTAGGTCTACACATATCAGTTTAGACCTAATTAGATTGTTAGGATCTTCTCAACCCCAAAGAATAAATCATTCAATGAAAAAAATTGAGACCATTTATAAGACAAGTTAGGTACCCTAATTTAAATCTCCCAATATCAAATTTTAGACAAATTTCAACATATCTCTCTTACCTTACCTACTTGCCTATAAGTATTATATGTGCTTTGGTTATATGAGATTAACCCTTTCATTTGGATGCCTTTATAACCCAAAAATATATGTTCCTATCTTTCTAAGATCCATGTAGGATTAAAATTATATTACAACATATTTTTCATTATTCTCATTATACCTCTTCTCACTTTCTAACCTTAGACCAAACAGAATGTCTTCATTTAGTAAAGTAGACATCTTTATAACCTCATTTGGTTTAGTCTATGTAAATCTTGAGTGACCCTTATTTGGTCATCCATCCAACTTCATTTTTCAAAAAAATTCAGACCTATAATGGGTTCTTCAAACTTTTCATTCATTATAACACAATCCATTCTCACCATTATGCCTTGTATCTTTTTTCCCATTATGTATACCACTTGTGCAATTAGTCTTTAGGACTAGTAGGCCTAAATAGGTTTGGATATTTTTATATCACTTTGTTGAAATAAAATATGTATTATGAATCATAATGTGTTAAGAGGTCATATATATATTATTGACATCCCTTAATAGGCCCTTTCTCTTGTGTGACATTCAAGACACTTTATCACCCATACTGGTAGACTTGTAAGATGGTCCTATGTATTCTTGACTGATTGTCTTAAGAATGAAACCCTATAACACCAACATACTTAAAACCTATAATATTCCCTAACACTTATTAGAGGTGTAATTTTTCTATAGATGGTTGTTTGGACTAAGTTTCAACCATGGCTAAAGAAGGTAAGAATAATCAAACCTAGAATATGTTTACTCAGACCTTTTTCATCACTTAGCACTTCTAACTTTGTCTATCTTGATATATATGGTTGTTTGGATTGAGTCTTAACCATGTCTAGAGAAGGTTAGAATGATCAAACCTAGAATAGGTCTACTCAGACCTTCTTCATCATTTTACACTTCTAACTTTGACTTTTTACTCTCTACCCATGACTTCACCACATATGTGCCAATCTCCATAAAGAATACATGGATTTAAATAATGATTTGGAATATGAGAGAGGTGAGGTTATTCATGTAAGTGATTTAATCCTTTTGGATTCCTTTGATTACCTTTTGATTTTAACTCCACTGAAGTTGAAGAAACCCATTATACAATCCTAGATCCTTTGTCTATCATTGTTAGCTTGAGAAAGTCACATGATTTCATACTCTACATATCATAGTCAAAATAATAGTAGAATCTAGCTATAGGTGTCTAAGACTATGTTTCCACTTGAGAGTGAGAGGGTGAGAGTGGTCAAGACCTTGAATAGGTCCCCAAAAAATAGTCTATACTTAATCTGCTCACCAACCTTATTATGGTTAAATGAATTTGATATCATGAGGGTTAAACTAAACTTAGGACTTAAAAAGACCATATTGTTTCTAAAATCACCTTATGGTACCAAAGGAGATATACAGAACTTGTAAACCTATATTATTCACCAATCTTCTTGAGTTGACTTAGAGGGGAGTCATCATGATCTATGTACTAACTAGTGTTTTAAAATTCTTTGAGATAATATTCATAGTTGAAATACTATGGTATACACCCTTGAAAATTCCTAATCAATGGCAACCCCTTCATGAGGCTTGAATAAGGTCACTTTACCATGGTCTCTTTAAACTATTTGACTTTATGTTGAGACTGCAAGTGATCACTACCCTATGGGTTTTTAGGCTCATGTCATCTTTAAAACCCATTATTATATATATTCAAGGGTTTTTTGAATATGTTTGAGCCTTAACCAACACTTTTCAACCATTGAAGACCTTTAAGTATCAAGAATTCACTATTACCAACTTGCAGATAGCTCCATAATAAGGTTCCTTGTCCCCTAATGTATCACACATGTGAAGTGGGTCTTAAGTATGGTGTATAATATTTTAAAAACCATTGTGAATCACTCAAAATTTCCATTCCTCTATCATTATGCTCATAAATGGAGAAAATGAAGCAAACTATTACGCTGCATGGATGGAGAAGACACTGTGAGCCCTTCACCTTCTCTGTGATTTTTCATAAAGGAGGGGAAGGAAATATTACAAAAAAATCCATAATATGGAATCAAAATAAGGTCCCCTCCTCTACCCAAAATATTATACCCTCATCTTATCTCTCCTATCCATACCATTCACAAACTTGATTGGCTTTACAAGCTTATGAAAGAGTCGATGGAGGAAAGAGGTCAATTTTTTTTATCTATTTTGAATTTAAAATCCCTAAAAGTTATGGATCTAGGTTTTAGAGACACAAAGGAAGACTTATTCATGATTTAATAGGATATTTTTTTGACACACATATACAGACCAACTGAAAACCCCCACTTTTTATCATAGAAACTATTTAATCTTCCTGAAAGCTAATTGATATTATATTCTATGTGTTTCTAAAGTTTATAAATGTTTGTACGTACTTTTAATGATGTTTTAATCTCTCTCTTATATATTAAACTTGTATTTTTCTCATAAAATATCCTTTAGATGTTATAAGATGGGTAATAAAGCAACTTGAGAGTGGAATATATTGTCACAAAGTTAATTTACAACTTTCCTAGGAATGGTATGGACTAGAGGGGGAGTAATTTGAACTTCAAACCACTTGACATGTTTCTAAAATACCCTTTAGACCACTTAAACCCTTTTGACCAACTTGATTATGCCATAATGTGACTATACAACATAAGGTCAAAATGACATTTACCTTAATATTGTAAAAACAACCTTAAACCATGATTAAAAAAAAGATTAAAAATACCATTTTGAGGATTTTACAAGGTGTTTGATGACCACACACAATATCAAAGGACATTATAGGAGAAGTTTTGAACTAAAAGGGTTAAAATTTGACTTAAGAGGCCAGATTATTAACACTATAAGATGTTATTATTGGCCCACCATATTCAGGGATGCTTATGTTCATGTGCACTCATGTCACCAATGCCAAAA
Organism: Torreya grandis; assembly: GCA_037957365.1. Classification (NCBI taxonomy): domain Eukaryota; kingdom Viridiplantae; phylum Streptophyta; class Pinopsida; order Cupressales; family Taxaceae; genus Torreya; species Torreya grandis. Next base: position 1,429,641 of record JARHVA010002065.1, on the reverse strand, counting down.
TTTTGATAAATAGGAACTTCAAACTACAATGCCTTTGCAACCTATTATTGAAGGAAGTGATTTTCCTAGAGGGAACTCAACTTCATAGGGTTATCAATCCAAACTCATTAGGAAGTCATAAGTTCATAATCAAGGCCACTGACTACTACCTAATGTGGATTGAAGTGGTGGTAATGAGGAATAGAACTACCAAGGAGATGATCAAATTTTTATAGTAAAACATAACCACCTAATTTGGCACACCAATGTCATTGTTCTATGATAATTAACCTACATTTAAATTTATAGAGTTTAATAAATGGGCATATGAGAAAAAAATTAATTAAAGATTCTCATCTAACTAATACCCATATGAGAATGAATTTTAAAATTCAAAAAAAAAACTTGATCGATGTGATAAACAATTCTGCAAAAAAAAACCCTAGGAATGTTACTCACTATGTAATTATGCCCTCTAAGCTCATCATACCAAATACAAATAAGATATCAAGAACTCACCATTCATGTTTGTATATGTACTATAACCTATCTTCCCAATTCCATTAGATTGTCTACTTACAATTTTATGAAAGATTACATGGAAATTAATAAGAAGGTGAATTTGAGGTTGTTAGATATTATCCATCTAGAATATTCTCATGAAGAAGCCTTGAAAAACTTTAGTAAACACTAGGGTAATATTAAAATGTGGTTTTACAAGAGAGATAAGTTAAAGTATTTTATAATCTATAATATGCTCTTATTATGGGATATAGCCTATGAGAATAAGGGGCAACACCCTAAGTTTGATCACCTCTAGATCAACCCATACGATATCTATGAACTATTGGGAAAATGATTTTTTACTCAAGGGCTTAGAATTAAATGATATATTATTCCTTGTAAATGGAAATTTCTTGAACCACTACTTCTCAATTGTCCCTTTTAATGTAATATTAGAGTGTCCCTTCAAGCAAGTCACTGGTGATGTATATATTAGATTAGAGTACCTAGTTTGATTTTTTGTTGTGTTTACTTTATAATTTCTTACTTTCTATTTGTTTTGGCATACATTTAATTTCTTTGGGTATTTATCTTATTCATACTTTTTTCATCCTTGATAACCTTGCAACCCTCACGCCTTATTCCCATGATTTAGATTGAGATACATCCTAGCCCATTCTGATAAGGCATAGTCCCATCTAAATTTTATTCCCCATACTCCTTAGTTCAATCATTTGAAAGTTGATAAAGCATTGAAAATGTAGTCCTAAAATTGGAAGATGAAAGGAAGACCCCCATTATTGAATAAATATATAAACACATGAACTCCTCTAAATATATTAAAGGGATTAGGATCCATTGATTCATAATTGAGAAGGTGAATTGAGAAAATCCCTATTCAAACAAAGGTAATCACAACACTTAAAAGGAATATATCTATCATGAAATCATTAAATAAGCAAAAGACCTACTTATTAATAATATTTCATTGATTCATCCTTAAACCTTGGCTATACTGGTCCCCAAACTTTATAGATTGAGCAAAGAAATAAAAATAAACAAAAGTTTGAATCTCATAAAAATCCAATTTTTTCCCTAAGAAAGGGTGATTTGTGTAACTCCATCACAGGCTTTCTTACCTGGATGGAAATGGAACAAGGCCTTGAGTGGGACTAAAAGCATCTATGTTAGGGATATGGATGTCTGGCTAGAAATAGAGCAATTCCCAAGTCTTCATTTCCTTAGCCAAATTCTAAAAATAAAATGCATTTCAAGAAACTGAGTACCTAAGGAGTGTCCAAACTTACCTAATTGATTCAAGATAATAACATAATCACTATTTTCATAGAATGGTCCCTTTAAAGGAATTAGGGCCCAATATTTTATTTGTTAAATAAAAATTAAGCACTTTCATTTCCTCTAAGTTCATCTAAAGGGAGTTTTAGTTGCTTATCTCATAGTTAATTAATGGAGGCCCATAATTTGGATTCTAAATGCAAGGAAAAATGTTTTCCCTATAAGTCACCATTTGTTGTGGTCAACACAAATCTCCTTATACTAAAGAAAAGGGGGGAGGCTCTAAAATTATCCCAGAGCTCTGATCTTCTCACCATTAGTCTCAATCTATGTGAATCCTTTTGTTGCCTATGTTACTAAAAATGTAGCCATTTTGTGTCATAATATTAAATATTCCTCATACTTAAAATATTTTTTGCTAATTGTATTATTTCACATAATTAATAGTATGTAATATTTTCTGGTATATCATCATCCTAGAGTCCTATTTGAGATTTCATGAAACTTCACTAGTGAGTAGATAAGATTTCAATTAATTATGTCATCCTCTATTTGACTTAGTCACTTTTAATAAATATTACAAGAGATGTTGATGAATGAGAAAACACAATATGGAACCTATAAAAACTGTTAGTCTCTCAGGGGTGTCAAAACTATCAAAGCCATAGGAGATCTCAATGAATGAAAAAGTTACATATGGAAACTTTTAGACTTGTCAATCTCTTAGGGTATCATAATTATTAGATTGGGAGAGATTGGTGAATGAGAAAGTTCCACATAACACCTATCAGACTTGCATGTCTCTTGAATTGTTATAATTATCTAATTGCTAAGAGATCTTATTAAATGATAAATTACCACATGGAAATTTTTATAATTATAAGTATCCTAGGGGTATCATAATTTTTAGAGCCTTGAGAAAGCTCACCTGACCATAAGCCACCATATGTCACTTTCATACAAGTTTATATAAAAGGTTTGGGAATATATTGATTGAGATAGAAAGAAAGTATAGTTAGAACTAGTAACCAATCATAGGATTTCATGTGCCTTTGACAAGCATAAGTAGCTGACTCTAATACATAGATAAATGGATGATGGACTAGTTATGTTTTAATGGCATAACCTAAAAATAAAGAACCCAATCATAAAATATCATATATCCCAGATCAAGGTTACTTAAGTTGACATTGGGAGATAAAGTAGGCATGTGCCTACCATGCCTCCTACATTAAATAATATGGGTAATTGGGATTTAATAGAATAGTGGATAGACATCTAATCACCATTAAAAAATAAAAAATAAAAGTGCCTTTCAAAATTTGTGTTAATGTCATATCAAGGAATGATCGAGAGGATTATGCCACCAAATCAAATTTAAGTTTTTAGGAGGGACATCAAAATCTATTAATCCTTGAGATCTCTATAGAGCCCTATAAGTCTAGAAAATAATTAGGTTTATTATTATTATTCTAAATTCCCAAAAAAATATCCACAGTGATCGCTTAGGTTTTTTGGCTCCTCTTCAACCTAAAATTTTGTGATAAGTAATCCCACAAATCTCAAATATAGTTGTGTCATCTTCTAACCCCAAGATAAAACCTAAAATTTAGAACACCACTTTCTTTCTAAATCTAGTGCAATTCAAGCAATACAACAAGGTCTTTAAGGTAATTGAATATGTTCAAGTACCCATCATCAATGATGATGAATATTAGACTAAGTTCCTTGATGAAATTTTAACCCTAAAATGACTAGGATTACATAAAGTTATGACCAAGCTTGAAGTGTTCTCTTTCATGGACATCATTGGTAATTTACTATAAAATTTAGTGTAAATTTAGTGAGGATCTTAGGACCTAGTCTACTCAGCCAACTCTATGAATATAATTATAGAAATATTGATGGATACTTATAAGTATTAGTATAAACTCTCAAAATACACCATCGCCTATGATTAGAGTACCATAGAGTCATATACCAAAACACATGTGATATATGAGGTTCTCAAGGATTGGGCCATTAAGTAGTATTGATGGACTAATAAGGAAAATATTGACTCTTATCCCATCCACCTCTTTTAATAAGGGGTTCATGTTAGAATGCTCCTCCTAAACTACTTATTTATATCTAGTGACACCATGCATGTAAATATTTTATGGGTGACCCTATTGAGTATTATCCTTAAGGGAAAAGAGGTCACATACTTAGGAAATGTGATCAAATTCAAAATAATCAAAGGCATCTCTACGGCTCAAGTTAGAGGTAATTTCTACATGTTTTCCTATATTATGGACATAATTTTCACCACCATCTCATTCAAAATCATAGAATTACCACCCTAGGTTCCCATTGACTCTATAGTTCACACCATGTTCTACAAGCTATATGTTCACCATTATTAGGATCACACCTAAAACCTCTCTGAGCATTTCTACCTTATTTTCTATTAGGCCATTAATGAGAAGCCTATGCCACATATTTTTGAGTGAATAAGCAGGATGTTCTTTCCCATAGGGGCATATTAGTATTACATGGATCACACCATCATTTATTTGGATGGAATATGTAAGGTCCCTCTTCTCTTATCCTACCAAGTCTTGGTGCTGTAAATTTGGCCTATCAAAGCCAAATACCGACCCCTACACTAAAAATATTCATGTTTTAGTTGTCCTTGCTCCTCAAATGATGTGCTTGATCATCACAGTGTTTATTAACTATCATTTTAGGATTGAGTCTCATGTATTATCACTATCATATCTTGTTTCAAGTGATATTAAGTAACATCATGATGTTTGACAATGTTTGGTGGTCTTTGACAAAGAACTCAAGCGGTTTTGTGATCTAAAAGTGCTTTGATGGAGATGGTGAAGAGGGAAAATAATGACTCATCATAAGTTATCTAGTATATTTGGTATATTAAAGGTATAGAGATGAATATAAGCTTTGACAAGTGTGATAAAAATATATATAAGTCTATTTAAAACCTTTTATGAGGCTATAATATGCTCTTTATGACATTTAGTGGTAAATATCCTTTGTGAAGCTATATACACATTGTATAAAAGGAATATTTTGGCTTTAAATTGGAAAATTACACCTCAAAAGGCAACTAAATTATCCATAACATCTCTATACACATTCATATTCATGTATTTTCTTTAATTCAAATGTTCATGCCTTGGAAATATCTCCTCTTCAAATCTAAAGCATAGTTTTCACCCTAAAGAATTCCCATATATGAATTATGCCCCTATTTTGATGTGAAAATACCTTTTACTTCTTATAATCTCCATTTTGACCCATATTCCTCACTATCTTTCCCTAAATTGGTGGTTTAAAGCTTTAAGTTTGAAAGAAATGCCAAAGAAAGACTATTATCATGAGTTTCAAGTAAGGAGTTTGGATTTGTACAAAAAATTTCATATAGAAGAGGTCAATATATTGAAGGTGGAGTCATGATAGGTGCCTTAGAGAAGATTCAATTCAAAATTATCTCATACAGGCTCAAAAATAATTCACATACACCACCTACGTTCTTTATATATATATATATATATATATATATATATATATATATATATATATATATAGAGAGAGAGAGAGAGAGAGAGAGACCTTTAGGTTTCTAGATGGTATGGTCATGAGAGAGAAAATTAAGATCTAGAATATTAGGTAGATGAATGGGTCTAAGAGAAATTACATTATTATAAGTTTATTATTTTATATATATCTCCTTTATGAACAATACTTTATAAGTTAAGGCACTCATTAGATGTTATTCATTCAAACAAGCAATCAATTTTTGAGATTTCTCCTCTTCTAGTCATCATGAAAAAAATGGAAGTTTGTAGTGTTTGTAAAAATTATGAACCACATTTTCATGTAATTATTAATATTATTTAACATTTGTGAGGTTAAATGGATCTCAATAATACATACACTACTAATCTATATTCTAAAAGCAAATAAAGGAGGTTATACAGTTCATGAGGCATCCAAGAATATCAATATTTGTTGGAATTTTGTTTGCAAGGTTTCATTTATGTCATATGTCTTTCATTCAAGTGACATAAATATTACTCAAGTTTAATTCTCCTAAGACATCCTCCATCACCATTAAACCTCATCTTATTCATATATTAGCAAAGGTTAAGTAAACTAAGCATTCTTTAATGTATTTGATGATTCCTAGGTTTCCATTTTCAGTAGTATATGCTTGTCAAGCACCTCCAAAATGGTATATTTGGTTAAGGCATATGTCTATGCTTACGTTGTGGTATTAATGAATACCTTGATATTGGAATCATGTTATTTTCACCTCCATCATGTTTCATGCTTTCCCATAGTCTATACACCACCTTTCATCACTATTGCAAGCTTTCCACTCCATCTCCTTTCTCATTATCCATGATCCATTTTCATCATACCAGTTTTCATCCACTTCCACCTCATTGTTTCACTATTTTGAGGATTAAAGGATGATATATATAATTATGGTCATGAATAAATTAGGTATGCAATACTTAAAACCCTACTAAATAGAGAAGAATCACCACCTGTAACTAAGGGAGATATAATTAAGACATGATTCATGAAGGTACTATTGTGAGGAGACTAGAAAAGTATGGATATATAAATTAAATAAGGTTTAACTGTCTCCTTTTAATTATTAAATTAATAATAGGTTCCTAAGAAAATATTTTTAACTTCTTAAGATCTCTTTCCAATAGTCTATACAAGCTACATAGTGGTCATCACCTACAACCATGCTGAGAAGAGATGAGATAAAAGATGAAAACAAGGAAAAAATTGGGTGTTTAAAGGGAGAGTTTAGATAATAAATAAATGAAAGGAAATTAAAATCATTAGAGTAAATTTGGAGGTTTTTTGGTGTTTTTTTAAGATCCAAAATTTACACATAGTTTGTACAAGGGCCAAAGTTTCATACATAGTCAAGGGTAGAATTAGAAAGGTCTATGTTCAAAAGGTGGAGTAATGAATATGGAGGTGACATTGTTTAAAAATGATGGATATTATACTTATATCATATTCATACCCTAATGATAAATCAAACTTAGATAAGGTCATATCTCCATGTGAATCTTCACTTATAGTAGGGTTTGAAGGCTATTGAAGTATGCCAATACTAGATCTAATTAAGAGTGTGAGGAAGGTATTATCATTTATTTAAGTTAAATGAGTTTTTTTAATAGGTTTTATAGTCACTTGGAATTATTTTGAGAGTTTTATCAATCCATGAAGTTCCATTACAAATTAATATAGTCATTCACATCATCAAAAATCACCAATAGACTTGCCAAGACAAGTCTATCTCCAAGTTGAGAAGGAGATGGGAGAAAAGTAGTTTATGGAAGATTCCCATCATAAAATAGAGGATTAATAAGGATAATTAAATTATTAATAGGTTAATTTATTGAAAATATTTCCCCAAGCTAGTTTTACTCCAAGGTCAAATTTGAAATGGCCACACACAGCCATACTAAGGGCAATTGTATTAGCATGTCCATATACCCTAGATCGATGAAATTCAAGATACATTTCATTAAAGGAAGAAAATTTTTAAGTCACATATACACTTAAATTATAAATTTTATATCTTCAATCCTTCATTAATATCATATGACCTATACTACCAACTCATGAAGGTACACAAGCATGTGTATAGAATAGAGATAGTAAGAGCCTGAGAACACCCTTAAAGATAAAATATACTAAATAAAGAGGTGAGAGGAAGTTTAAAAATTAATTTTGAGGTATAAAATTGATAATTTATTTTGTAATTTATAATCACTTCTAACTCCAAAATCAACACCTATAACAGTATTGGCAGATACAATTATATTGAAGGAAATACAGAGAAATGGTGTTTTAATAGGGTGCATAAGATTGAGTTTTAAAAATGAATGATAAATAATATTTAAATAATGTCCCTATACTATATAAAAATCCTTTTTTACACTCTCATTCCATATTGACAAGGTTAAAATAATCAAACTCATTCATGAACCTATGAAACATGAAAACACAGGCAGCCCACTAGCTAGTTTTGGGAAAAGTAAGTTTTAAGGCCTCTATAGGCATAATCCATCTATAAAAATTGGTAAAAATTATGGTAACAAGTGTTTTTAACTTAAAATTGTATCCTATAGGTCACAATAGTAGTTTAATAATCCATGGTTTTGTCATAGTCTTATGTTTGTCTATTGATAGTCAACAATGAAGCTAGGAAGACTTTTTAAAGGGCTATAGGTATGACAGAGGGTTTTAAAATCCATGTAAGGTTTTTGAAGGAAATTTAAGGTGAATTTTATTATTAACCCACATGGTGATAGTGATCATACTAAATATTGTATTCAAATATTCCCTTGAGGTCTATAACAGGTAAACATGCTTCAAACCCTTACGAAACCACGCCACTATTTTCAAATAATTCATGTGTTTTATATCACATTGATGGTAATTAGGATAGTTTGGAGAATAATTTAAATATTTTATGAGGTTTTGGAGTGGATATAATTTATCATAGTTATCATTTTTTACTCTTGAACCTTCTTTCTCTTGCATAGTCTAAGGTAACTAGTTGAGGCACCACTTTACTGCGTACACATATTAAGTGATATTTTGCATGGGATCTTGATCTAGTTAGGTTATTTCAAGGGGTAAATTTAATTAAAATATATGGTAATAATTTTCCATCATGGTTCCTTACATTATGAACTATTGATAAGAAGTTTTTGACCCCTAAAACCCTTGTAAAACACTAAAACATACTCAATGGAGTAAATATGCCTAAATATGAATTATACTGGAGTGTTTGAGCCATTAAATTGTGTTTGGGGTCTTCTCAACACTCCTAATCCTCTTCACATCCTCTTTTTTGGCATTTTCATGATCCATATTATATGCATTATGCTAAATAAGGTTATTTTGAGCATGTAAGCAAAGAAATGTAAGATGTTTACTTATACAATGAGTTATAAAAGGGAGATGGGGTATTAAAAATCCTAAATAGCCTTACAAAAACCATCTATATGGGTATTAGTGATCATTTCCATAGGAAGATAGGTCTATTTGTTTAGATAAAGAGTTATGTGCATAGAGAAAGAGGTTGAATGGATTGATCAAGCCAATACCATTTCTCTAAAGGACCTCATATATGTTATCCATATTATATATAGTGTAAAAGAGACCTATAACTCATAATAAGATCAAAATCCTTAATAAATTTTCATACATATGTGTTTGTCTATTGACATCATTAAATAATGCCATCATAAGGGGTAGTAAAATGAAAAATAACATTGTGAGGGCACTTTAAATATTTATGAACATCATCATCATGTTGTAATAGAGGTGTAAGTCAGATTTGAGCTATAAGAAAGGTGGCATGACTGGTCATTGAGGCCTTAGAACACCAAACATGCTCAAAACGCTTATTTTCTTCTCTGAGAGGTGACTTCACATGCTCACCATGGTATGGATATTTTTCATGGGAGATTCAGGACTTCAAGAGAGGTAGAGGGACTAATATACTAATGTTTTGTGGCATTGGTTTATAAATTCAATGCCCAAGCTTTATGAATCATCATTAAGAGTCCTAATTACTCTTAAACCCTCCTAAAACCCTACTAAAATCTTGATTGAGAATAATTAAATTAAAATACACCCAAAAAAATTGAAATCACATGATTACCACCTAGATCATCTAGCACACTTAGAGAGGTTCATGTCCATGGAATCTAGTTTTATAGATGGTGTATAGACCTGTCAAAAATAGGGTTTTGAGAGGAAAAAGTGAAAAAATAGAGGTAAAAAGCAATTTGAAAAAGTGCCAATAATTGGAGAGTGAATCTTGGTAGTTTTTATACATCCTAAATTCATCATATGATTGAAACCATGCCTGTAAGTGCCTTTTTGGGTCTTTTCCAATCAGTCAGTCTACGAGAGTGAAGGACAAGGTGACCTAGTCACCTAATTTTACAAGTTTATGGATGTTTATTTCTTAGTATGACCTATTTATTGATGTGAATTATTGATTAATGTCTCAAACTCAATATATTTCTAGGTTATAAAGGTTACATGTAGGTTCTTATGGCCATCAAACACTAGTAGTTAGGCTATTAGGTCTAATTGGCCTAGTAGACCTACTTGCTTAATCAAGTAAAGTTGAAGATGGAATAAAATACTATTGATGGATTTAATAAGAGGTAATCTCCACCAAATAATGTTTATTACGTGGAATTTCCATGCATAACTAGTCTTAATTGATAATCACATGTATAATTGATCTTTATCATGAGTTAACTGATCTTAAGTGGTAACCAATACATGTTCCATGGTCTTAATGCAAGGAGTTTCACTTAACTTGGTCTTATATTTAAAGAAGGATAAGTTTTTATATGTGTATGATATCCCACTACCTTGTTTTTAATTCCAAATATCTCATTAAAGGAGCATGCATGAGCACCAATCATGGAGAGATGTCTTGTGGACTATTTTTAACAAGTTGAAACTAAAGTCATGCTAGATTTAATGATAGTTTAAGAATATTTTCTCATCTTCTCTATGAAATTATCTATTTTCTTATTCTATTCTTCTCATTATTCTATATATTGATGATTTCTATGCCTTGTTTCAATATCCCTCTCTTGGACATGATGAAACTCTACCAAGATTGAGTTTTATAACCTCTTAAGATAATAAAATTTATTATTTTTTAATTCCTTGATATAGTTTTAGTGTGTTTATATTAATTTTATTTACACATGTGGTAGTGTTTTCTTGCTTGGAAGGTCTTAATCTCACCTAGTCTCTAGTATATCATCTTATGTAGGTCACTTATAGTTTTTGAATATTGAGTGACTAAGCTAATAGTGGAGATATTGACTAGTTAGTGCCTTGAATCAAGCCTTCCATCAATTCCCTCATGTTTTGATAACTTGATGAAACCTTTATGTGAAACACTTTATCATAGGCATCCCTTATATTTGTATGATTCAGTGACTTGCATTGCTTATTAGTGTTAGTTAGAGTTCAAATTGAGTGGATGACTGACTAAATTAGGTGAATCACCATCACTAGTATAGGTTTTCCTTTTCAGTTATATTTTTAACTCTTTTCACCCCCAAAATAAATTAGTTTTAGGAAAAAGATTCAATTTTGATATATAAGAGGATCTAGTCTCATAATCTAGAGGTTTGGTCTAAGTTATAGGTATCGCATAACCTGTATGTAAATCCATTGTTAGTCCAAGTTTAAAGGAGATCTAAGCAATCTACTTCAGGAGGGTACAACTTGGGTTACTAATAGTTCTAACATGCCTGATGGGACATAGATTTAGGCATTAGAGCATCACATTAGCATATTTTTCTTCACAAGTAGCTTCAAGTAGTCATCTTGGTCATCATCTCAGAGGTATCAATAGTTCTTGTTCAAAAGTTCTTTAATATTCATGTGCATTATACTGAGTGATGGTTATATATGGGGTATATTCCTATCATTCACTACCTTATTAATAGCCCTATGATCCATCCTAGTTATATTATTATTCTCATCCATATCATTATGACCCTTATCCATCCTATATTCACCCTGATCAATAATGAGAGAGTCATTATTAGGCCTATGTTCCTTGTGAACCTCATTCACTTCCTTGGTAGCCTAATTATTGTAGACCCCTAAAATTAGCCACCAATGGATTTATACCTAAATTTAGATCAAATATTATCAACCTCCAAAAATTTAGCCTAAGAATCTCTAACAAAAATCAAATTTGGCTTCATAATCATGCAAATAAATCAACTTGGCCCATAAATCAATTAAATTGAACAAAAGCATACATTGAATTAAATCAAAATCAAATAAATGTTCAAATTCCTAACAAATATGAATTAACTTAAAAATATTAATCAAATCCTAATTGAATTCATCCATGAGAAATTAAATTAATTATCAAAAAATAAAATTCAAATATCCATAAATATTCTAAAAAGCTAAACATTACCTTTTGTGAGTTGTCCACATGCAAAATATCCCACCCATGCTTATTCTATGCTAATCATGACCATTTCAAACCTTTTAACTCTAGTGGGGTTACCTAAGACAACCAAGGTTAGGATTTAACCCATTCCAAGTCATTTAAAAGCCTATAAATATAAGCCTAGAGCTCTTCATTTAGAGAGCTTGGAACATAATAAAGTTATAATGTAGGATTTGATTCATCAAGAAAATTCATAGTGTTATAATGCCAAAATTGAGCCAAGCCAATCCATTTTCAAGAAACATCAATCTAAATCTAAGATAAGCATGAACATGGTACCAAAAGGAGGTGGAGATAGCCAAGCCCCATTGATGAAGACCTTTGAGCATAATCCAAGAAAGCCAATGAATATATCTCTTGGAAAAATCAAGGTAGGTAAGGAAAGTTATCATTTATTTATAATTTAGTTATGTTTACAATTATTTTATTCACTAATATCCCCCCATGATCTAGGACTAGAGATGATAACTTGTTTAGTGTGTTTATTTCATTATTTTTAGAACTAAAACTATACTAACCTCTTCTCATAAGTCAAATTCCCTGATCATAAATGACATGCTCGATAAGACCATGAGCATCCCACATAGTAAGGAGATCATTATGTAGGACTTAAACTGAGAAATGGGTGCTTGAGTCTTGTTAAAATTATATTTCTAACCTATTTTTGGATATATATTTTTTTGTTTTATTTTTTAGATCTACACATAGACTGATGATGATCAAGTGAAACTACTAAGGTTTAGGCCCTAACTACCAATGGTTTTGCCCAACCACTACTGATTCTATAGTACCACTAATTTTTAGGTTGCAAGGGAGAAATGGACCTAAAGATTACATTTTTATTATTTTTGTCATTTCATTCCTTGATTTCTAGGTTTTAAGATCATCTAAATCCATCAAATAAACTTTGTCTTGTAGGTTTTTATCAAATTTCATCTAATAATTGCCTAATCTAACAAATTTACCATTTTTGGTTTTGTTTATGAACTCACAAGTCATCATCGATGGTGTGTATAAACCATCAATGATTTTATTTGACCAGCAGTGGTTACCTACTAACCATCTATCATTATTGTGTTCAAACCATCAATAGTTATCTATGATTGTCAATGGTCATTGTGTGAAATTAAATCCAAACCTGAGAGCTAAAAATCAAACATCATTTATCAAACCAAGAAAATGCTTCAGAGAAGGGGGTTATGATCTAAAATTTATATATTATGGATAGGATTTTGACACAAGTTTTCATGTTTATATTAATTAGACATTTCATTTTAGGCTTTATAAGGAATTTAGTCAAATCAAACATTTCAATTTAGGTCTAAAAGGAACATGTCAAATCTCGCACATTCGGATATGGGTGCTTAAAAAGAATATAGGATTGGTTAATTCTTATCAAAATTTTGTTGTTAGTGATTAAAATTAATCCTAAGTCTTGAATATTTCCAATTGGTGCTTTAAAATAACCTTAAGACAAATCTTGAACATTTGGACTTTGGGCTTAAAACACACTAGATGGTCTTGTTTAAATTGGTTTTTTGTGAAAATATTCTTTCAATTTTTTGCACTTAATCCAAGGGTCCTAGTAATGAATAATGTCACATTAAATTTGGTGCTTAAAAATCAAACTTCACTCACAAATTATTTTCAAACTATTTGTTTATTATTTACTTTTCAAAAAAGGATATCACATGTATGTTCTCCCCCATCCCCTATAGGGAAATCGTGGGATCAAAAGTGCCATTCCATTGCATTTAGTGCCTATTCCAATGTGTAGAAAGAAATTTTTCTAAGATATCCCCAAACTCACATAGTATTGGATGATTTAAAAACAAAACTAAAATCGTTCTACTCATCTTTTATCTTCTTAAATTTTGGCTTGTGAAGGGGGTGTCATTGCCTCTCATAAGTTCTTTAAGGAAGCATTGACCTAGGGATTCATCTCCTAGCAGTGTTTCAACCCCTCTCCATGGGGTGGTATAAAAATTAGGATCACCCCATTATGATGATGGTTCTAATAGTTAAACCATCTCCATTAGTGGAAAGCTAAGCCCAAGATGTATGATTAATCTAGACATCACACTACATTGAGCAAGTGATAGATGTAGTGGTTATGAAAAGGACAAGACCTTTTCACAACAAGCCAATTAATGTGAACTCAAATGATGTGATGATTCTATTATGTGCATACATGAAAGTTTGTATACATGGGATCAATCTAGATGGTCAAAAAAAATTAGGTGTTAGTCAACCCCACTTTGCCACACCTTGATATGATATAGGACAATATACTTAGTTGTATTTTTGTCATCTATTATTTATTTCTTGGTGTGTTAGAAAAAAAAATTGTTTAAACCATGTCATGAATGAGTCTTATGTCCAAAATTACTCCATTGTTTGAGGAGGCATCATGGCATCTGTTTGACACCTTGATTTAACTTAGAAAACATTTATGTCAAAATGTTGAGTGTGGCACTTGATTGAGATGGGTAATGCTACATTGGCCAAATCATTTCAAGTCTTATGCCTTAGAAGTATTTGAAACATAATACTTTTTATATCTTTTGGGAGTGATAACATTATTATGCTACCTAAATTATTTCAAAATAATTGTCTTATGTCCAAATTATCATTATTGAAAACTAATCATTTGAGCCTTGTTGGATCATTGTTTAACACAGTCATGCTATTCAAATTTTCCTATATTATTCTCATCAAATCCTTGTTTACCTTAGTTGATTTTTTTATTAAATTTTATAAGTTTGAATCCAAATATTTATTGATTTTAGTTTAGGCCTTGACACCTAAGGGCTGGTACATAGATCTTTCTCTTTTGGGTTTTGTAATTAGGTTAATCTATTACTCAAATTTGGAAACTTTATTATTTGTGCCTCTATTTGATATAATAATTCCATATTCAAAGTGATTTTTGTTTAATGTTTTATACCAATCAAATCATGTTTATGCCTAAAATCAAGTTCCTAGTCTTTGCCAAACTGTTATATGTTTTTTAGATTAATCATCATCATCCTTTGTTTCAAGCCTAGCTTTTGATGCCATTTTGCCAAAATTCCTATCACAACATATTTGATCCTAGATTTTGACTCTATGTTTAGACAAAAGACCTAGTAACATTTCCCTTCCTAGTTTAGACCTATTTGAAAAACATTTGGACATTAGAGTTTGGCATCTTATTTTAAGGTCATTTTACTTGACCTTGTTTGTAGAAAACATTTAACATTAGACACTTGGAATTATACTATTTTTACTAAGTATTTTAATTAATTTTTTTGAGATTCAACTCCACCCTCAACCAAGTTAGATAGATTTGAACCCTTTGTCTTTTTAGACATAGTTTTTTAGAGTTTTTAGAACTCTAAACCTCTCTTGTTGTGAAACATTTGTCATATATTTGACCATGGCTCACTATACACATAGTGGAACTTTATACAATCTAGGATATGGAAATATTAGCACACAATAGGACTTTGTTCATAACCCTTATAAAAATGAAATTGTTTGGGAGATAGATTCTTATTCACCATACAACACTCAAATAAGGAAAAAAATTCAAGATCTTTTAGCCAATTATTTGGTTAGCACACCTCCATACATAGAGAAAGATCAAGAATATTCTTCTTAATATTTTTCCATTATACCCTTGGTTAAAAAAAAATTCCAACAAAAACCTTATTATGGTACAATGCCATTAAACTATGAGGTAGGGAATGAAAATTTACAAAATTTACCAAGAGGGCCTTATAATATATCTTATTAGAACAATGATCAGGCTTTTTCAAGTGATCCTAATGTTGTATTACCAATATAATATCAAGATCCTCATAGGCTTGTCATGAAAAGAGGCCTTATAGAGTACCATTTCATTCAAATATAGAAAACATACCAGATAAATAAAGACCTATCATGTAACTTTAATCAAATGACCATGTCAAACAAGCCTCTCATTGATTTATCTCATTCAATATGAGTTTTAAGAGAATTGATTGGTCAATAAAATCAGGTTTTAGACCCATTTACACAAAAAACTTTAGTTAAAAACATGTTAAATACCCCAATTATCAAGGAAGTGTCTTTTGATTCTATGTATAATAGTGAGAAAAATGTAGTGGATAATATGCTAGTAACATTTAATTTAAACAAAAGTTGTGTTAATTCATAAAAAACTATCCTTGAATAACAAAATTTGCCTTTAACTAGCACCATTAATGGTTCAAAAACTCAGGGAGTAGAAGTTTCTACGACCCAACCCCAATTGACTACCTATAATCCTCAACTAGATGCTTTTTCTAGTACCCAACAACAAGGATTAAGTAATCATCTAATGACTAATGTCATACCATAATAGAATGTGATAAATCTTACTCCTTCCTAATAGGTGACTAGTAATATTCCACAATAGTAGGCATAGTCTAGTATACCCATGCAATAAAGGCAAAACATATTGTCACCTCAATAGGTGGTGACCGATGTTCCACCTTATCAGGTAGAATGAATATACATCTTCAATCATAGACTAACATGCCAATATAAAACCAAGCTATGTCTAAACAACAACATGTAAATATTGGTTAGTTATAGATGTCAAATCCCCAACATGCATCCACTTCCCAACAAGGATTCATATAATTAGGAGGCTTTGATGTTCCTCAAGTACCTACTAGGTAATAGTTTCCTTTCATGTATAATGTGCCATAAGTTTAGAGATAGGGTCTAGGTTCACAAGTACCCCCTCAATAACAAGGTTTGATTAGTTAATAGCATGTCCCCATTCAACCTCAATAGGCATAGTATGGTCATATACCACCATCCTAACCTTAATATTCCTAACATTAGGCCTACATACCCAATCCCAACTACAATATCACACTACAATATGTAAAATTTCAATAATCGTACTCTAACCTACACATGTATATCCCCAATTTATTTCCTAGCCAATCCAACCTACCCCAGTAACTAACTCCATCATACCTAAGTCAAATTAATCCACTTTTGACTATTCAACCATCACTTTAGGCTAATATTCCCACAAGTTTCCTCTAACAAGAGCTACAACAAATGAAGGATGCAATTGCCACCATCCAAGCTGAGAAACAAGTTACAAAATTCAAGTTGGATGATATATGTTCTTATCATTTCAACATGGAGTAATTGAAAATACCATTTCTTCCAAGGTATGATCCACCAAAGTTTGATAAATATAAGGGAAAAGGTGACCCCAAGGCCCATCTGACAATTTTTTTTTGTGTGACAAATAGTGGCCTATAATGACATATACTTATTATTGTTGTTTCTAATAAGTCTAGATAGACAAGCCTTAGAATGGTTATTGAAATTACCAAAGAATTTATTTTCTAATTTTGATGATCTTTCAGACAAGTTTGTGCAACACTTCTCTTACAATCTCGAGCATGATATTTCATTAGTAGACTTAATGTAAGAATAATAGAAACCAAGTGAAATATTTAAAAACTATCCATGTCATTAGAGTACCCTTGTAAGCCATTTTACCCATAGTCTACTAGTCAAGCAACTAGTCATTGTGTTTAACAAAAACCTACACAATGAGATATCTTACTATTTGGAGTTATAGTGTGCACATACATTTAAATAAATCATTGACAAAGGTTTAGTGATAGAAAGATAAATTATTAACAAAGGGATCATTAAACTAACCTCATCAAATTAGAACAATAGTCAAAATAAAAACTAGAATAGTGGCTAAAACTAATATTCAATCCAAGTGCAAGCATCATAACTAGCACAAGACAATAACAATGATAGACCCAAGTAATTCAATTGTAATAAGAATGTTATATGGAATGGATTAATAAAGTCATAACATGTCCAAATGGTGTAATCACTATCTACTCAGTCTATGCTACCTTTATAGCTTACTCCTAACCAACAATCTCTTTAGTAGCCATGATATGCATAGTAAGTGCAACAACCTCAAACGGTGTAGCAAATACAAAAAACATAGCAAATGACTATGCCTTTTAAAAACCTTATTACTCCAAGGATAAATATGCCTACTCATCATGCTTTTAATAACCTTGGAGAGCCAATAGAATCATTCTTTCACAAGCTTATAGTAGTTAACTTGATTAGATGACTTGTTCTAAAAGAGTAAATTTATGAAGGTGCTAACATGCTAGACTATTATAGGCCAGAACAATTATGCAATTTTTATAAGGTTAATGACCATAATTTATATCATTATGTGCAAATTAGACATGTAATTTAGAATATATTATAAAATTAATATATTACATTGGATCATGGAGCTTCCACCTTTAATTAGAACCTTGTCATTTATCAAAATCCTTTTCCCCAACATAACAATCAACAACAACAATAATAGTAGCATCTAGTGTAACATCAAAACCAATAGTATCAATAACCAAGGATAAACCAATAGACTCAATAGAAAAACCAATAATGGATAAAACTAAGGTCAAAATGGTGTGAACAACCAACAAACCTACCATGTAGTTACACATGACTACAAATTAGTTGTAGGCCATATTGCAGGAAGTTGCATTATAACCATTTAAATTAATCCAAAATTAAGTACCAATTAGATAATATCATTGCTAATCATACCAAATAAACCAAACCATTATGGTAATCCTTCCTTGACCTAGGACCACACATATTGATAACTCATCATTAGCCCATGACCATATAATCCTTCCTTGACTTATTGTATTCGGTCCCCCTCCACCATCATTTTTAGCAATAATTGTATTGTATCTAATATCAATTTTTCAATCATAACTCGATGGTCTAAGATTACCATACTAGGCCCATAACCATCTATCATTTCACCCATCATCTAACTAATTGTTCTACCTTGGAACAAGCCATTTACCACTATCCAAGAAAAGATGTTTGACATTATGGGATAATTACAAAAGATGCCAACACAAATCTCTATTTTAGATTTATTTTGTACATCTACTATCCATAAAAACATCTTGATAGAGTTTT
This sequence comes from Torreya grandis, assembly GCA_037957365.1. Lineage (NCBI taxonomy): Eukaryota > Viridiplantae > Streptophyta > Pinopsida > Cupressales > Taxaceae > Torreya > Torreya grandis. The sequence continues at coordinate 1,410,785 of JARHVA010002065.1, read as the reverse complement.
TTAGTCAATCCATAATTCCAAATGATATATCCCCTAAAAATTTCAAGCTTTGGTTGGAGATCTTGCTCCAGCCCAATAAGTAACCTCCAACCAAAGTGATATGTCATCCCTTGGCCTATTGCATAATAATCCATTATACATCAAAGTTTACATAAAGAGGCTCAAAATTAAATGTGTCCTCATATACAATAGATCAAGTCTAAATATTATGTCTTTAAAGATCAACAAGCTTTTTAGGTACACTTTAAGAGATCTCCAAGTAGAAATAATCACCATCAAAGCCTATGATAATGAGGAATGAGAATCACAAGGCACCTTCAGCTTACTAATTATCATTGTGCCCTTGACCCATGATACACTTTACCATATGTTAGATCTTGATTTATCATATAATATGCTTTTAGGTAGACCTTGGTTACATGATATTCATACAATCCTATCTACAGTACACTAGTGTATCAAATTTTCCCATTCAAGGATGGAGATTAGTATTCTAGGATATTTTCATCCATATGAGCATTTCAAACATCTAGAGGCTGAGTTCAAGAGCTAAAATTACTATTTTGGCTTAAATCTAATCACCAAATAGGATAAAGGGAAAGCCATACTTATTGATTTACCAGAGGCCAACTACATTGACTTTGATACCCTTGATTCCCTTTCCCACATAATGCCTTCTAAAATTTATAATCACTATACCATCTCAGATAATAGCTTGAGAGAATACCTAACCCATGACACCTTTCACATTTCAAAGCTTCCATAGAACTTGAAATATTTTAGAAGACCAAACATAAAACCACTCATGTAATGACAAAGAAATGGAAAAGGCCATCAACATAGTCCAACACCTATCACTTTTATACTAGCATCTAAAAAAAAAGACCCTATTGAAGGTGATGAATCATGGTTATATAATGATAAATTGGCTAACTCTTACAATAATAAAAATTATCCAATTCCTATTTGAATCATAAAGAATCATGACTATGAAGGAGGAGGTCTTGAGCCAAATCATTAAGGAACATTTGAGCCCATTTATATGACTAAGTATAAGGAACCTATAGACTTGGATATAAACCATCTGGGCATGACCCCACATATCTTATTTGAGTTCTATATGCAATCAAAAATGCAACATGTTTATAAATCAATCATGGCTTGGAGAAAATATATCATACCTACACTTTTAATTGGGAATACATTTGTTAAGTGAGAGCATGACCAATATGGGGATTTTCTAGACCTGATTAGGGGATCATTTATCATAATACACTATGATAAGGAGGGTTCTAAAGCCTCTAGTCTAACATAATCATGCAATAACCCTAAGGGGGTCCTAGGTTTTAATATCTCACTTAATCTAATAATAAGTAAAGTCAATCTAATCTAGTGCTCACCAAAGCTTATGGCATAAAGTAAAGGGTTAGTAAATAATCAAAACATGTATAAGAGAATATCAATTAAGATAAGTATGAGTAAGACCCTAATACATGAAATATGAATATTAATATTATTTGAATCCAATATTTATGCTAATTTTATCTACTTAAGAGAGGATTAAAGTTAGAGAATACTTACCTAAATGTGAACCTGTCGAGACTCAATCTATCCCTTGGCCAAAGGGGATTTTCAAGAGTTTATTGTGGTTTTTAAGGATCACTAAGAAATTCCAAAGCATCCAAGACTTATACAAAATATTATAATCTCTAAGTAAAAACTTTAAGCTAATAATCCTCAATTAGAATGGTGGAAGATCAAATTGTAAATAAGCACGAGTGAATAATAACTCTTGATTGCATATTGAGATAATAATAAAATGATTTTATATTTATAGGTGGATTTCACCCTAAACCCTTCCAAAATTATTGATCAATAGGGTCGACCCAATCGACCTAGCACAATTTCAGTCAATAATTCACTAGGTCATGAGGTAGTTTATCTAAAGGTCAACTAGCTCCTAAGTGAAAAATATCCCAAAACTGTACAGGGTCAACCCAATCAACCCTATACATCTACTTGAAAAAAGGGACTTAAGGTAAGGAAATGAGGGATGGAAAGAGGAAAAATATTGGAGGAGTGTGAAAGGGAGGATTAGTAGTTGAGGGAATGGTTTTTAGGAGTTGGTTAGATTGGTAATAAGTGGTAATAAGGGATAACAATCTTGTGAAGCACCATTGGTCTATCAACCCCTTTCCTGATGTACCCTTTAAGGCATGCACTTAGATAGATTGAGTCTCAATGGGTTCTTGTAAGATGTAAAACATCAATATTTGATAAAATTTAAAAATATTATGTGTATACATATGCCCCACTCAAAGCTCATCATGTGTCACTAAGGTACAATAGGGGATGGTGCTTCAAGAAATGACATAGGAACACATAATGTTGATGCTAAAAAAAGTTTTAGTATTTTAAAGCATAAAATAACTAAAAGTAAATGACAAAAAGGGAAATAACTAAAAATTAAATGTGATACATACCTTGACTTACCCTTATCATTAGATGAATATGTGTTATATTTGTTAGTTTTGATTATGTAGGGTGTAGAGATTGCTTTTCACAAACCCAAAAATACAAAACTAAAGAGCAAAAATAAACAAACATAGGAAAGCCAAGATAACTGGTGCTATGAGGATGAGATGTACTTGGGAATTTGGCAAACTAGGGTGACAAGTGTTATTTTAGACCAAATAACCAAGTCAAAAACAAGAGTAAATTAGCTAACCAAAAAGAGAATAATACTAAAGATCAAAAAACTCAAACAAGTAAACCTCAATTAAGAAAGGAAAACTCACTAAGTCAAACCAAGGATACATGTCAAAAATATGGTAATCAAACATCAAATGTAAAATAAGAAACAAAATGGTAAAATAATATTGATGAGTGAGAAGTAACAATCCTTATCTCACTCAACAATTTAAAAAAGGTATATAAAAAATGGAAAAACAACATCATTGAGTGAGAAGTAACAAGCCAACCTCACTAAATAATGGGAAAAAGGGGTATAAACTCCGGTGTTCGTAACAATAGGATAGTACAACAATGGCAAATGGTAAAAGCAAAGTAAAATAATTTTTATGAATTTAATTTTATGGTGTAAAAAAATTAATCCATGGTTACTCAAACATGTTATTTCACTCTAAAGATAGAGAAAACTGAAACAAAGTAATAATAACAGTTTTTACGACATGAAGAAGAAGGGAATATAGAATAAGGTAAAATAGATTTAGAATAATAATTTTCCTATCAAGGGGGGAAACTAAATGGGTCAAGGAAATAATCAAGGAAAAAACAAATGTAGAGGAACTCTTTATCAAAGTCAAGACACTCAAATTAGGTTTGTCAAAACAAGAGGACTTGTGACCTTAATGACTCTAAATAAATTCTCTTAGCTACACAAGTCTTAGGTCAACAAATGAAGTATGTAGATCATCCCATGAAGGCTATATGCATGAAAATTAAAATGGTCCTACCTTCCCATAATGTGTTCCCCATTCCTTAGGACCCCTTACAGAGCTATCAATTTACTACAAAGATTGAGTACTTGTATGAGAAACTAGGTGGCACCATATATTTTTTTGAATTCTTCTATTCCATTCTATTGGTCTACTGCACCCCAATAAACCTCAACTCTATGTGAGGCTGATGTGGAGTTTGAGATTTGATTAGAGATAGGAGATGTGCTTGGAATCACATCTTTTGGTGTGATTTTAACTTTTGATATTTATATGTTATCTTGTGTATATCATTGCCTTTTGTTTCAAATGATTTGCATTTTAAACTTCATGATGGTTTTTTTATTTCTCCTCCATATACATTTGGAAAAATAAACATGGGTGTTAAAGATGAATTTTATTTGAATACTAGGGACTTGGTTGATAAGATGGAAAATTTCAAATAGCATGGTATCTAAAATTATCATAAATCTAGGTGAAATAAAAATGTTATCTTGACTTTGACCTCATTTTATCTAATGTGGAGTAAAAGGAAAGGAAATCAAAAGGAATGACACATGGAACAATTTGAGTTACTTCAAATCCCAAAAAATGTGAAAAAGGGTAAAAAAATGATACAATGATAGTAAAGTGTGATTTCTTATCATAATAATGAGGGAAATAGAGGAAAGCATGCTAACATAAATTATTGTGTAAATTCCATCTAATAAAAGAAGTAAAATCTAGAGTTGAGAAAAAATATCAATAACATTTTCTTATAAAATGAATGAGATGATGGTAATTTTATGAGGAAGGTCAGGTCCTATCCATGGTCTTACACTATAACTCATAAAAGAGAAACCCATTAGGGTACCATAAGAAATATGGTATTTGTGAGGAAGGCCAAGTCATATCCATTGTCTTATAATGCAACTCAAAAAAGATAAACCCAAGGGGTGTAAAAAAGTATGTTACAATAGAATTAAAATAAATAAGACTATGGTACATCATGAGGAAGATCAGGTCTTATTCACAGTTTACAATACAACTCATGAAAGAAAGGGGAAACCAAAACACAAAAAGGAAGGACTAAAGGTTTGTGATAAGAAAGAACTATTGTAGAGGGAGAGACCTATGTAAATATCCTATAAAAAGTGTTAGATAGATGTAGATAGAAAGAATGAAAGGAAGGGAATAATCTTACATTAATGTCTATATCAAGGATGAACATGTGAGATACAAGCTTGTGTCTTTGAAGGTTTCTTGAAGTTGAATTTGTTTGGTAGCATGTAATGGAAAATAAGAGTGGGCATCATAAGATATCCCAAAGGGTAAGTGGATGTAATGATGGGAATCATAAGATGCCCTAGATTTTACAATGATATGTGGGTGGGCATTACAAGATGCCTTAAAGTCTATAATAATGTGTGGATAGGCATCATAAGATGCCCCAGAAGCTGAAAAGAGGAAGAAAAGATAGAAAAAGATAAGAAGTAAAGAGAACCTCATATAGTGTCTAAATAGATTTAGGTTATCTAAGAATATTATGATAGGGGACTTCATGATGACTTGAGAGAAATGAACAGAATTCTAACAAGGAAAGATATTGAACTGAATCGGTAAATAGATAAGGTAGAAAATAGTAGAGGGTTGACTAGGCTAACCTAGAATAGGAAACAAAGCTTACAAATAATACAAGGTCAACTAGGTTGACCTAATATAGTAGATAAAGAAAATCAAATAGCCTATAATAGAATGTTTCAACTAAAACACTAAGACAAGAATAATTTTGAAAGTATTTAAAAAAGTAAGAATTGAAGGGAAATAAATAATCAATTAGATCAATGGAGGTGATCCAATTGAGGCACACAACATAAAACCTTATACCAATGTTGGCTAATGATTTTTTTTTAAATACAACACAAAATTGAGAAAATAATAGGCAATCAACTTGAAAATTAAATTCTAATTAGATGGCCAGCGTAAATTTTGTTAGATTATTAGAATATAGTTTTAAATGTGATGGGAAGTTAGCTATAAGAAATAGACTAGAAATTATTCTAAGGATAGTCTTAGGACATTTGGACTAAAAGGGATTTGTATTGGTAATGGTATAATCTTGGTATTAGGGCCTACCCCCTCAACTCACACATCATAGTGATAAGGGTGTTAGGTGCTTATATACCATTAACCACGTGTTTATACATGGCTAAAAAACCAAGTCAGATTCCCCCTTGGTGATGAAATCCAAGTAGGTTGGCCTTGGGTAGATAATTATTAGAATTCTTGTTTAATATTTTGTGATTTGGTCATGTGTGCATAAAATAAAATATAGTGAAACTAAATAGTAAATTTAAAACCACATAATTAGACTATGTGATATATTCTAAACATGCAATCAACAAGAAATGAAAGTCTGGGCTAATTACTAACATATAAAGGTTAATTCTAACTTTGAAACATGGTATAGTGTCTATGTCATCGATAGTGTATGCATTTAATATATAACAAGGTCAATAGTGTCACCTTTATAATGTGAAATTAGATATTTAAAAATGAACATGGTCGATAAAATTGACCTAGTTATCTAAATAGCACACAAAATATAAAACTGGGTGAATAGGGTCGATCATATTGACTATACATGGTCAATTTTAAAGATTGAAAACTATGAAAGGAAAGACTATAATAAAAGATATAAAGGATAAAAATTAACCGTAGTGAGTCTAAAAATGTAAATAAATGAGATTGCTATCTAAGAACCTTTATAAATGCCTACAAATTCTACTAACATGGTCGACTGGGTTAATCTAGCTTTATAGAATCCTGTTATTGAGTACCTAAAATCTACAGGGTTAAATGGGTCAACCTAGTAGTCTATACTAGATGTTTGAAAGTATTAAAAATTATATTGGGTTGACTAGGTTGATCCAGTAACTTGTACCTAAAAAAAAACCTACATAGAAATAAAAGAGATATATGGATGTGACTATGTGTTAAATTTGTGCATAGAAGTTAGAATGTGTTGATGTAGTCAACCTAGTATGGAAAATATATGATAAAAATAATGGAAAATAAGTTAAAAATCCTACAAGGGTTAGTTCACATCAGGTTCACCAGAATGTATGCAATCATAAATACATGTCTATAAATCAATCCTAACTTGGGAATATAATTGTTAAGTGGGAGCATGACCAATATGGGGATCCACTAGACCTAATTATGGGATCATTTATCACAATACACTATGCTAAGGAGAATTATAAATCCTCTAGTCTAACACAATCTTGAAATAACCTTAAGGGGGTCCTAGGATTTAATATCTCACCTAATCTAATAACAAGTAAAGTAAATCTAATCTAATGCTCGCCAAAGCTTGTGGCACAAATTAAGGGGTTAGTAAAAAATCAAAACATGTATAAGATAATATCAATTAAGATAAGTATGATTAATATCCTAATACATCTAATATGAAGAGTAATATTATTCGAATCCAATAATTACGCTACTGCTATCTACTAAAGAGAAAAGCCAAGCCATAGAATACTTACATGAATTTGAACCCATCAAGAATCAATCTCTCCCTTGGCCAAAAGGGCTTCACAAGAGGTTATTTTGGTTTGTAAGGATCACTAAGAAAGGCCAAATTATCCAATACTTATCCATAAGACTAGATTTTCTAAGTAAAAACCCTAAGATAAGACTCCTCAAGTAGAATGGTGGAAGATCAAATTATAAAGAAACATAAGCAAATAATAAATCTTGATTTCATATTGGACTAATGATGAAATGATATTATATTTATAGGTATATTTGAGTCTAAACCCTTCCAGAAATTTCAATCGATAGGGTCAACCTAGCATAATTTTAGTCAATAATTCAGTAGGTCATGAGATAGGTCAGCTAAAGGTCAACTAGTTCTTAAGTGAAAAATACCTTGAAATTATATAGGGTCAACCTAGTTGAACCTATATAGATGAATAATAAAATGGAATTAAGGTGAGTAAAAGAGGGATGGAAAGAGGAAAAATACTAGAGGAGTGTGCAAGGGAGGATTAATATCTTAGGGAATGGTTATTAAGAGCTAGTTAGATTGGTAATGAGTGGCAATAAGGGACAACAATTTTGTGATGCACCCATGGTCTACTCACCCATTTCTTGGTATACCCTTTAATACATGAACTTAGAGAGATTGAGTCTCAAATGGTTCCTACAAGATATTAAATCATTGATATTTGATAAAAGTTGAGAATATTATGTTTATACAAGTTTCATCACCAACGACTAGTGATGATGATGTTGGCAATAAATCAGAGTATGATCATAGCCAATTAGATGACTTCACCTAAACCAATCTATTTGATAATAATTATATTTATACCCTTATACCAATAATTCATCATAATCCAATACTATTGTATTATCCCCAATTAATATACTGTGACCAATAAGAATCCAATATAGTGATTGATGAGTTTCAGAATGATGAGGCCTTCTATGATTTTCATAGCTTGAGGGACAATTTTATATTAGGACACCAAAAAAAATGGTTCTAAATCAATTTTGATCATAAAGCCTATTTTAGAGAGTGGGTGAACACCCTTAGCTAAAAACAAATTAATAAAACATTGAGGTTCTAAAGTGAAAACCTTTTTGAGGCACTTTTTGAGCAAGGAAAAAGTAAAGATAAAGGGCAATCTAGTGGTGAAAGCCTATTTCAATCACCATTAGATGGGGGTGTTTACCCGTATTCAAGTATATAATAGGAGACCACCAATGATGAACTTGTCTAAGTGTTTTAGTTTAGTCTTGAATAATAATAGGCTTTTAATCAAATTATTCAAGAGACCAATGATGATGAACTTGCCTATGGGTCTAAATTCAATGTTGAAAAATACTGAGCCTTTGATTGCATAAACTAGGAGTTTCCAACAACATTTTTTAAATGGTCATCCCTCCCATTAGGGGATTTTGATTCATCATGTCTAGAAAAAATTGAATAACTAATCCTAACAAATTATTGTAACATAGCTAAATAGTTCAAATATTTGCCCACTATTCTTGAAGATGGTTCTACCCTTCTAGTGAAAGACACAATAGAGGTAAACATAGGGTCTATGAATGAACCAAAATGGATTAAATTAGGCTCATACCTCACTGAGAAGGAGCGTGAAGTCCTTATAGACCTATTGAGGGAATTTATATATATATTTACCTGGGCATATTCTGACATGCCTAGTTTGGACCCTACCTTAGTTGTTCACCACCTTGTGGTACATCTTGATGCCAAACTAATAAAATAAAATTTATGAAAAATGCATCCTCACATTGTTGTATTAGTAAAGAAAGAGTTGGTAAATATCTTGGAAGTAAGATGTATTAGGCTAGTCGACTACTCTAAATGGATTTCCAATGTTGTACCTATCAACAAAAATCTAGATGGAATCAAAATCTATACTAATTTTAGGGGCATTAACAAAGATTTACCTAAGCATGAATTTTCATTTCTAAAATAGTTGATTATGAGATGATTTCACTAATAGATGGATTCTCTAGCTACATCAAATTAGAATCACACTAAAAAACCAACACAAAAAAACATTCACCACTTGGTGGGGAACATTTTATTATTAGGTTATGCCATTTGGTCTTAATAACATAGTGGCCACCTATCAAAGAGCCATGATATTCATATTTCATGATATGATGCATGACATTGTAAAATACTACATCAATGACATACTAGGAAAATCAAAGACTAGGGTTGATCATCCAATAGTATTGAGGAAGATATTTGAGAAACTATATGAATAAAAATTCAAGATCAATCCTAAGAAATGTGTTTTTGGTGTACCATCAAGCAAATTATTGGGCTTCATTATGTCTCGTAGGGGCATAGAAGTCAATCCAACCAAATTACAATACATAATAGAGATGCTACCAATGACCAATCTGAAGTAGCTCCATAGTTTGTAGGGTAAGATCTAATCCATCAAATGCTTCATATCTTAATTGGTCAACAAGTGCCACCCATTTAAATACCTACTAAATAATGGTGTAACATTTCTTTGGGATGATGACTGTTAGAAATATTTTCAATAGCTAAAGGACTATCTTACAAATCAACTAGTTTTATTACCTCCCATTCAAGTAAAACCATTCTTGTTATATTTATTAGCTACTAACAATGACCTAGGGGACCTTATAACTCAACATGATGAAAATGGAAAATAGCATGTAGTGTACTATCTAAGCCATATACTATTCATGTATGAACACAATTATATGCCCATCAAAAAATATTATCTCTCTATAGTCTTTGAAACCCAAAAACTACAACATTTCATGTTGAACAATAAAACCATGGTCATTTCCAAAGTAGATCTGCACGAGTATATACTATCTAAAACAACACTACATGGTTGTATGGCCAAATGGTTCATGTTACTCAGTCAATTTGAGATAGGGTATGTCAATTAGAAAACCATCAAGAGGCAAGTTCTTACAGATCAACTTGTTAAAGCACCCATTGTAAATATAGAGCCATTAACATTATAATTTCTCAATGAATCCATTATAACCATCATTGAAACACCTCTTGAGGAGAAAAACTAAAAGCTATATTTTGATGGTTTATTTACTGAACATAGATCAGGAGCAGATCTTTTGTTTATTACTCTATAGGGGCATCTAATCCTTAAGTCATTCAAAATTAGCTTTCCTAGTACCAACAACATGGCTAAATATGAAGCACTCATATCAAGGCTTTGATAGGTATTAAAATGGAACATAAATCATCTAAAGGTTTTTGTTGATTCAAATTTAATCATCAATCAGGTTACAGACCACTTTCAAACCAAAGGTGACAATTTGGTTTGCTATAAAGCCATGGTCAACACTCTAAAGCAGTAGAATTTTTGACATCTAATTTGAGCATATACCAAGAGCTATCAATAGAATAATAGATGCCATGACCATCATTGGATCTTTGATTTGACATGTAGATATGGTAAAAGACTACTAATTTCTCATTGAAAATTTGCTAGTGCTAGCTCATGAACCATCAACCATCGCAATGATCTATGATATTATTAGTCCCACTCTACTTGGTATTCAAACCTATATTCCTATTTACACTACCATGTTTCACCACCAAACTTATCATGAAAACAAACTAAATCCTTCATCCATAATGCCCACCATTATACCTTACTCAGCCCAACCTTATACCACCATAGTTTTTATGAAACTCTTCTTCATTATTTACCTTCAGTAAAATCTATACTAGCATTATAAGAAGTTCACAAAGGGGTATGTGGAGCCCATACCAGTAGGGCAGTCCTATCCAAAAAGATATTTCATATTGGTTATTTTTGGCTAATGATGGATGTAGATGTAGCTACATATGTCAAAAGATATGATAAATGTCAGCGGCATACTAATCTAATTCATGCCCCAACCAATAATTTGAAACCAATGTCGACACCAATGTTATTTAATATGTGGGGCCTCAATCTCATTATAAAGATAAACCCACCTCATTTGATAGCCATAAAATATCCTTACCACCATAGAATATTTCACTAAGTGGATTGAATTTATACCCATCACTTACATAACTAGAAAGCAAATTTCCAAATTCATTTTTAACCACCTCATCTACCACTATGATATCCCTTCTAACATTATATATGATAATGGAGGATCATTCAAGAAAAAGGATGTAGAAAATATTTGTGTTGAATACAACATCACATAGCATTTCTCCATGGTATATTACCCTCAAGGTAAAAGCGAGGTTGAAGCATCAAACAAAATCATTATCAACATCTTTAAAAATATTGTCAATGATGTTGATCATGATTAACACCTTAAAATATTCCATGCCCTCTAGGCATACCGTACTAATCACCACACACCCATAGGATCCACTCCATACTCACTTTTTTATGGCATTAAATCCATTCTTCCTATTGAGTCTGAGTTACCTTCATTGCACATCTCTTTCAAGCATGTCCTGGATGATAAATACTATCAAGTAGCTCATATACAAGAGCTTGAGTTACTTGAAGAGAAAAACATGGATGCAATAAAAAACTTTAAATCATATCAAAACTACCTTCATGCCCACTACAATTGATGTGTGAGGTATAGACAATTCAATTTCGGTGATCTTTTCCTCAAAGAAAACCAAAAGAATACCATGATAAAAAAGAAGCATAAAGGCAATTTCAAACCCAACTAGGTTGGTCCTTTCATCATTATTACAGACTATGGTGTAGTATCATATAGGTTTTCCACACCAAATGGGGAAAAACTTGATGATCCTATGAACATTATACACCTCAAGTAGTACTATGCTTGATTGAATCGATATATTGTCTATGAGGACTATTTCAAGTTGTACCATAATATCAATGTTTTTCTTTGTACCATAAATTTCTATCATTTTATCATCATATCAACCTACCATCATATCACTTTTCCTATCACATATCCTTTCTACCATTCTATTCTATCAACCAAATCATGTTTTGATTTGTCTTATCCTATCATGTTTGAACTTAGTTCATCCATTAGTTTCATGTTCTCAGCATGAAGAATTAGAAAAATTTCAATAGTTATTCCAAGAATTTTAGATAAGGGTAATATTTTGGAGTAGTATAACATAAGTTTTGGTAGTTACATCCTCCATTTCTTATTCCTTTATAATCATGTTTGTTTATGTGATCCTCATTATATTGACCTACAAGGGAAAATTAGTGTCTCATCGCTCTTGTTACTAATTATAACCACCTTTTGGAAAATTAGTATCATTACTATAATAAGTTTTATCCTAGTTATAACTACCTATGGGAAAACTAGGGGCAACATTTATTTATTATGCCTTGAAATAAAACCTTTCCATTCTTATTCCATACTATGCCATTATACCAATTGTGCCTATTTTGTTTGAATTGGCTACTACACTAGTCAGATTCCTCCACTATCAAGTGGAAATATTGTGAACTAAGGCCATTTTGGGACTATGTGGATCATGTTTTATTCACATTGAGGTCATTTTAGTCCCCCTTTCCATCTGATCTCACCATTTTATGAGCTTGGACCATTTAGTGTCTAGGCATTCTCAATCAAGTTGAGATACTCCAAAAAATTCCAAAAACATTGGTAAAATCATTTAGAAAAAACAAAAACATTGACCATTTATTTCCCTTAAGGATTATGGAAACCCTTACTAAGTCACAAGAAATCACTTGTAACTTAGTTTGCACATCCTTTTTGGCCTTGTTATACACTCTCAACATTTTGTGAGTTCATTCCTATTCTTCTATCACATCCATCATGTTTGTTTTTCATTGGTTATCATTTTCTTCCCATTTCATAGGAAAACTAAATTTGGAATAAATTTTTGTTGGATATATCATACATATAACTATGTAGGAAGCATCCACTTTCTTAGTGCATATGGAGATAACTCAGCCACCCCCTTTCTTTTCTTCTATTTATCCATCATGTTTATTTGTTATGGTGTCACCTATTTTTTAGGGGCAATGTTTGTCACATTGTTTGTACTACCATTGGGACTAACTATTGTTTGTTTCTTTGTTTATGTGTGTGTTTGTTTAATTTCTACATTGTTACCTTAATTCAATCTATGTGCATTCATTAGGTGATTCCTTACGCATTTATTCTTGAATCCATCCATATTCATATGTCAACATTATCATCATGATTTTTATCATTTATGTATTATTTTACTTTGAGTATTGGATCATGGGAGTTATTCCTTATACATATTTTGGTCAAGTACTCATGGTGTTCTATCATGATGCCTACCATTACATGCTACAACAAAAATTAGCTTTGAGAAGTTTACATAACAATGTAGCATCAAAATCTCCTTAACATTGGCACTAGTAACAATCCCAATCATATCCCAAATAGAGTAATCAAATAATGAAATAATTTCAACCTTTGTTAGTTTGGATGAGAATCTCCATACTAGTAGGTTTTCCTAATTCATCTTTATCCTCTAAATCAGGTTATCATCATCATATTTTTAATCATCAACTATCATTCATATTTGCCATAACTAGGGTCCAATTATTATAACTCCCTATGGGTAAATCATTACACACCATCACATTTGCATTCTCAATGATTATAACCACCTTTAGACAAATCATTATGTTATAATGAATTTGAGGGTTAATGATTATAACCACTTTTGGAAAAATCATTCGCTTTCCTCTACCTACTTGGGACATGTTTTTATCCTATTTGTTTGTCCTAACTGGGGCAACTCCATCTTCTCAATGATTATAACCACCTTTGGGAAAATCATTGTGTTATCATACCACATTGCCACTATCAAGGTACAATGTTTATAACCTCCTTTGGGCAAACCATTGTACACCATCTCACTTGTATTCTCAATGATTTTACAACCAACTTTGGGAAAATCATTGTGTTCTCACCCCATCATCTTCAATTGTTTGGTCCCATCATCTCATTTCTTTCTTTTTAGGAACCATTTGCCTCTTTTTTTTCCAACCACTCCCTTGAGGGGGAACCCTATAGTTCATCCATTATTGTTAATGTCATAAGCACAAAGAACATTTTTATTCTTTAAGAATAGGTTATTGTGCTCACAACTTACAATGCCTTCCTAAATAACAGTAAACTGTAGACACCTAAAATTGGCCACCAATGGATTTATACCCAAATTTAGAGTATTTTTTACCAACCTCTAAAAAATATAACCTAATGATCTGTAAAAAAACTCAAATTTGGCTTCATAACCATGCAAATAAATATCAACCTAACCCATAAATCAATTAAATTGAACAAATGCATACATTGAATTAAATCAAAATCAAATAAATGTTCAAATACCTAACAAAGATTAGTTAATTTTTAAATCTTAATTGAATTCATCCATGAGTAATTAAAGAGATTACCAAAAATTAAAATTCAAATATCAATAAATATTCTAAAAATCTTATCATTACCTTTTGTGAGTTGTCCAAATGCAAAATATCCCACCCATGCTTATTCCATGATAATCATGACCATTTGATACCTTTTAACCCTAATGATATTAACTAATCCAACCAAGGTTAGGATTTAACCCATTATAAGTCATTTCAAAGCTTATAAATATAAGCCTAGAGTTATTCATTTAGAGAGCTTGGAATATAGTAAAGTTATAATGCAAGGCTTAATTCATCAAGCAAATGCATAGTGTTATAATTCCAAATTGAGCCAATCCAAGATATTTTCAAGAAACATCAAGCCAAATCCAAGACAAGCATGAACATGGTGCCAAGAGGAGGTGGAGATAGCCAAGACCTATTGTTGAAGACCTTTTAGTAAGCCAACGAAGAGATCTCTTAGAGTAATCAAGGAAGGTAAGGAAAGTTGTCATTTCTTTGCATTTTAGTTTTTTTTTCAACTAGTTTTTTCACTAAGCCCCCCAATGATCTAGGGCTAGAGATGTTATCTTCCTTAGTGTTTTGATTTCATTATTTTTGGGAACTAACACTATACTAACCTCCTCTCTTGAGTCAAATTCCTTGATCACACTTATCAACCTAATCAATCATGAAAATTTCATGACATTATTGATCAACTCAACCAATTTCCAAGACAATCCATATCAAGCTTTAAAGAAACCTTATTTGGCTATTTGAAGCACATGGTGAGCATTGAGACACAAAAGAGCTATAGATAAGAAATCCCTAGGTATGAGATTGATAGCATGAGATCTTCAATGAAGCAAGCTAAGGAAGAGTGTGAATTTTTCATAAGATAAGGAAATTCAAAAGTCAATGGTGATATGTTAGACATAAATGGTTTAATTGAAGGTATTGAAGAAAAGTTGGTAGTCCATGAGAGACACTAGGTTTACCATAACTAGTAGCATGTTACCTCCATTTCACATCAATCCTCCACTAAACTACCCTTTTTTCCCTCAATAATATCAAACAAACATGTATAATATCCCTAAGAACTCCTCTCAAACCTTGTAAACTTTTCCTACTTAGAATTATATCTAAGAAAGACATGATAAGGTACAAGAAGTGTGTTTTTAGGAGGCTTAGTTATATGTTTCACATCAGATCATAAAAGGGCCTTAATTTTTTTATCAACAATAAGAGATCTTCAATGAGATAGTGCTTGACTTCAAGGCTCACCTTACTAAATGATCTTACAAACAAACATCAACATCAATCAATAGTAGCTATAAAAGAAACATAATATCAATAGGAAGTTCATCCATTCATACCCATGGCTGTAACAAGTGCAAAAGAAGAAGCCCCTAAACCCAAGTTTATGACTTGGAACAAGTAAAACAATCAAGGAAGAGAGAATATCAGTCAAAAATAAGCCCAAGAGTTATTATTAAGATTAAGCATAAGATCATTTAGTACCCACCCCTCCCTCCTAAAAAGTATAATGCCTTCACTTCATAAAAGTCTATTCAAGAAAATATGCAACAGAGAGAGGAGGTGATGGTAGTCAAATTTGAGTATCTTGATGAGCATAATCAAGAATCCATGGCAACACCTTTATATTTGTCTCATCTTCTTGAGATTTTTCAAGGGTCTACCATGCCACTCTTTGAGAAGGAGCCTCTCTTTTATGAGATAAATGAAGAACATTTAGCTAAGGTTATAGAAGATGAGAGTTAGTTGTGTGAGCAAAAGAAGGACATCACCATTTGGACACCCCTTGGAAAGGATGGGTATGATTCAATATTTTATAATATAAAAGAGAATGAGTTGTAATAGGTTGTTGAGATGCAAGATGATTTTCAAGTAGAAGATAAGACACAAGAAAAAGAGGCTTTAGTTCAGCAAGAAGAGGATGTTTCTCAATAACTCCTTGGTCACATGGTAGTTGTCCTTCAACAAGATGTTTCTCAAGAACTTGTAGTAAAAAAATTATAGAATCAATTTGCACCCTTGGAGAAGGTTATTCAGGCTCTCTCCAATTGAGATATATAATGGGCACAACCCTAGGCTGTGGGTCACCTATGTTAGGGTTGAACCTCCAGAGAAGGATGGCTTCCTCTTTGATGCTCACCTAAACTAAAGCTAAACTAATGTTTTACAAGGAAAAGGGTTAGAAATGGGACAAGGGATCCTAATAAGTTTAACCAAGTGATGCACCAAATTTAAAAGGTAATATCATATAAGATTGAACCCACACTAGATCTATAGAAAATAATAGAGCTTACACAACCTCAAGATCAATCTAAATGCACAAGTATTTCATAGAAAAGGTTCAGAGTAGAACACTAATATAGAAATATAAAAACATTGAAAACTCCCAAAATAAGGTCAAAAAGGAGGACAATGGATGAGGAATATTTTCCTTCACACAATGCCATCATTCATAACTCACTAAAATAGATTTAAGGCAAGAGATAGGTAAAGAAAGTCTCATATTGTTTTAAGAGGTAGTTATTATAAATGCTTGATAGGGTTGACCCTAATAAAGCTAAGCATAAATTATAGTATCCCAAAGAGTTCCCTATCTCCTAGAAAGATTAAATAATTATAAAATCTAAGAACCTTTACAAAGGAGAAGAGATCAAGATAATATAGGATAAGGGAAGAAGAGATAAAGGATGTGGGAGCATGTCATCATAAAAAGAACACTTGTCCTAGGTCATTAATTGAACTTGAGCTACCATATTTTCTCCTTATCCAATTAAATATTTTCTACCTTTTTTATCAATCAAGACACTGACTATGTCTTGTTGAGTGAGGAAGTCCCAAAATACTTTAAAGAAGCATTGAATGCCACTAGCTATAGTTCCAAACACTAGACCCATTTTTTGATCTTCTATGCATCTTTCCACTTAGCTTCTGCATAAGGAAAAAATCCTTACATATATGAACCTAATTGAGATTTGATTATGCTTGCATTGGGTAGATGCTTGTTGAGACTTTGTTCATGTAGAAGGATAAGGACCCTTTACATTAATCACATATCTACTTTATATTGATGTTTGGATTAGAGGTCCATATATATGTGGAAAACTAATTTAAGGTTATCATTCCTATACTTTCCATATAAATATAGACCCATAGAATATATATATAACTTTTCTATATTATAATGGGTCCAAATAGACCCATTTTATCTCTATAAGAACCAAAATTTCATATATGCATGAACCCTTCTTAAAATGGTTACAAAGTTATAGAAATAACCCTACCTGATCAAAAAAAATGAACCAAAGGTCCATATTTAGCCTTAATGGTGATCCATATATGTTACTTATACATTATTTTATTAGTGTGTCCCTTTAAAGGTGTTGGATCGAGCTTCCATGGTCATACGACAATCCTAAAAGACCTATTTTCTTCCATAAAAAATATCTTTGCTTCATTTCCCATAAAAAATGTGGGCTCTCATTTACTCTAATTGACTATTGATAATGACTTAGGCCATTAACTTAAATTAAACCATCTCACACCATTGATCCTACTTGGTATGAAGTAATTTGAGTTGTTGATTTGCCTCTGACTTATCAACTTTGTCTAAGCTTATGCCATGTGTCAAACATGCATTAATCTTTAAGATCTAATTTTAGTCTACCAATTTCACATACTTATGCCACATGTTAATATCTTAGGCCCTCTGACTGTTTGACTCCCCACACATCATTGGATCAAGACATATAAATCAATGTGAATCGTTAGATCGATTGGGACCCATTATTCGAAAGCCAAAGGTTAGTTCATGATCTTAAAATTAATGTCCTCACTCCTATCAAATGATGTTGACATAATTTTCATTGACATCCCATAGAACATCAAATTTAAGCTCAAGTGGATTTACACAATGGCTTTAACTTGATGTTAGCATAAACATCCTATGTTTTTTTCCCAACTTTGAAGGCTTATAACTTGAAGCATCAAAGTTATGGAGGCACCAAATTTTTAGGAGATGCTCTTGAGGCCAAAAGGAATGAACCCATTTTATATACTAGTATTGGGAGCCTTCTAATTGAAGATATTTAATTTACAAGTTGGCTAGTCCACTTGATTCTATATGACATCCTAGATCAAAAATGGCTAAGTATGGAAACTCAGTGAATTCTTATTGAGGAGCCAACTTGAACATGCATAAATTCTGATGCACTTTGATAGATGACCTAAAAATTGGCACATATGTTTTGAGGACTAATGTAAATAAACCCATATGACCAATTATCCTTGACTCATCCACATGTGGCAATTATGATGTCATCAAAGTGCCTACTCAGAATTTCTAATACTAGACTCAAGATATCTAGATGAACACAATGAATAAATAGATGAATTTTATACACTTATATACTTATTCAAATAACTCTTAACATTCTAAAGGGTCTATGTAACATGTACATATACTCATCCATTAGTAACCTAATCCATATGGGTGCAAGCTTGGTATGTGGGCCAAAATTAGCCAATAGTTACCATTGATAAGTACAGGCTAGCCAAAGAAAATGAGTGTCAAGGTATCAATGATGAATTTTAGAAGCAATATATGAACATTTGTAATGAATATCAATATCTTCAAGGTATCACACTTCATATGGAACATGTTTAATAATAATTGGCTACTGACCCTATCAAGTCTTTTCCATAAAAAGAGCAGGCTCATGATGATGTAAGGAATGAAGAAATGTTTATTGAGGTAGTGCCTCAAGTTTATACTCTTAAGAACAAACCAAGTGAATATTTATTAGCCTTTATCATTCCTAAATATTTTTAATATGTCAATCATGAAGGTCTTAACAAGTCATCATTCCATGTCAAGTAGAGTGAAAGCATCAACCAAGACATGGCATATCATTGGCATCCCATGAATGAGGTAGAATTAACATTGTTCTTGCAAAGTAGAAGGATATGGGAGGAGTATGACTGGGTCTTAGATTCACATGTACAATCCATGTACATGAGAATATAACTAGAAGGCCTAGATCCTTCCCCAAGAGACCATGAACATGATAATGCTCCTAGTTGTAAGAAGGAGATATTAAGATGTCATAATCATACTTCATGGTGCCATAGTGGTCAATCAAGTTTTCCATTTGACCCTGGAGGAAAGATTTTGACCTTAGGTTAGTTTTTTAGTTTTTTGTCTTATTTTAATAAGTGGTTTTCACAATCAGTAGTTTGATGTCTTGTTCTTTTTTTCCTTAGGTTAGGTGTGTTTGCTTCTTAGTTTTAGTTGTGTTACTTTTTTTGTCTCTATTTGTGTCTTATTTTTGTTACAGACAGAATAGGTGTGACAAAATAAAAAATATGTTTAGTAGTCCAAAGGAGTCATCAAAACCATGTTCTCATATTTTAGACTATCATTATCATGAAAAATTAGTAGGTTCTCTTGACCAACAAGCTGTTTAACCCTTGTGAGTTGCCAAAAATGTTCTAAATTTGGCATATCAAGGCCAAATAACAACCCCTACACTAAAAAACTTTTCATGTCCTAGTTTTCCTTGGTCCTTAGATGATGTGCTTGATCATCACAGTGTTTGTTAACTATCATTTCAAGAGTGAGTGTCATGTCTTATCATTATCATATCTTGTTTCTAGTGGTATTAATCAATATCATCATGTTTGAGGATGTTTGGAGGTCTTTAACAAAGAACTCAAGTGGTCTTGTGATCTAAAAGTGCTATGATGGAGATGGTGAAGAGGGAAACTCCTGACTTATCATGAGTCTAGTAAATTTGGTATATGAAAGGTATGGATATGATTATAATCTTTGAAAAGTATGATCAAAATACATAAAAGTCTATTTGAAACCTTTTAGGAGGCTATAATAAGCTCTTTATGACATCCAGAGGAAAATCTCCTTTGTGAAGCTATGTAAACATTGTATAAAAGGAATATTTTGGCTTTAAAATGTAAAATTTACACATAAAAAGGCCACTAAAGAATTCATAACATATTTAAACACCTTCATATTCATGTAATCTCTTTAATTCAAATGTTTCATGCCTTAGAAATGTCTCCTCTTCAAATATAAAGCATAGTTTTGGCCCTCAAGAGTTCCCATGTGTGAAGTATACCCTTATTTTGATGTCAAATTACTTTTTACTTTTTATAATCTCCATATTTACTTGTAATACTCATTATCTTGTCTTAAATTGGTGGTTTAAAGCTTTAAGTGTGAAAGAAATGCAAAAGAAAGGCTATTTTCATTAGTTTCATGTAAGGAGTATAGATTTATATAGACTATTTCATACAGTAAAGGTCAAGATATTGAAGGTCGATTCATGATATATTACCTAGAGAATATTAAAGGTAAAATTATATCATATAGGATCAAAACTGATTCACATACACCACCTAGCTTCTTGCAAAGAGAGAGAGACCTTCAAGTTTTTAGATGGTACGGCCATGAGAGAGAAAATTAAGATCTATAATTTTAGGTAGAGGAAAGGGGTTGAGAGAGATTCCATATTTAGAAATTGGTTATTAGTTTGGAATTATATACTTTATGAAAAATACTTTACAAGTTAAGGCAATCATCATATGTTCTTCATTCAAGCAAGCAATCAATTTTATGAGATTTTTCCCCTTCTAGTCATCATGATAGAAAAATGGAAGTTTGTAGAGATTTTCAAGAGTATGAACCACCTTTTCATGACATTATTCAACTTATTTCACATGTATTAGGTACATGGATATCAATAAGACATACACTGATAATCTATGGTCTACAAGTAAGTAAAGGAAGGTTATAAAATTCATGAGACATCTAAGAAAATCAAGATTTGATGTACTTTTTAAAGGGTTTCATTTATGTAAAATGTCCTTAATTAAAGTGACACAAAGATTCATCAAGGTCAATTCTCCTCAAACACCCTCCATCACCCTCAAACCACATCTTAGTCATATTTTAGTAAAGTTTAAGGAAACTTAGAATTTATTAAGGTATTTGATGATTCTTAGGGTTCAATTTTTAGTAGTATATGCTTGTGAAGCACCTCCAAAATGGTATATTTGGTTAAGGCATAAGTTTATGCTTCCCTCATGGTCTTCATGACTGCTTTGATAGTGGATTCATGTTTATTTCACCCTCATCATGTTTCATCCTTTCCCACAGACTATACACTACCTTTCATCACTATTTCAATCTTTCCACTCCATCTCCTTTATTATTCTCCATGGTCCATTGTCATAATACCAATTTTAGTCCACTTCCACCTCATTGTTTCACTATTTTGAGGAGTTAAGGATGTTAGAAATCATTATGGTCATAAACAAAGTAGATATGAAAACCTTAAAACCCTTCTAAATAGATATGAATCACTACCTACAACTAAAGGAGATATAGTTAAGATGTGTTTTTTTTGTAAAAAAGTCTCCTTGTTTAGCATATGTGTTTAGTCATGAACTTAGCCATAAATATAAGGTAGTTTTATATTTGATACATCTAGGTGAAATCATAGTAAAATTATATGGCACACAACATTTAAATGCACTACTATACTGACAAAAATTTCACATAAGGTGCAGCCTTGTGCACTCACCCAAAGCACAATAGTGAAGTGATCAAGACTTGCATTGGGATAGTTGAAATATGGTGTAACATTACTCTTGGTGGGATTTAGTCATTGGATGAAATGGGCTTTGGTAGTCTATCGATGTAAGGCTATTATGGGTAAGATCAATAGGCATGAGCTTGTTCAAGGGGATTAGTTTTGGCCATGGTGGTATAAGTTAGTATTAGACTAGTCCTAGTTTTATAGGGGTGTAAGTATTTCAAGTAGTAAGTAAAGTGTCATTTAGGTGCTTAGTGAAATAGGGAAATAACTCATACTTAAAGGCTCATTCATCTAGCTATCACCCTAGGTGTAAGGGTCAAGGCTTAGGTGCATGCCTATATTAACACTTAGGATAATTTCCATCATATTGAGAACTTGCTATGTTAAGAAAAGATGCCATTGATGTTGGGGGTAAACCTTCATAAGGAAACATATTCATATACCAAGTTTATACTATCATAACTATTAGATTCAAGTCGCACACATAAAATAATATTGTAACCATATAGATAAGATCAACACTCAATTTTTCTCAATAACATTCTTCATTAATTCACATTTTCAATATACAAATTTCATAACATGAAAACAAAGGAAGTGATCATCTTTGAAATTACTCATGTCAAATGAATCATAGGTGAGTTTGGGCTATATATTTAGAATTATTAACATAGTTCATGTTGATTATAATATATTAATGGTGTCCTTAACTTTTAGTAGAGCTTCACTGTATTAATGTCTTCTCCTTTTCTTCATGTTCAAGCTTGCTTTTATGGGCAGAGGATCATCTCCTTGCCAGGTCAAATGGGTGCATGTTGTGATCTAAGAATTTGACTCAAGAGAGGATGGTTAGTATGGTGTTAGTTCCAAAATGAAAACAAAATGAAATAAACACACTAACTAACATAACATCTCTAGGCCTAAATACTAGGAAGAGCTTAGTTAACAAACATGAATAAAACACAAAACTAAAATGCAAAATAGACCCTCATTTACCTTTCTTGGATGCTCCAAAATGCTTGTTGTAGTGGCTTGCTCACCTTGTGCTCATGAAGTCCTTGGCAATTGAATCTTGGCTACCTCCATCTCTCCTCAGCACCTTAGGCTTGTGGCTTGCCTTGGCTTATAATCAATTTAGCATGGTAACACTATTTTTAATGGATTCTTAAAGATATTTTTGCATGATAAATTTACACCAAAATAGATTAGAAATGACGTTCATGTCCTCTCTATTTATAATTTTTTTAGAATGTCTAGAATAAACCCGAACCATCCATCCTAAGATTGAGATGTGTGGTTGAGGATTAATTTAGTTTTTGGAATTAATTCTATAATTATCCTCATCATGACATTAGAAAAATGGGAAATTAAGAGGCATAGAGGGAATCATGGAAGGAATTGATGAGGCATGGAGGGCATGAATCTTGATACTTATGGAATTTATGGCCTAAGGATGTCTTCTCAAGAAATAAGGTCACCTAATGATGAAAATACTCAATATTCATTACCAAAAATAATTTTTCAACATGTTTCCATGGAATTATTAATTATGCCTTGATTTGGGTTAATTAGCTCTTAAGCATGTTTAAGCATTTTATGCACAAATTAATCAAATTGAGCAGAATGCCTTATTATTGGTCTAAAACTTGATTGGATTAGAATTGAAAGTCAATGTCAGATGCATTGGAACCATATTCCCATTTAGTATGTTAATAGTAAATAATAAAGGCACATGTTTTATGCAAGAGATTTGATAGAAAAGAGAAATCCAAAGCACCCAAGTGAAAATTTGGCATTTTGAATTAGAATTATCTAATCAAAGTTAGCTAGTCCATAAATTACATTGCCCTATTTAGGAATACCCTAGCCAAAATAGGCATTTTAATATGTTAGTTTCAGTTCATTTATCATGTTTTAGTGAATTTAGGCCAAATTGTACATTTTGCATGGAAATTGGTCAAAAGCTTGATTGGGGGTTATCGATGGCTAGTTTTAGGTGTCTACAGTTTGCCCCTATTTGAGAAGATGTTGCGAAATATAGGAAAAGCAATGTCTTCTCAAATAATGAAATATGGTCTATATGCCAAGAAGAAGATACCTAATTTCTTACCACCATCTAATTCAAGATGATTGAATACCAAATCTCTAAATGATTTGGGGAATTCTATGATGATTCCCCCTTGAGGGAGTGGCTATCACATTTGTTGATGGGTGGTCCCTCGTAAAAAAATAAGAAGAAAAGTGGAATTAACCAATGGTTGAGATTAATCCAAATAAGAAAATGCTTGAATGCATTGATGTAAAAAGGATGTTGATTTGACCAAAGGTGGTTATAATTAGGAATAAAAGTCAAAATAATGTTTTTCCTATAGGTGGTTATAATCATTAAGCAGACCTAGATTGGCTAAAATTAATGGTGCCCCAATTAGGGATGATTGACAAGCATAACTCAAGGATATAACCTAGAATATAGATTAAAAAGGAGCATGTGAAAGGTGATGAAAGAGATGGATAGAATAATAAGATTGATTAGTGTGAATGATTTAGTTATACCTACCAATGAGGAGATTCTCATCTATATTAGCAATAATACAAATAGAATGGTTAATGGGTTAATTTGATGGGTTTGGCAAGCATAACTCAAGGATATAACCTAGATCAAAAGTGGGATGCAAGGATTTGCCAATGTACTAAGGAGAAATTTTTATGGCTCCATTGATTGTAGACCTTCTTGAAGCTTATTTTTTCTATAACATGTGCTGGTAGGCTTCATGATAGAACACCATGAAGACTTGGTCAAAATATTCATAAGGACTGACTCTCGATCTAATAAACACTCAAAAATAATACACCAATGATAAAAACCATGATGAAAATGTTAATGTATAAATATGGATGGACTCAAGAATAATGTGTGCAAAGAATCACCTAGTGAACACATATAGATTGAGTCAAGGCAATAGTGCTAAATGTAAACAAACAGGCAAGCAAATAAATAAACAAACAAATAAACAACTTGAAATAAATAAATAAATAAATATAAAGATTAAAAATAAAAGCAAAATTAATCATCCTAATAATGACCATGCCCCAATAATGTAGATCGAGGATAACTGACTAGGCTTAGACAGGATAAATATTTTTATATTTTTGAAATGTTATGAATTTTTTTTGGAATTTTGAGGTATCTTAACTCGATCAAGGATGATAAGATACCTACTCATAAAATGATGAGAGCATTTGGCTTAGGTTGCTCACAAAATGACAAGAGCGTATGGAAAGTGGACTGAAGTAACCTTAACATGAATTGAGCATGACCCACATAGTCCTAAGATGACCTCAAGTCATAGTAATTATATCCACCTAAAAGGTGAGGAAAAACCAACTAGGTCCCAAAAAGTTCTCAAATCTGGCAAATGGCCAGTCAAATGAAAATAGTAATGGAAAGGTGATGTGACAATGCATGATAAACAAGTGTTTCCCCTAGTTTTCCCATAAGTGGTTATAATTAAGACACAATGGCATAGGTCAATGATGCTAATTTACCCATAGGTGGTTATAATTAGGTTCATATAAACAAACTTGGATATAAGATGAAAGATATCTTGCTAGATCAACTATCACTCTACTTTCATAGACTATCATTATAAATATGGAGTATATTGATTACTAAAACTTGATTTAAATCCTCTCACAAAAGGTGTGGGAAGAACCAAATGAACCAAGATCAAAATAGGACTGGGTAGGATGACTAAAATAGGCTTTAGTCTAGATACTAATGGAATGATATGATGGTATAGCATTGCTTTAGGATAATGATGGTTTGATGAATTGGATAAAATGGTAAGAACATTGACCCTAGGTGATGGGGTAAATGGATGGGATCTACAATAATGGTAAATAGGCATATATAATCATGGCAATGGCATGTAAAATGGTATGGTACATTTTTTTGGCTTGGGTGTGGTTTTTGATTATATTATTCCTATTGATGGGGATATTCATGTCATAATCAACAAATAATATAAACAAAATAATCAATCATGTTAATTTCGAGCCCACACCTTGTCTAAATAGTTGCTCTATGAAAAATGGCCTATAAATTTGATTGTCAAGAATACTTTTGTGATCTTCATTGGTTATTAATTTTGATTCATTCAAACATTGAGACAAGGTATCTTTGTAGCCTCTATAAATAAAAGTGTGACCATGGATGGTAAATAGGGACAAATAATGGATGGTAGGTTTGATTGTAAAATGGGATGGTAGATGATAATAGAATGCATAATGGTGCGGAAATAAATGAATATCAGGACTTTCAATCACATGTAATATTGTTGATACTAAATTCAACGTAAATTTGGTTGTGGTGGGGTTGAAGACTTGTTTTCTTGATTGGAACACTAGATTTTGTTATTGTTTGATCTTGAGAGCATATACCATCTGATTAGGCTATAGATTTGAAGCTATTTTGATTTTATCTTTGATTTTTTCTTCATCAAGTATTAAATAGATTTTATGCTCAATTATTGGTGCCTCAATGAGGTTTTCACCAATAAAGTTATCTTGATTATCCCATAACACCTTTGAGAAGGTTTCACTAAGGAATGTTGACTTTTGACTTTGATTATCTTCTAGCACTTTCAAAAATGTTTCACTAGAAGATGTTGAGTTCTGACTTTGATTGTCCCCTAGTGCCTCTGAAAAGGTTTCAATAGGAGAGTGTTCTTTTTATATGTGAATGTGGTCTTGGGCTCCTTGCTCTTCTTTAGTTGCTATGTTTCCATGGATGTAGTTCAACAAAGTGTGATTTTATTGGTCCCAATCAGCACTTATGGGAGATATAATGTCAATAATATGGATATTTTGGTTGATGGTAATGGCTCTTAGAATGGTAATGGAATGGGAAGAGGCTACATAATCCTCATAGAAGATACTAGGATAAATTGTGTTTAAACTAAATTATTTATCTTCAAAAACTATAGAAGTGTCATAAATGTATTCAAATTGATCTGAAAGGCATGTGTAACCAATGTTATAACAACCACAAACATATCCTTCTTCTAAATCTAATTCTAACACAAAGGACTCATAATCTGATGTTGAGACTGATGTTGATTCAGATTCTAATTTTGATGCTAAATCTGATGTTGGTCCAAGAGTAAAACTTGATTTTAACTCTGATTCTTATCTAATGGGTAACTCTATTATAATTATGTCTTGTATGAATATTTGGTTTTGGATAAATAATAGCCTATGATGGCATAATGGGCTCCACAAAGACTAGTTTGTCAAAGTGAGTCTCCTTTATAATGAGAAAAAGGTCAAGAGACAACTCCTCAGAGACTAGCTTGTCAATAAGAGGCTCTTTAAAAATAGGCATATGGTCAAGGTAATGATTTTCCCAAAGGTTTTATAATCATTAAGAAGTGACTCGATAAAGATTGGCTCAACAGTGTGAGACTCTTTGAAAACTAGTATAGGATTAATAAGAAATTCATCATAGGTTGAATTATCATAAATGGTTGATTTAATAGAAACATCTTGAATTGGTTGGTTCTCTTGGCCTTGGTTTCCAATGAATTAGAAAATACAAGTTTTAAACATAGCTTATTCTTCAAAGGATTAGATTGATTGAGGTTTGAATGGGATTGGTACTAGATGAGGAATAACTTATGGTTAGATAATGTTAGGGCCTTGGGAAGCATGATTGATCACATGATCCAAAGGATAAAGTCTTGAGATGGTAATGATAAGGCATTGTGGGGATTGATTTCTTACACAAGATAAAGGATTAGGTCCTAGAATGATGAAGGGGTGTTATGGAGTGTGATTTATCACACAAGCCAAAGGATTATGTCTTAGTATAGAAATGGTTGGAGCTTAGTTTCTTGGACAAGACAAAGGAATAAGTCTAAGAATGGTAATGGTATTCCTTGGATAGTGTGGAGCTTGATTACTCATATAATCTAAAGGAGGGTTAAGGCTAGTTGATGATTAGATAACAAAAAGACATCATGGAATTTAATTGCTTGTACAATCCAAAGAATCCATGTTTTCCTCATAAACCATATCATCCCAATCTTGAGTTGGCTCATAAGCTAGTTCTTGACTATGTTCTATGTACTGATTATTGTAAAGAGGGTATAGATCCATATCCCAAAAAACATTTTATATATTTGGGTCTTCAAATTCCTCCTCACAAGCCTCTTCATGCCAATGAAGGTCTCAAGTTGGATCATAAGTTGTTTCATGACTTTGTTCCCATGAATGAGTAATATGAGGTGGATAAAAATCTATCTCAAAAACCATATTAGCATTATTGGGGTCTTAACTAAAGCCATAAAAGTCATTTTGTGCCACCATTCTATCATAAGTTGGATTGTAAGTGACTCCACCATAAGTTTAATGAGACATATTGATGTAAATGATGAAAGCTCCAAAACAAAAAGGCTTAGATTTCTACAAACTCTAAAAATCTATGTCTAAAGGACAAATGGTTTAAATTTAGTCTAACTTGGTTAAAAGGTGAAGATGTATATCTAATGTGGTCTAAAAGTGGATATGTATATCCAAAATGGTTTATGCTAAGACTTGGCATAAAATAGCCTAATGTCAAATGTCTAAACTCAAATTTTATACATACAAAAAATCAAGCATCTGAATAAAAACTGGCATGTCAAAGGTCTAGGTCAAAGTGTTCCAAACAAGGTTTAAATTAGGAAAGGGAAAAGTTGAGTTGTTAGGTATTTTGTCCAAATGTGGAGTCAAAATTTAGGCTCAAACAAATAGGCATGCTAGGACTTTTGGCCAAATGATGTCAAAATCTAGACTTGAAACAATGGTTGATGTGATTTGATTTAATCTAACAAATTTGGAAACAACTTTGATATGAACCTACAACACAAAAGCAAACATAAACATGATCAGTTGGCATAAGGCATAAGACAAAAGGATCTTTGATAAAGGTTGTTTTCTCCAAAATAAAGGCACAAACAATAACGAAGATATGCTTTAAACAAATAAACCATCAATAGTTTTCAAATTTGGGTAATCAATTAACCATATTTATGCAACCCAAAAGAGAAATATCTATGTATTAGCCCCAAAAATTGAGGCTTAAATAGAAAGTAATTAATATTTGGATCTAAACTTGATAAAGATAATCTAAAACTCAATGATGAAAACTAAGATTTGACCAAATAATCTAGACAAGATTATACAACATGATGGCATAAGACAAAGGTCCAAATGATAGACATGACATGGTTTGAAACAAATGGCTTTGATACAATGGTAAATAAGTCTTGAAATAAATTGAGCATCCTAATGGTGTAAGCATGCTCAAATGATGTGGTCAATACTATGTTTCAAATACTCAAAGGCAAAATGGTCTTGACATGTTTTTTGCAACATAATACTACCCTCCTCAACCCAAATGACACACACACAAACAAGTTTAGAAAAAAAAATCAAGGTACAAGTGTGGTGTAAAATGGCCAACATAACGCCTCTTTAGACAAAAGAGTGATGTATAGACAAATTGGTTTTGACATGGTTTATGAACAAACAAACAAGTTTTAGTCTCAAAACATACCAAATGATAAAATGATCCAAAAATACACTAAGTATAATTATCCAAATCCTAACAAGGGTATGGCAATGAGGGGTTAACTAACTATTAAGCTTTTAAATGTTTCTAGATTGAATCAATTACATAATGACTTTCACGTCAAATGATGTAAAATAAAATCATTGAAATTGGATAATTATGGCATTAGCTAGTTGTAAAAAGGTCTAGTCCTTTTTACAACCACTATATCCTATTGTTCACTCAGTGTAGTATGATGTCTAAATGCAGATACGTCTTATCTGTAACTCCAAAGGAGTAAGTTAAGTAAATGTTGAGAGGTGAAACCCTAGGTCAAATATTCCCTAAAGAAATCATGGGAGGTGATGAGGTTCCTATCATAAGCCAAGTTTTAATAAAAATAAAGAAAGCATGAAAGTAGAAAGATTTTACAGTTGTTTTCAAGGTCACCCAAACTTTGACAAGTTTTTGGGGAGTGCTTTAGATGAATTTATTTCTAAGCCTTGGAATAAGATACTTGAAATAGGAATGGTGATTTTTATTCTAAGGGTTCCCTAAAGGGGACAAATGGAAGAGCATACACGCAACATCCCTCTTTTTGCCAAACAAAAATTTCATCTAAATAACTAAGTAAACATAAAAAGCTTTGAAAAGCTGAGTTAATTTTTGAGCCCAAATTTAAAATGAGGTGGTGTTCATTTGACCCCTTGGTCTTAGTTTCAAACTTTGAAAACATTCACCATAAACATCTAATTTTTTTTTAAACACCAAAACAAGGTTCCTAATTGATTTTTAAACATACAAAAGGTGATCTAAAACATGTTTTTAGAAAATATCAAGCTTGATCCTACAATAAAAATGTTAGCATGTCATTTAGCCTTGAAGATATTTTAGTTTTGAAACAATGAACTTTAAAAAAAGATATTTTAGGTCTATGTTTTAAGAAAAACATAGTGATCGATGTCAGTTATGTAACTGATGACAGTTACATTTTAAATAGATGATGGTTATCTAACCGACATCAGTTATACTAATGTGAATGATGGAAGGTATCCAACTAATGTATATTTTACTAACCAATGTTAGTTAAGCTATCCAATTGGTGTTGGTATTACTATCTGACATTAGTTACTGTGTAAACCCATGGTAAACAAAAAATGGAAAAATTAATTCAAAAAATTAATTTACAAGAGCTTTAATGGTCCAAATAAATATTTTAAAGCTAAAAAATGATCTTCTTCATGTTTGGGATGAATATAGTCCCACTAGGCATGCCATATGTTAATCTAATAATTTGACTCAAGAGAGGATGGTTAGTATGGTGTTAGTTCCAAAATGAAAACAAAATAATAGAAACACACTAACTAGCATAACATATCTAGGACTAGACACTAGGGAGATCTTAGTTAACAAACATGAATAAAACACATAATTAAAATGAAAAAGAAACCCTCTTTTACCTTCCTTGTATGCTTTAAAATTCTTGTTTTAGTGGTTTTCTCAGCTTGTGCTCATGAGGTCCTTGGCAATGGAAGCTTGGCTACCTCCATCTCTCTTTGGCACCTTTGGATTATGGCTTGAATTCGCTTGGAATAAATTTGTCATGCTAACACTAGTTGTAATGGATTCTTGAAGATATTTATGCATTATAACTTTTCACCAAAATAGCTTAGAAATGATGTTCATAGCCTCTCTATTTATAGATTTTTGAGAATGTCTAGAATCAACCTAAACAATCCATCATGAGATTGAGATGTGTGGTTGAGGATTAATTCAATTTTTGGAATTAAGTTTATAATTATCCTCATCATGACATTAGAAAAAGGGGAAATTAAGAGGCATGGAGGGCATCATGGAAGGCATTGATGAGACATAGAGGGCATGAATCTTGATATTTATGGCATTTATGGCCTAGGGATGTCTTCCCAAGAAATGAGGTCACCTGATGATGTAGATATTCAATATTAATTTCCAAAAATAATTTTTCAATAAGTTTCCATGGAATTATTAATTATGCCTTGATTTGGGTTAATTATCTCTTAAGCATGTTTAAGCACTTTATTCACAAATTACTCAAATTGATTAGAATGCCTTATTATTGGTCCAAAATTCAACTAGATTGGAATTAGAAGTCAATGTTAGATGTGTTGGAAACGTATTCCCATTCAGGATGTTTCTAATAACAAATAACAAAGGCACATGTTTTGTGCAAGAGATTTGATATGAAAGAGAAATCAAGAGAACCTAATTGCAAATTTGGCATTTTGACTCAAAATGATCTAATCAAAGTTAGCTAGTCCATAAATTACATTTCCCTATTTAGGGATACCCTGGCCAAAATTAGCATTTGAATTTGTCAATTTTAATTCATTTAGCATGTTTTAGTGTCTTAGGGCCAAATTGTGTGATTTGGGTAGAAATTACTCAAAAGACTGATTGGGGGTTATCGGTGGCCAGTTTTAGGTGTCTACACATGCTGGGTGATGAGCTATCACTAGGAATCATTACACTGCCATCTCTACTACTCTAATACCCACACTCTCCAACCATCATGTGTAAGCACTAAAATGGATGTCCCTAAAAACCTAGGTTTTAAGCAACTACCTACCAATTGGTTCAATATCATTGAAGATTCTTCTAGATGGTGCTAATGGTTTCAAAAGAGCAATCATTTATAATAACTACCACATGTTGAGATGTGATGAGTTGGCATGACACACTAAGTATCATAAAAAGGTTCCCAATATTACCCCATACAAAACTACTATCATATCCTTAGATTAGTCTTTTAGTGCCTTTGATGTGTAAAAGTTGAGTGCACTCTACTATAACTCTGCCTTCAAGTTTTCAAAGCCTTGACCGATAAGCTTGATTTCTTTGATAGTTCCTTCTTTTATTGATGCAAACTCAAGTGCAAGCATGCCCATGTTCTCTAATTATTTCCTAAATTATTTCATCCTTTCCTTCACTCATCTCACCCCACTATGTAAAATATCCCCTTATTCACTTACCTTTGTCCAAAAGGTGTAGAAGAGTGCATCTAGGTCTTGCTCTTGGGTCTTTAACTGGGTGCTTAAGGTATTTACCTATACCATAACCTAGATGCACTTGGTTCTACCTACAATAAATTCATGCTTCACCAAAGCATCCTTCTCCTATTTCACCTTTTGAATGCACACATCAATGATTGATACTTGAGTGGATAAGTTGTAAAACATGAAATCTACTTCTTCTATACCCTCTTCTAGCCTAATGAAGAGGTCCTTTACCACATCAATATTTTTTTTAGCTATCTTCTTATGGATTCAATAGGTTCTTCTTGTTACTTTAGCACTAGCTTCATTTGGGGGATCATTTGTTCCACTAGAAAACAAACTTTATCAACCTCTTTTATTTTTGAGGTATCAACACCATCTACAAGGGATGGCTCCACCTTTTTGACATGCTCAACTAGCTACTAGGGTTTGAGCTTCATTTCCTTCAATTCTTCTTCTACCTCTTACACAATATATTTCAATTTATTGGTAAAAACATCATTAATGATGGTTTTACATGTTATTGATGATGCCATCTTAACGAGTGCATTTACCAAAATTATGGGGTTCATATCTATAAGATTTACAAGCTAGTAGTCATGCCCTTCTTAAAGTTTCTTGGTGTTTTGGATTTCCTCCTTTGGTACCTAAAAATGAGGTTCATGCATATAACAATTGAGATCCCAAGAAACTTGATATCATGTTAGGGTCATCTAAATTTTTGGGTACATGTACTCCAACATGTAAACTCATCATATTCGATGAACTCCTATTATACTTTATCCCTATATCTTAGCTCATACTCCTCTTCCTTAGCCATCTCCTTCTCTTCACTACTACAGATGGTGCTTTCTCATTTTTTTTCTTCTTCTCACTCTACTAAGGGTTCTTCATCTAACTTCTCCCCTTAGTATGTTTCCTTCCTTTCCTCAGTGTTAGTTTCACCATTTTATTTCTAGAGGGTTCTTCCTTATACTTTTCACCCTTGTTTGCTTCTTCTTATTATGTTTATTTAGCACAAACCTATTTGGTGATATCCATACTCTCCTCCTTCCCTAGTAGGGTCTCTATTACCTTCTACTTTTATTCTTTTGAGATGCTAATGTCACCTTATTTACCTTTAGTTACCCCTTCAAAACTTGGGCATACCTATTGTGCAACTTCCTCTACTAGGTTGGGGTGGGTACTAAGTGCCTCTTTAGTTGCCTTCTCTTTTATAGGATTTGTGAAATTGGTAACCTTTTACTCTTTCTCTCTCTTTCTTCATTCTAACCCTTTTTGCCTGGGTTGCCTTCTCTTCTTTTCATTTCCTCTTGGCCTTCCTTTTCTTGGCCTATGCCTTGCATTTCTTTTCTTTTGCCTTTATCTCCTCAACCTCTATTCAATAAATTTTGTCTTGGGTCTTACCCTTGGCTCTCATGACCTCTCTCTTGTATTACAACTCCATTACCACATTGATATGCTCTTATTCTAGGCCCATGTCATCCCATTTTCACTTTAACTCTTCTTCATTTGGTGCACTTGAGGGTATTATTTCTCCATGCACTTCTACCTCACTAGGATTCTCACGTGTCTCTCCTTCCTTCTTTCCTTTCATCTCTTTTTCCTTGCACTCCTCTAATTCTTTCTTATGCTCTTTAGCCTCAACCATCACAATGACTTCTTTTGACATTTTATCCTTTTTCATTTCTTCTCTTCACTCCATCTATAGTACCTTCTATATATCGACATCATTAAGGTCAAGTTTTTTATATATTCACATCTTCTCCAATTAAATTTGAGGGTATGGAGAGGGGTTCCATTCACTTGATGAAGAGTCATTTTCTTTGGGAACTATGTATACACCCCTCCAATCTATTTCTTCCTCCAACTCCTCTTCAATCTATTACTCATCTATGTTAGACAAGATTATCTTGGGCACCATAAGAGGAACCTTTCCCTTCTTCTTTTCCCTTGTAATAAGGAAATCCTTTGGCACAAATCTCATGAACTTATTTGTTGAGGTTAAATGAGATGATTATTCCTTTGAGATGATTTTGAGCCTTAATAACTCCTCTATCTCTTCCAAATCATCCCCCTTCTTCTTCTTAGGAGACTTCTTCTCTACTGGCACTAGAGTTCTTTCATCATCAATCTAAATTGGAGGGTCTTCACTTTGCTCAAATCTAAGGCCCTTCTTCCATGGCTTCATCTCATAGTAGAGCCTATGGATGTGGCCATGTATGGTTTCCTCATGAAGGGGGTGGATATATGGGTTATCTAATTCATCCTCCTCATATTTGGTGGCCTTAGCATCTATGTGAGTTAAATAGCACCTCATCCTACACATTTTCACATCTAGTTCATTGATTAGAATGTCTAACTATAATGCATTGGGGATCTAGTGTAGTATATCCTTGAGATATCTTGTTGAGAAAGTATAGGGTAGCTTTATCCACCTTGACATGTTTCCATCAACTAGAAACAAGTGCACTACATAATAGTGTTGTATTATATAAAAGGTTTTCATTTTCAACATACTTAAGGGAGCCCTTGAGGGATGTGTCATTCTAGCCAAAATACCTCTATGTACCTTTTGTACCACCCCATGATGTGAGTCTTATATTTTGTGTTGAAAGAGGGTGAAATCATGAAGTATTTATACTTCTATATCAGGGATTTATTGTTCTCTAGATGGATCCATAGGTTGTCCTTGTCCCTATCTAGAATCTCAATCTCTTTCATGATACTGAGGATGAGATTGGATCCCCATCTGAATGTCCCCTTTGCCCTATGTCACTCCTATGTATTTTTCACAATTCATTGGTGATGAATTTGTAAATTTTGAACTACACACCTTGTGTCATGTGATAGGTGACACAAAGGTATGCCTTCATCACATCAGTCCATCGACTACCTAGGCATAGCTTTGAGCTTATAAGGTATGCCACTACCCTCATACCAAGATCCCTATAATCCTTGATGGGGAATGTGAAACCCCCCTTGATTTAATTTAGGAACTAGGTTATTTGCCTCACATCTTCATCATCATCCATCATCTAATGGATGTCCTTACCAATATCTAAAAGCCTAGTTATTCTCTTTATCAATTGCATTGAAATCTTCATACACCTTCATAAAAAGTAATTGTAGTCCTCATAGGTACACAAGAGTAGGAATGAACCATATCCTTTGACTTCCTAAATCATGTCAACTCATAAATTTGAGTTACATTACATGTTATCAATTTGTCTCAGATCAAGACATCAAACAAGGCATCACCTTGTGTCATCTTCCACTTTGTGTCCACCATCCAATCTTACACGAAGTCTTAAAAATGAATGGATGTGTGATGATAATACTCTATTAACTAGCATATATGTATAAAATAGTGCCAATCCTCCCCTATCACAACCTTTTAATGGAACTTAATTACTTGGTATGACATTTTGGTGATTGACTTAGTGTTTATATATGTTACACTCACTGCCTCAACTCATTGCACTACTTTTTTTTTTGTAGTGGTTACTTTAAGCAATATACACACCCATTTTGGGTCCTATTATGCCAAATTAGAGCTTGATCCCTTTCTTAATTCACCATACTAAACTTAATTATGTTAAAACATGAAATTTATAGTTTATCAAAACCTTAAATGGTGGAGGCACTTCTAAAGTCACGAGATCTATGATTGCTCCCTTAACTCTCAAGATTCTCTAACATTTAATGGAATATTGGGCATCAATTCACTCTACTTCTTGCATGGTTTCTATATAATCCTTTCTCCACACTTTTCCAAATTAAGCTTATTGTGAATGCAATCCTTCTTAACATGAAATCATTCACTCCTAGTGCCTAAAAGTGCTCAAATTCTCACTAGTATAGGGTTTTTGCACCTTGAATCTTTGGTTTTCACTTAGGTTCACTCCTAATCTTAAGTTAATGTAAACTTTGTAACCTAATCAAGCCTTCCACTTTTTAATTTATACCCATTGCTTATCTACCATCATTAATGCAGGTACTTCATGACATGGTGGTGCCTTAGTTTCTTGGAAAATGCAAAATTTTACAAAATCCACAAAAATCGTTCATCATCAATGCATTAATTGCATATTTTTGTGCCTCCACCATCACTTCATTAAATTATATTTAAAAATAATTTGATGAAGTGACATTTAGTTTAAATGGTCACTTCTCACTCAAACCTAGATTGATGCCAGTTGTCTTAGATGATTCTTCTGCTGCATTTATTTACTTGGCATGACCTTCACCTTCTTTGTGGAAACCTAGGTGAAATACCTCACATACACTCCATTTAGCCTCCTCAATTCTACTTTCTCTTCTAGTTTTGCTTCAAATTCAATCACACTTATATGTTTTAATCAGTTTATTATGCTTCATCTTATCTTGGCCTATCCTACATTGTACAAATCCCTTATGCTAGTCCTTTAGTTCTTGGATTATATTTTGGTTTTATCACACATATTCATAGTATGTGTTTTCACTTTCTTTATTTTGCCCAACCATGTGAGAATATTCACCTTCTTTATTTTTCCCAATCATGTTGAGCATATTCACCTTCTGCTTTGGTCTCTAGTGCATGATATATTGATCCACCTCTATCTAAATTTAGCATAAAGGTCATATTTTTAATTGTTTACTTTGTCATTTTGTTCTAAAATCTTCAAGGTCTAGTAACTTCCACATGCCCAAAAACTTAGGCATATGGCCCTAGGTGCTAAAAAAGCAAATGAGCTTAACTCACCTAATTGGTATTATATGTGGAAGCATTAGAGTAGTTCATTTTTTGGGCCTTTAAGAGCCCTAAAATATTTACCTTGTGCACAAATATCTTGTGTATCTTCTACTTACATCTAGTGAGGTTCATGCACAAACCACTTAGATGTCTAGCCCTAGGCATTTAGAAGGTGTTAGTGCTTGACTTACCCAATTGTAATTATGTGTGAAAGGCTATAGTAGTTCATGTATAGACTTGGAAGTTCCCTTCATTTATAAACTTGTGCATGGAGTTATGTGTGCTTCTTTTTCTAAGTTTGATGAGTCTCACATGCCCACATCTTAGATGTCTAGCCTCAAGCACTTAGAAATCACAAGTTTTCAACTCATTCAATTGGAATTATGTGTAAGAGGCTAGATAGATTTACTAGAGATAGGTTGATTCATGTGCCCATGACTTAGGTGTTATAGCCTCATGTTCTTAGAAGTACAAGTGTTTGATTCACCTAACTAGAATTATGTGTTAAGTACCAGTAGATAAGTCCATATGACCATTATGTGTCACTTATTACCTCTTTACATAATATAAGGAATAAAGATAGAATAAAAAGCATTATTTGGCTTGTAGAAAATTTTATTCTAGTTATCTCAACTTCAAACTAAATAGTGACCAAGAATTCAATGTTTTTATGGCACCATCCTAATACCAATACAGCTTCAATTAGTTGTCATTAAAATACCCTAGGAGAAATTCACCAGATAACATACATAACCTACATGCACCTATCTCTAGTATATGGTGGATGATTTAGGGACCCATATACCTTATTTATAATTTACCTAGATGTTTAAGGTACTTAAAGTCATATAATAACACCAATGCTCCTTCAATCAGCTCCTTATACTTGATGTGTTTGTCATGCCATAGTTTTTGGCATGCCTTTTTGATTTGCTAACTCCATCTTGTTTAGGTGAAATTTTAATCCAATCACTCCAATTATTCCAACCTTGTGATCAAATATTTTTGGTTATCTAAGTGACCAATCTATTAAATGCATAAACATGGCACTAATAATTTTATGGGAAGAACTGCTTTAGTGCCAAAAACTAGTTGAAATGTAATCCAAAACTTAGAATTTTTGGTTGATAAATATCACAATAACATATAAATAACATAATAACAATGAATTCTCTGAGAAGAGATGTAGTATTACTCAAAATCGCAATACAAATATATGCTTATCTCTAGGAAGAGATGTCTGTCTTCACATTTCAGGTTACCTCTTCTTTTATACACAATTTAAAAGCATGGGAAGGATGTGGAAGGTCACCAATATTGAGGGAGATGAATTGGTATGACTTCCAATATTTAAAACAATACATAATTTGAGGAATTGCTATTTTTAGAAACTTACTATTTTTAGACAGCACTATTAAAATTGAAATTTGAGGCACTTCCATTGGGTTTTCTGGGGTCAAACTTCATTTAGCAAATCTCACGCCATTTTAAAACGTTCCCCTCGTTCTTAGATTTCCAATGGTTCAAACGGTGAGTCAATTGGAGCTACGGTGCAAAAGTTATGGCTCCCGAAAGTTTCGTCATCAATTGGGGTGGAACTGTCACCCGAATTGTCGCCTAAATAAATTGTTTAGGTGAAATTTTAATCCAATCACTCCAATTATTCCAACCTTATGCTCAAAATTTTTTGGTTATCTAAGTGACCAATCTATTAAATGCATAAACATGGCACTAATAATTTTATGGGAAGAACTGCTTTAGTGCCAAAAACTAGCTGAAATGGTATAGCCTTGTTTAGGTGCTTATATGTCATGTGATATGCCCATTATACCATTGAAATGTGATCATCACAATCCTTATGACTAATGTCACATATATTTTTTATGCATATTCCTAAGATCTTGTTGAATGCTTCAATTGTGTCATTTACCTAGGGATGATATGGGGTGATCTTGTGGTGCACCACCATGTATTTAGTTAAGAGGATGCACACCATCTCATTAATGAAATGAGTTCCCCTATCATTATTTAGACTTAATAGGCACCCATATCTACTTATTATGATCCCTCAGATTAAATACATGACTATCATGTCTGTATATTCTTTCATTAGCATGGCCTCAGCCCACTTAGTGAAATAGTTAGTGGTCACCAAGATATACCTTGCACCTGTGCACCATGTTGTAGGAGTTATTGGTATAATAAAATAAATGTCCCATTTCTTGAATTATGCTTGGGAAATAATGGGGATGAGAGTCATCTCATCCTAGTGGTTTGGCTTCTTGATGCATTGGCATATGTCACATGCCTTGGTGTACTCTTTTACATCTTGGAATAGGCTTAGCCACCACAAGCCCAACTATAATATTTTATGCATTATTTCATCCCTAGTGTAATCACCTCCTATAATTACCTCATAAATTTTTTTAATATGGATTCCATTTCATGTTCTAGAACACACTAGTGTAGGACTTCATCTCTACTTTGTTTGTATGGTTCCCCCTCAATGAGCTGGAAGGGTGAAACATGAACAACAACATGCTTCTTCTCCTTATTTGACATGGTATAGGGTGTAAACCTAGACATTAAGAAAGTGGAAATCTCTACCAATTATTTTATGACATAGTAGAATTTGTATATCTTCACATCTAGCATGTTTTCCTTAATTGGTATCATCACATCACTATAATTTATGTGGGATAAATAGTCTAGCTCCAAGTTTTGCTTCCCAAGTTTTACAACAAAGGATTAATTGAAAATCCTAGAATAGAACTATCCATATACATATGGGCTTGTGTAAAATAGACTTATTCATGAGGTAATTGATCACCTCGTGATCAATGAAAAAGATAATGGGGTTGCCAATAGATATTTCCTAAATTTTTGTAAGGCATAGACCATTTTCAGTGCCTCATCCTTAGTGGTGGTGTAATTATGTTTTGCTTGTGTCAATTTCTTACTTACAAAGGAGATGGCGTATTCCACCTTGACCTCACTTGGTTTCATTAATATGGCACCAATTTTGAAGATTAAAACATCAACATGGATGTAAAAGGGAGTAGTCCAATCTAGGAATTAAAAAATTGGTGTGCTAGCTAACTTTAGCTTTAATGTTTTAAAATCCTTCTCTTTCACCTCACACTAATAGAATGGGTAATCTTTAGATAATATTACCTCTATAGGTGTGGTAATATTTGCATAACTATGTATAAACTTCCTATAGTAGCCACAATGGCCTATAAAGGTGTGAATATATTTTTACATTGAAGGAGTCTAGAACTAAATTATGATGGCTATCTTCATAGGGTCAACAAGAAAACCATCCTTATAGATGATGTGCCTAAGTAATTTTCCAAAAGGGTTTGTAAATACACACTTCTTTAGGTATAAAGATAAATGGAGCTACCTACACCTCTCAAACATGAGGCATAGATTGTCATAGTTGTCCTTTACAAATCCATACATGGTCTAATCATCAAGATAGACTTAGAGGCCCTTTGGAAAACTACTTAGGCACATCATCTACATGGATGGTTTTCTTATTGACCCTATGAAGATAGCCACCATAAGTCATATCTATATTCCTTCAATGTAAAAATACATTCACTCATTTCTAGGCCATTGTGGCTACTACAAGAAGTTTATACATAAATATGCAAAGATGTGCCTAAGTAATGTTCCAAAGGGGGTTGTAAAGACACACTTCTTCAGGTATAAATAAATATGGAGATTACTACACCTCTCAAACATGATGAACATATTTTCATAGTTGTCCTTTACAAATATAGACATAGTCTAATCATCAAGATAGAATTAGAGGCCCTTTAGAACATTACCTAGGCACATCATCTACAAGGATGGTTTTCTTGTTGACCCTATGAAGATAGACATCATAATTCATATCTAGACTTATTTAATGTAAAAATACATTCACACCTTTCTAGGCCATTATGGCTACTATAGGAACATTACTTGTCATAGGCACATATTGTCATAGTTGTCCTTTACAAATCCATACACAGTCTAATCATCCAAATAGACTTGGAGGAACCTATGGATGAAGTCCTTAAAAGTAGTGATCACCACCTTAGAGAATATGATAGGTGTATTCTTAAGTCCAAAGGTCATCACATTATAATAAAAATAACCCCATTCAATTACAAAGGTTTTCTTAGGCTTATCCTCCTTGAATCTATACCTGATGGTAGCCCAAAAAACCATCACTAAAAGTATATATTTCATAACCTAAAATGCCATTTAAGACCTCATTTGTGAATGGGGTCGAGAATGGGTTAGAGATGTAGGTGGCATTCAAAATTTTGTAGTTGATGTAGATTTGTACGTGCCCATCCTTCTTGATGATTATGACCATCAAGCTCACCCATTTATAATCTTATATAGGGTAGATGATGATGGTGGCTATCATTTCATTAATCTCCATTTTCACCTTGGTGCATAAATTAGGATTCATCTTATATGAGTACTTCTTGATAGGCCTCATTCCATCCACCAGTTTGATGCTCATTTTTATAAGGGAAGGGTGGGTGCCCTTCATAGCTTGATAGCTTCATGGGAATAAGTATTTAAATTCCTTTAGGTGATCTATGATTCATGCCATCTCTACCTCAATCTAGTAAACACCTATAATGACAATCTTTGGCTCACATTTTACATTGATATCTAATTTAATAGTCTTGAGTGGTGCATGGTATGGTTCATTCCTCTCTTGATGAAATTCTTCAACTTTCCTTATCCCCTTCATTGTTTCAATTTGAAGATGCATCAGATACTCTTAATCTAGGGTGTTAACATCCATGTGGCACATGAATTTTTTCTTCCTATTAAAGCCTTCCAATTGGACTCCTTCCAAGTTTCATCATCTTCCTCACTAAACTAACTATTGAGCACCTTTTCTTCAAAAATGTTGATATTGCTAGTCCTTTCTCCCTAAACATGTCTCTAAGGTACTCTTATATGATGGTAGTGTCCTCAAATAGTACCCTATGAATGACTTGCAATGGTTCTAGTAGCTCTAAGTTCTAGGAAGAGAAGGAGAAGGTGTGCACAAACCTCTCCTTGAGTACCTCGTAGTCTCTTGTCTCTTAGTGCATTTTATTTATGACATACCATGCTCACACCTATGTCTTAAAAGTCTTGTAGAAGGCATGCACTAATAAGGTTTTGGGCACATTCTCACTATAAATAGTCTAGGTTTCTTCACATAAGTTTACATGAGTGATTAGGTTAGAATCACTTGAGTAAACAAGTATGGTTAAGTCTTCATTACTCTTTGCAAACCTAGTGTATATTACTTCCTTCACATCTTGACATGTTGACAAGCTAAGAATTTACACTACCGACCAATTGGTAGCAGTGCTCTTTAGGGTATGCACTAGCACACCCATTCTATCTATTTCCTTGGAAATACATGTTTTAATGTCATGGACATAGTTCTCTACAGGCTAGATCCATCCATATTTTAGAAGCACTACAAGATTCCCTTTACTT
Organism: Torreya grandis; assembly: GCA_037957365.1. Taxonomy (NCBI): domain Eukaryota; kingdom Viridiplantae; phylum Streptophyta; class Pinopsida; order Cupressales; family Taxaceae; genus Torreya; species Torreya grandis. The sequence continues at coordinate 1,367,917 of JARHVA010002065.1, read as the reverse complement.
AGCCAAAATACCCATTTCTTATAAGTATGATCAACCCTAATTAGTCCCATTTTTTTTAGCCTTGCCTCAATTTCCCACACTTGGTGACACATTTGGTCAGTAACTTCATAAACCTCTTCAACCCATCAGTCATAGACTACATTAGTTGTATCAAAATCTGATTATCCATCCTCCCATTTGAGCACTCTTTGGTCACTTGGGTTAAGCTTCTCAGTGCCCCACACCATGATGTTATAAATGTGGTTGATTTCATCTTTGAGATCAACACTTTCCACATATGGAGGCCCTTGATCACTTGATAGGGGTATCACCACTCTCTCTCTATTATTTTCAAAAGTTATGTATCAATTTTTGAAGTGCATGTACACATTGTTGGCATAGAACCATGGCTTGCCTAAGATTAATGGATAGTTATCATTCTCTACTAACTCAATCACCTTAAATTCAGCTTATAATTTGACACCCATAACATTTACAAAAATACCCTTTAGGATTCTGATAGGTTGTGTTTAGGTTTTATTGGCCATAAACAACATATGAGGGGAGGGATTTAAGGGTTGATGTCCCATCTTCTTCCAAGTAATTTATTATTAGTTCTTGGTCATAATATACATTATGAGTATGCCTTACTTCATGTGCCTACTTTATATGTGGCACAAAAACTTCAATTGTCTAGGGCATGACCTCCTCTTCTGGCCTCTTCCCTACATGTACTAAAAGAAAGTTTTTTAGTAAGGGAAACATCTATTCAAATTTTAGGAGGCATAAGATCTCAATCAATTCCTATACTTTAGCCTCTTGGTTGTCTTTATTCCTACATGTGATGCTTGCTTGTGCCTCTAGATCTTTGGATAGTTGGATCTCTCCCTAAAAATTTTGTATTATGATCATGGATTATTGTAAGACATCCTTATATCACATTAGTTTAGGGTAGGGTGTATCATTTGGCTCAAGTTGCATTATACACTTGCCACATCTTAACTCACCATATTCCAAGCATAGTTCTTGTGTCAATGTAGGAGGTGGCTATAGTGAACCCACTCCAAGTCATGGTATACACCTTAGGTGGATCCTTGTAAGTTTTTTGTGACTTGGGAACCCATTTATCTTATTTTTTATTACACCTAACCATGGAAGCACCCTTATCTTCACTAGGTTGACTTTGAGTTAACTATTTGTACAAGTCTAGGCAATCCTTAATAGCATGTGATCCTTGATAATACCCATATGTTGGGTACATGGGGTAGTCATGCTAGTAATACTCAATCAACCCATACTTGTAACATGATCATGGTGGGAATCTTCCTCCACCATGTCCTTTACCTTGCCCAAATGCACCTCACTGATTCACATAGCTAGTATTTCATTAGCCATAGCCTTTATTTCCTTAGCCTACCTATCCTTTAACCATGGTCATCACCTACCTCACTCCTCTCTCCATATTTTGGTGCATCTCATCAATGACCTTACAATATACTATTGAATGGGTAGAGGCATCACACATCTTACAATAGATAGTAGTATTCACTTGGTTAGCACACTATAATAGGGGAGAATTTTGATATTCATGTAGCCCATAAAAAACTTCACAATTGAGAAGTAAGGTTTGGAAATTTCTTCATGGGAAATTATTCTTGTTATTCCCCTCTATCTCACAGTTATTACAAGATAATCCACTATGAGCATCATGTGACAAACTAGTAGTCAGATTCTATAGTTGGGAGGCCATTGATGTGATCTACACCTCCATAAATGGGTTGATCTTGATGTTGGCACTACCTACTACCTCATCCCAAAGCATAGATTCAAGTGCTTCATAGGGGTTTGTGAAGATATTCATAGATAGTTCTCTCTTGAAAGGTAATAATAGGTCCCCACAAACCATTGCATATGTTGGAAGGTGTGGATATCATATGGAATATTATAAAGGGGGTATTAAACCATATGTCATATAGGAATACACTCTTAGATATCCCTTGGATAATTTTATTGAGAATCATAATGCTCTATTTTTCAAACTTAGGAATATCAAATTCCTTCAAGAAAACCTCTTTCATTATATCATAATCAACCATAGCCTAGTTTGGATCAAATTTTTGGTATGGGTGTGATCCAATAAGGCGGTCATGAACTAAGTTTACTTACACTTTTATTGGTTGCAATACATTGAGTTTTCTATTGAAGTTCACACTCGAGCACATGTTCCATGGCATTAGCTACATCATAATACTTGAGTAAGTGCATCACAATTTTATAATAAATCTACTAAATAGGTGGTGTTAGAGTCTAAGGATCTTGCCCCCTAGCATCTATGTTGAGGGAAATATTCCAATACTTCCATTTATAGGGTTTATTTCTAACCTTATTGGCATAGGTTATGCCATCAAGATCAGTGGTGTGATACTACTCACTTGTGGTATTGGGCCACTTCACATGGGATATTGCCTAGTTGGTATAGCTGATATCCTTTGAATGGGAATGCTTACACTTATGTTTTAGATTCCTAAGTTGTATCTTTCAAGTTTCATGGTATTATAGTACAATTACTCATAAGGCATCACTTTTATGATTACAAAGTCTTGGTTTAAAGTTTAAAGTTTGTCAAATTCAATGTTGTTAATAGGGTCAGTTATCATTATTTTGTCTTCTAGTGGAGAATCTAGTGCATGAGCTTGCACTTTAGGTTCAAAGGGATTAGATAATTTTGGTACATCATCATTCACCACATCTTTTAGGAACCAAAGGAATTATGTACCCAATTATTGATATTAGTCTCTTGCTTTCTTCTCTCTCTCATTGTGCTACTATAATTCAAGGGATCCTTCCCCATGCCCTTCCTACTCACTACAGGTCCTATCATCACTTCCAATTTCTAGATCCTATATCATCCTACACTTTAATTTTTATAGTTATACCTATGGAGCTCTCGAGTGTCAAGTTTCTCATCCCTTTCCATCGTGCCTTACTTATATTTCCCCTTCTCACCTTCTATGTTTTCCCATACATGTAAAGATGTTATCCTTCCATTATTATGGTTTCAATACCATAATCCACCAGTAATTTCTTCAATTTGGTGTTGATCCCTCTTAGGAATATTTTCCTTGGTCCATTAAATAACTCATACTCTAATTCTTTAGGGCAAGATAAGGTCAACATTACCAATTCCAACACATAGTTGTTTATCATGACATTCCACCACTTGTCTATACTGTGCATCCAAACATCATCTAATATTTCAAGCCTCTCTAGGTGATCATTTTTCCAATTAAATCATTGGTCATATATTTGTCTTGTAGAGGTGGTATAGGAAACCAACCACTGATACACATGCTCAGGTAGTTTGCAAAATATCACCTCATATAGGTAGGTTTACACCCATTATCTTGGCTTTTCTCCTTGACATTTTAGATGATTCTATGCAAAAACATCTTCCAATTTCTTAATATATCACTCAGTGTTCTTAAGAAAAATTTAGAGCATCACTCTATTACACCATTATATCAACAAAATTCAACATGGGTCCTACCAACAGAACCAAAATGTTATATAAAAATCTCCTTGTTTAGCTCACGTACTTAGTCATGCACTTAGCCATCAATCTAATTCACTTATATACTTAATAAATCTAGGCATAATCATAGTAAAAGTTAATGGTGCACAACATTTAAATGTACTACTACACTGGTATCGATTGCACATAAGGTGCAAGCCTTGTGAACTCACTTGAAGCGTAGAAGTGAAGGGACTGGGGCCCACATTGGTCTAGTTGAAACATGGTGAAACCTTAGTCTTGATGAGACTTAGTCTTTTTTGGAATGGGCTTAGATAGTCTATCGACACAAGGCTATTCTGGGTAAGATCAATAGGCATGAGCCTATTCAAAGGGACTAATTTTCTCCATGATAATGTAAGTTGGTATTAGACTAGTCCCAGTTTTATAGGGGTACAAGTCTTTCATATAGTTAATAAAGTGGCATTCAAGTGCTTAGTTAAATAGGGGAGTGTCTCATACGTAGAGGCTCATTCATATAATTAGCACCTTAGGCACAAGGGTAAAGGCTTAGGCATATTCATATCTCAACACTTAGGATAATTTATATCCTATTGAGGACTTGCTACATTAAATACAGATGTCATTGATGTTAGGGGTAAACCTTCATAGGGAAACATGTTCATATATCAAATTTATACTATCATAACTATTAGATTCAATTTACAAACATAAAATAATGTTGTAATCATGTAGATAAGATCAACACTCAATTATTCTTAATAACATTCTTCATTAATTTATAGTTTTAGTATACAAACTCATAACATAAAAATATAGAAAGTGTTCATATTTGAAACTACTCATGCCCAGTGGCTCATAGGAAAGCTTGGGCTATACATTTATAGTTCTTAACAATATAATAATGGCGTTCCCTAATTTTATTAGAGATTAACTACATTTATGTCTTCTCCTTTTCTTCAGGTTCAATCTCATTGTTATAGGTGGAGGATCATCTTATTTCTAGGTTATATGGGTGAACACCAAGTCCTAAGCTATCCTTGGGAGTTGTTACACCACTGGCTCCACTACTCTGATAGCTACTCTCTCCAACCACCATGTACAAGCACTCAAATGGTTGCCCCTAAGAAACCTAGGTACTAAGTAACTACCTACCATCTAGTGCAATATCATCAAAGATTCTTCTAGCTAGCACTAACAGTTTTAGAAGATCAATCATTTGTAATGACTATAACATATCAATATGTATTGATTTTGTGCAGTCCACAAGTATTAAAAAAAAGGCCCAATATAATTCATGAAGGTACTATTATGAGGAGACTATTAAATTATGGATATCTAAATGAAATAAGGTTGAACTATCTCCTTTTGATTTTTAAATTAATAATAAGATCAAAAGATAATCTTTTGACCTTCTTAATATCTCTTTCCAATAGTCTGTATAAGCTGCATAGTGGTCATCACCTACAACCATGTGTTATGTACCTAGGATTATTATATATTAATGTATATAGGTTTATGGAGATGTCAACATGTGGCACAAATCCCCCTTAGTTAGTTATATGGATCCATTATATTAAGATAATAGAATAACTTGTGGAATTAGTACATTAGGTAATGATCGGTCAGCATTGGGATTAGGAGGTTACCCATCTATTATTAGTTAGATAGAGGTCTATATAAAGGAGATGATTATCATTGTAAAGTAATTAAGTGAGCATTGAGTCTTTATTATAAGAGGATATTGGAGGTTTTCCCATCAAAGAGATATTGTGGAGTTATTCCTTCCTAAAGGATTATTGTATGGTGTTGTCCTACCTTAAGAGTGATTATTGTATTTTTACATATATTGAATATTTGGGCATCTTGGCCCACCAATATCTATTATGTTGATTTATTTTATATTATATTATACATATTTCAATTATTATAAGTGTGGATCATAACAAGTGGTATCATAGCTTCAATTGGGGTAATTTGTGTGGGATGAAACCCTAGTTTTATGGAATCATTAATATATTAAAATTAGTTTTGAATTTTAGCATAATTTTTTACTGGAGTTGGGAAAATATTATAAGGAAGTCATAATAAAGAAATCAAGATTTTATGATCAATTTTTATGGAGTTATTGATATTTTAGTGTTATTAATAATTTCATCATATCTGTTGAGATATAAGTAATTTTTCTCAAAATTATTTGAAATTTTTTGAGAGATTTATTTCAATTTTATGATTTTTCATATATTCACTCTATAGGTTGAAATGTTTTTAATTTTTTCATAAAATTTTTACTAAATTTTCATTATCATACATGTAATATATAGTCAAAATTTTGGGATTTTTGGATTAGTTTTTAATGAGTTATTAAAATTTTAGATTTTTTTCATTAACCTTAGTTTTTTTTAATCATGAAGTTAAAAGTATTTTAAATAGAGGATGATATTGATTATAGAGAATGGTGGCTATTTTATAAGGAGAAGAATGTTAAAAAAAAAAATTTGGCCAATACATTTCTACAATTTTCTTTATGGTCGTATAGTACTTTGGTGGGATGAGCTGGGACTAAAATGATGGAAGTTTTCATGGGAAGAAATGGAACAATTTTTCCTAGATCGATGGGGTATAAAATAAAAATAAAATATAAAAGAGGAATAAGTGGATGATGAGGAGGGTAATGAATAAAATAATGGAGATGGTGAAGAATAAAAATTAATGGAATAAAATAATGAAAATGAGGAAGAACATGAAGGTGATGATGAAGAATAAATCACACATAATGATGATGAGGAGACTATAGATTATGAAAAATGAGAGGTAGAGGATCTCCAAGAGAAATAATGAATATTAGATGGTAAGGGTTTTAATAGTTTGGATCCAAATCAATCTGAATCAATTTTTGAGTTTTATGGATGCATTCAAAAGAAAAAGGTTATTGTGTCCATAAAACCTAGTAGCAAGTATAACTTCATCAACATGGATGTGGCTCAACATCTACATGTTCAAGCAAGAAATATCAAGGAGGATCAAATAGAAGGTCATAATATTTAGGTTTTTTAATAGTTGAATCTCACTATGGATAAATATGTTTTGCATTCAAATTTTATGCTTTGGATATGGATGATGTGGCTATGGTTCTTGGATATCCATGGTTAGACACTTTGGGAATAATCAATATTAATGTTTAAAATAAGTTTATGAAGTTTTGGTATAGGAAAAATAAGGCCACCTAAAAGTATATAATAGTTGGAAAGGCATAAATAAAAATCAAGGTAGATCATGAAGATGAGATTAAATCAGGTGAAGAAGATCACATGGAAGATTTAGATGAATACATAGATGAAGAAACAATACAATCAAAGAAGAACACTTCATCTACTAAAGAGATAAAGGAACCACCAAATAAAATTTTGGAAGAGGTATAATAGAATTTTTATAAGGTCAAAGTATCAAAAAAAATTGAGGTATATACACACACACGTCATCATGAGAGGAAAAAATCATGGAACCTTGTGAGGGAGTATCATAAAAACATGCACATTGGCTATATAGGAAATCAGAGTTCTAACAATTATGGATATGCATGGAAGCCAAATAAGGACTACTATGGTTAGGTATGGAATTAGAGTATAAAAGTGGCTAATGAAACATGGAATTAGTGGCAAAATCACTATGACTATGCATGAAATAATAACTATTATGGTCATGAATGAAATCATAGTAAAACAATGGAATATGGTATATGGAATCAAATGAGGAATAATTATTCATGGACACCAAGGTGGTATAGTTATGATCATGAATGGAATCAAAGTATCATATTATAATTTGGAAATAAGGTTGAAAAGTTATCACCTATTAGTATCACATATGGGTGGTTAGATGATTGATCTTGGAGACAAGTGTGCAATGATTTGAAGCACACTCATTATTTGGTTTCTTCCTATGTTTTGGGGATAAAACATGTCAAGGAGGGAAGGATTTATATGTACCTACGGATATGATATATTAATGTATATGGGTTGATGGATATGATAACATGTGTCACACATCCCCCTTAGTTAATTATATGGATCTAATATATTAGGATAATGGAGTAACTTATGGAATTAGTACATTAGGTAATGGTAGGCCTACACTGGGATTAGGAGGTTACCTATCCATTATTAGTTACATAGAGTTCTATATAAAGGAGATGATTATCATTGTAAAGGAATTAAGTAGTCATTAAGTCTTCTATTGTAATAGGATATTGGAGGTTCTCCCTTTGAAGATACATTGTGGAGTTATTCCTTATTAAAGGAGTATTGTATGGTGTTACCCTACCTTAAGAGTGATTATTTTAATTCTACATATATTGAATATTTGGGCATCTTAGACTATGTTTTGAGTTGATATACATTATATTCTACATATTTATATTATTATAAGTAGGAATCATAACACCATGCTAAGAAGAGATGAGATCAAAGATGAAATCAAGGAGAAACTTGGGTGTTTGAAGGAAGAGTTGAGATAATAAATAAATTAAAGGAAAATAAAATCATTATATTTAATTTGAATATTTATTAGTATTGTTTCAAAATCTAAAACTTACACATAGTCTATATAACGGCCAAAGTTCCATACATAGGTAGGGGTAGAATCAAAAAGGTTTGTGTTTATAAGGTGGAGTAATGACTATGGAGGTGATAGTGTTACAAAGTGATGGCTATGAGACTTGGATAAGTGGAAAACCCTAAGGATGTATAAAACTTAGATTAGTTCATATCTCCATATGAATCTTCACTTATAGTAGGGTTTGAAGGCTCTTGAAGTATGCCAATACTAGATCAAATCAAGATTGTGAGGAAGGTATTGTCATGTATTTAGGTTAAATGAGGTTTATTCCTAGGTTTTAGAGTCACTTTTAATTATTTGGATAGTTTTATCAAGATATGAGGTTCAATTATAGAGTAGCATAGTCATTCACATCATCAAATATCACCTACATCCTTACCAAGACAAGTCTATCTCCAAGTTGAGAAGGAGATGGGAAAAAAATATTTTATGGAAGATTCCCATGATAAAATGGATGATTCATAAGGATAATTAAATTATTAATAGGTAAAGGTATGAATAATATTTTGTGAATCTAGTTTTACTCCAAGGTCCATTTTGAAATGGCCATACATAGCCATACTAGGGTCACTTGTATTAACATATCCATATACCCTAGACAGGTGAAATTCAAGATATATTTCATTCAAGGAGTAAATTTTTGAAGTTAAATATACACTCAAATGGTAAATTATATATCTTTAAACCTTCATGAAGATAATCTGACCTCTACTACCAACTCATGATGGTACACAGGCTAGTGTACAGAATAGAGATAGTAAGATCCTAATAACACCCTTAAAGAGTAAATGTACTAAATAAATGGGTGAGAATAAGGTTAAAAATGATGTGGGAGGTCTCAAAGTGATAATTTATGGTCTAATTTATATCAATCACTTCTAACTCCCAAATTAACACTGACAATAGTATTGGTAGAGGCAATTATATTAAAGGAAAGGAAGATAAATGGTGTTTTAATAGGGTATATAAGATTGAGTTTTACCAATGAATAATAAAGACTATTTCTAAAATTTCCCTATAATATCTAAAAATAATTTTTTAAACTCTCATTACACATGGACAAGGTGAAATTAGTCAAACTCAGCCATGAACCTATGAAACATGAAAACATGGACAACCCCCTAACTAGTTTTGGGCAAAATGAGTTTTAAGGCCTCTATAGGCGTAATCCAATTATGAAACTTGGTAAAAGTTATTTTCATGAGTGTTTTTAACTGAAATTGGTATCCTTTAGGTCAAAATATTAGTGTAATCATCCATTGGTTTGTCATATTCCTATGCTTGTTTGTTGATAGTCAAAAATAGAGTTAGGAAGACTTTTTGAAGAGCTATAGGTATGATAGAGGGTTTTGAACTCCATGTAAGGTTTTTAAGGAAATTTAAGGTGATTTTTAGTCATGAAATACCTATTTAAAATGATCATACTCAATATTTCATGCAAATATACCTTTTATAGGTAGAATAGGTAGATAGGCTTCAAACCCTTATGAAACCCTACCACTATTTTCAACTGATTCATGTGTTTTATATCACATTGATGATCATTAAGATAGTGTGGAGACTTTTTAAAATCCTTTAGGAGGTGTTAAATTGGAGATAATGCATCAAAATTGTAATTTTTGACTCTTGAACCTTCTTTCTTCTTGCACAGTCTAAGACAACCAGTTGAGACACCACTTCACCACGTACACATCTTGAGTGATATTTTGTTTGGGAGCTCAATATGGTCAAGGTAGTTCAAGGGTTAAATATACATAAAATATATGGAAATATGTTTTACAGGTCTATATGTTATGAACTATTTCTAAGAAGTTTTGGACCCCCAAAACCCTTACAAAACCCTAAAAGATACTCAATGGAATAAATATGCCTAAATATTCTTTATAGTGGAGTGTTTGAGCCATGAAATAGTGTTTTTGGTCTTCTCAACTCTCTTGAGACTCTCCATATCCTATTGGTTGGCACATGTATGATCCATACTATATGGATTATGTTAAAGAAGGTTGTTTTGATCCTATAATCTAGGAAATATAAGATGTTCTATTATATGAGTTGTATAGGGGAGATGGGGTATTAAAATTACTAAATAGCCTTACAAAAAACATCTAAAATGGTATTTGTGACCATTTCCATATGTAGATAGGTCTGGTTACTCAAACAAAGAGTTGTGTTCATAAAAATATAGAGGGTGAATGGCTTGATCAAGCCAATACCATTACTCTAAAGGACCTCATCTAGGTTATACATGTTATATAAAGTGAAAAATAACCCTATAACTCAAAATGAGATCAAAATATTGAAAAACCTTGAATACATATGTGCTTATCTATTGAAATCATTAAACAGTGCCAACATAAGGGGTAGAAAAAGGGAAAATAAGGTCATGAGGGAACTTTTAATCTTCATGAACATCATAATCATGTTTGAATATAGGTTTATGTCATATTTGAGCTATAATAAAGTTGTAATAATTTGTCATTGAGTCCTTAACACACTAAGCATGCTAAAAAAGCATGTTTTCTTCTTTGAGAGGTGACTTCACATGATTTCCATGGTATGTATACTTTTAATGGGAGTTTTATGAAATTGGGAGAGTTATAGGGCCTCATATACTAATGTTTTGTGGCATTGGCTCAAAAATTTAATGCCCAAGCTTTATGAATCATCATTGAGAGTCCTAAGTACTCTTAAACCTTCTCAAAACCCTAATATAGACTTGATTGAGAAAAATTGAATGAAGAAACACCAAAATAGATTGAAATAACCTAAATAACACCTTTATCATCTATTACACTTAGATTGGTTCATGTCAATGGCTTTTGGTTGTATGGATGGTGTATAGACCTATCAAAAAATAGGGTTTTAAGAGGCAAAAGTGTATAAAAAGAGGTAAAAGGTAGTTTAATAAAGTTATAATCATTATATAGTGAATATTGACACTTTTTCTACCTCCTCAAGTCATTATATGATGAAAAACATGCTTGTAAATGCCTTTGTGGGTCTCTTCTAATCATCCAATCTACAGGAGTGAAGGACAAAGTGACCTAGTCACCTAATTTGATATGTTTACAAATGTTTCTTACCTAGGAGGACCTATTTCATGATGTGAGTAATTTATTCATGTCTCAAAATCACTATATTTCTAGGTTATAAGGGTTTCATGCAAGTTATTATGGCCATCAAACACTAGTAGTTAGGATAATAAGCCTAATTGGCCTAGTAGACCTAGGTAATCAATCAAGTAAAGTTAATGATGTCATAAAATAATATTGAGGTAGTTTATAAGAGTAAATACATGCCACATATTGGTATTTAGGTGCCATTTCCATGAATAACTAGTCCTAACTAACAATCACAAGTATAGTTGATCCTTATCATGAGTTAACTAATCTTAAGTGGCAATCAATGCATGTTCCATGATCTTAATTCAAGGAGTTTAACTTAAATTTGTCTTATTTTTAAATAAATAAAAAAAATTATACACATATGATGTCACACTACCTTATTTTCAATGGCCAATAGCTCATTCAAGGAGCATTTATGAGCACCAAACATAGAGAGATGTCTTGAGACTATTTGTAATAGGTTGTAACTGAAGTCATGTTGGAATTAATGATAGTTTGAAGATATTTTATCCTCTTATTTATGTAATTATCTAATTTATTTTTATCTTCTCATTATTCTATATATTTAGGTTTTTAGGCCTTATTTCAAGATCCCTCTCTTGGGCATGATGAAACTCTGCCAAGATTGAGCTTTGTAACCTCTTAAGATAATAAAAATGACTATTTTTAGATTCCTTGATATAGATTTAGTGTGTTTATATTATTTTTATTTGCACATGTGATAGTTTTTTTATCCCTTAGTAGGTCTTATTCTCACCCAGTTACTAGTATATCATCTTAAGCAAGTCACATATTGTGTTTGAATGTTGAGTGAATGAGCTAATAGTGGAGATATTAACTAGTTAGTGCCTTAAATAAGTCCTTCCATCATTTACCTCATGCTTTGATCACCTTATGAAATATTTATGTGAAATAGTTTTACATAAGAGTCCCTTGGAGTTGTAATATTCAATTATTTGCATTGCTTATCAAAGTTAGTTGGAGTTTAAATTAAGTGGATGAATGATTACATTAGGTGAATTACCATCACTAGTATAGGTTTTCCATTTCAATTATCTCTCTAACTCTTTTCACCCCCAAATAAAAGTATTTTTAGGAAAAATATTCAATGTTAATATATCAAAGGATTTATCCTCATAATCTAGATGTTTCGTCTAAGTTACAAGTATCCCATAACCTATAGACCAATCCAATTTTAGTCTAAATTTGAAGAATATTTGAGAAATATACTTTGATAGGGTGTAACTTGGGTTTTTAACCCATAGATCACCTCACAAAGAAATAAATTACTCATCAACTATTCAATGGCATCATGGATTTCTTAGTTGATCATTAGTACAATCTGCACTTGGACTTCCCAATCATAATTCACCATGATCAGTGTAGGAATATGCCCTCACTATGGAAGATGGTAACTAATATGAATTCCTATACCATGAGAAGGTTATATCAAAAAATAAAATCATCTTTAGGATATCCATGACCATGTGATGAAACACATGGCCCAATCAATATCACTTACTATTATGAGCACCATGAAGATGATAAAATTCATTGTAACCAACCAATGATAATGAAATACTAACATGGGTCAAAGTAAATAAGAAGAATAAAATGAATCAAATCTAATTTGGTTTGGTAATTGAAGAGAGTCCTCATCACCTTCATAGGTTCCATAATGAAACCACCTCTACAATAACTATCCCCGAGCCATGCGGTGGTACAATAGCGAGTAGACATTTAGGTAACCATAGCCTGAATCTCTAAGATCATATATGGGATCTAAATATTAGAGGTAAAATAATTGAGGGATGGGTTGAATTAGTGATGAAACTATTAAACTTTAACATTCACTTCCATTCACCATTCAATCATATATCAACTTGATCTTGCAACAACATCATGAAATCACATATATACAAAGAATTAAACAAGAGCATATATCACATAAACATAATATCTATGTGGGAAACCCTCATGGGGGATAAAACCCATTAATACATATCTTGGACTACTTATATTATAATAATGAATTTTTATTTTTGTGAGCACCAACATAGCAAGGAGAACCAACCCCTCAAATTCACCAAGTACCCACTTGGATTTAGCAAGCACCAACTTTCTAATAGGTACCAACCCCATTTTTGATCAAACACCCAATCAATAAACACTCAAAAACACTCCACCTTGATATTATTTTCTTCACACAACTAATAATTGACTTCTTTTTCTTGGAAAAACTGAAATATGCCTCTAAATAGATCTCTTTCTCCTTTGCTTCATTAGGTCTCTTCTTTAGATAGAATAAAACACTTATACTTGATCTTCTCAAACTGAGCTATTACATAACCTTCATAGATACTTATTTATACTCTTCTTATGACCTATAAGTTATCCTTCCTCTATAAAATATGTCTTTTCATTCTCTTATAGCTCACACACAAAAATATAGCTCTTTGTACACTTATGTCTCTTCAAGACTGAATTGAAATCAACATACCTATAAACACAATCATACCTTCTTTATGAATACTTCACTATATTTCAATTGTGAATTTTCATCCTCTCAACCCTTCTTTTATTCTCTATTCCTTTATCTTGATATTAAACACAATACCCACCAGAAGAATATAAGCTCTACTAGGTCTTACTTATATACAATACTTCTTCTCAACACTCTCTTGGTCAACCAAACACCTTGACATACATAAATATCCATGGAAATAGTATTTATAACCTCTAAAATACATGTTACAATCATAATAAATATTTATTTTATATTTAATCCTCTCTAATAGGTGTTATCCACCCTTTAGCCTCATGAAGACCTATTAGCAATAGGTCTCTTACTTTCTTGCTTGAAGCTTAAACCACATGGGCCCAAAAAGACCTTAACCAATACTTGGATATTAGGTCCATAATTTTTATTATATGATCAATAATTTATATAACATTACATGTCACTTTCTCACTTTATGAAACATCTTTTAGTCCTCAACCCTTTAATTGGTCCCATGGAGACCTAATTCACCTTCATGGAACACTTTGGGATATTATGGCCTAGATACCCATCACCAATGACTCAAAATTTCAAATAATTTACCTATATCCTATATGATCATCCTCCAAGCTTAAGAAACATCAAAACATTTTCTTATACCCAAAAACCTCCATTAGGCCTTAAAGACCTTGTTGATGTGGGTTTTATGCACACCACAACCTTAATGAAGTAGCCTCTAATGTTTTAGGATCACAATAGAGGTAAAATCCACTCCAAGGTATGAATTGTAGGTATGAATTCTTTGACAACCTATTGATGGAATAGGGGGTAGGGTATGCAAGTTGCTAACAAGGTTTTTTGGATGGAGGTGTGGCTTTCTAACAGAGTGAGTTCTTATGTGAGTTAGATGGGTGGCTATTTTTAATTTAGAGTGGGTATATCTCAATATCAAACTCAAAAATGAAGGTAAGGTAGGGAAGAAAAAGAAGACTTTGTGATCCTTGGGAATTACCCCACTAGTCTGAACAGACCTATGCTTTCTCAAACTAATTTCCATTACTAGCAACAATATCACACATGCAATCAAACATGGCTAGGAAGTCTATAGGAATAGAGATGTAGGAAGTCCACATGATTTAGAAAAAGGTTGATAATTATAGGGTATCTATTGTACACCCTTGATTAGGAGATTATGGCTCAGGTAAGTGAATTATCTAAGGTATCTATTACTCACACACAAAAAACTACACCAAAAAAATCATAAATATACATTTAGAAATATGATTCAAATAACTTGACTCACTTTATTGATATATTTCCTTATCTTTTAATATATATTTCACATATTAATATAAGCATATCAATCAATAACTCAATAATCTACTCGTAGATATAGCACACTAAAGATATATTGAATCACACAACCATAGAAATAACAATCAATTACATAAAATTGGAAAGAAAATACTTAGGACAATTTGTTGATAATTAAAAATATCTCACTGCTCTATATTCCAAAAAAAAATTGACTCCTTTTGTTATGGGGGTTACAATTATATATATATATATATATATATATATATATATATATATATATATATATATATATATATATATAGACTTAGGTAAATGGGTGTCTCATCCTCCAAGTTCATACAAGTGGTTACAAGTGTTGGTTCGAACATGTATTTCTAAAACCATCTGAAAGCTAAAAATAAATAAATTGACTTTTCAAAGTCATGTAACATGTGCATTCATGCAAAATATAGATTTAATGTGTTAAAATTATCCACTCATAAAACTAAATACATAAACCACTAAAAAATTGTACATGCATGAGATTTAGCCTATCAAGGCTTTCTCATTTGAAGTGTTGCATGCACTATGGTGGGAGTGGAAGTAGATGTGGTTGTTAAAGTTATAGTTGCACCACTAAAATCTTGAATTTTCCTCACCTCATTATATTCATAGAAATTTTGGGATTCTCCATGCTACTTTTGTATAATGTCCAAATCTAGTAGCGAAGGCCAATGAATTTTCCTTATCTATCCAAGGAGCTTGGCATGCTCATCCTTGGTTATTTAAAATTTATTACTGAAGATCTCCACTTTAGTGACATTATTTTGCAACTTTCTCAATTCCAATTAAATTTATTTAATTTATAAACTTTTAAATATCCATTTGAATTCATCATCTACCTTCTAGATAAGCTTATCAAAATTGAGCCTACTAACCAGCTTACTAATGGAGTCTTTCACATGTGACAACTTTAACTCATGCAAAATCTGATAGACCTGAGCCTCCTATGCTTGGTATTTTAGGACTAGAGCCCCAACATTTTTAACCAATATTTTTCATCTTATTACCTAATGACCACTAGGTTCAAGGCATTATATGCCTCCAACATAGTCATTAAGTTGAGATGTCTATAGACTTAGTTGCTTGTCTAAGCTACTAGCATCTTTAATTTGGCACTATCATCTCTTAGGGAGTTATACAATGATTATTTTGGCTCACGTGAGGTGCCATATTATCCTTCATGAACTCCATAGCTTCCAATGTGTTGTAACATGTTGAGGCTACCTCCTTGACCTTAGCCTCAATTCTAGCTAGGATGTGCACCATTTTGGCATTTTCTTTGAGCTATTCCACTTCACTCTCAAATACCTGCACCTCTACTTCTAGCTCTTTTTGAGTTAGTTTTGTACCCTAGTGAATAGAAACCATAGCATATTTATGTGCCAAGGCTAGGTATATTAAATTTTCTTCATATAAGGGTTGTCTCAATTGCTTGTTCTACCTTGTAGTAAGGGAGAACACTTATTGTCTCTCCTCTAAGATGATTTGGGTTCCCATATCATCTTCTAGTTTCCTCTTCTTAACCCTTTGGATTTTACTATTGGGAGGGTCAAATAATGTCGAGATAGATGTGAGTTCTATAATCTTAAAGTTTGGTAGTTGAGAAGCCTTATTCCTCAAGTCTAGTGCCTATGTAGGAATGTTAATTTGAGATGCATAAGTGGTTGTAGTAACAACCTCTACTTTTTTTTCCTATATGGCTTCCTGCTACTTCTTGGAGGCCTTGGTGAGGACATCTAGGATGGAAGACCATATGATTTTATACCAATCCACCCCTCCAAACTAGGGGAGTGGGTCGATGGTGATTATTTTAGGCTTAGCCTTCTTTCCCCTAATAGTGGTTGTCATAGTGGTCTCTTATGTGGAAGTGGTGGTTAGAAGTGGAAGGGTGATTAGCGTGGATCAAACATGGATCTAAGAGGTGGCCAAATTTATTTTCACCTTCCTAAAAACCTTATTTTCCTTAAGGTCTCTAACTATAGAGGTCCTAGTAGGAATAAGAGGGATTAGTGAGGTGAATGAGATGGAAGTAGAGATGGAAGGAGCAATAATGGTGGTGGATGTGGAAGGAATGGATTAAGGGACTTCCATAGAGACACCTTCATATAAAAATGAATAAAAAAGACAAAGGAACACTATCAAAATATTGAGTACCTTGAAGAGAGAGATCTACTGGTTCTTCTTAGAGGCTTATAGCCTTAGCCATTTATAGCTTATCTTCTTGATCAGAGTCATCTTCAATGTCTTTAATCACCATGTCTTCCTTGGCTAGTTTTAAACATGGAGGCAAATGGATGAGCCCTTTAATGCCTCTAATATAGGAATACCTATGGGAGTCATAGGCTTTATTTTATATACTAAAGGAGTCTTTACTTGGGTGAAAAATCATAAAGGTGATGATGGCCTAGGAATTGTTACCCTAATAGGTGTAATAATTGGCCCTTGGGTAGAGCTTACAACAAGCTCCTCTTTATGGCTTTCCTCATCAAAGTTGAGATTGATGGGGTCTCCTACCTATGCTCCCCTAGTTGTGATAGGTTCAAGTAGATTGGGAGCTTCCTTTATTACCTTCAACTTTAGAGGGGGTCCTTGATATGAGGAGGTAGCCTAATCCTTTAGTTTCTCTAAGGATATACCTCTCTAAAAATCTAAATGTTTCCACCCCTTAAAAAGTTCCTTCCTACTATCTAATTCTCTGGTGGAAATAGAAAACTCTCCTTAGATCATCCTCAAATGATCCTCCTTTAGTTCATCAAGTTTTACTTGTTCCAATACCTCCTCATCTGATCAAATGTTAAAAAATACAAAATCATAGTCATAAGGCTGATGACTATATGGAATGTTAAACCCATGGATATGTTTCTAGATCTACCCATGGGGATCCCAATCCCTATGTGGATGTTCAAGGAAAGGGTAGCTCCTATGTTTTCCACCTACATCTCTAATACATTTTCTCATAATATATTTCATTATTCCAATGGTGATTAAGTGGCCAAAGTACAAGTCTTTCTTCTACTTCACTAAATTTTCCTCTACACTCTTCCATAATTATAAGGCAATCTCTTATTTAGCCAACTTATTTAGAACAAACCTTGGCAGACATAAGGGTCAACCTTGTTCCCCCATATCATGATGATAGTAAAATCAAGGTAGAGGAAGAAATATCCCTTTCTATCTAGGTTCTTCACTATATTTTTACCAATTTGAGGCATAGGTGAGCCATGAATGGCTTGCCAAATCTAAGGATAAACATCCTCAGAGATTCTCACCATGTGTCTTATATAGAAATAGATATGCATAAACTGATAATAATCACAAATTTTGTTCTTTACATAGTCTATGGCCGAAGACCACAATATACCAAGGTATTTGCATCATGTTCCCATGATTACATGCAATAGATATGACATCAAGAATAAATCCCTAGTGGGTGCAAGATGCCTATCTTTATGGATAATTTGTTCCCTCAATTGCATGTTTATGATCTCATTAATGGTGTAAGTAGTGTCATGTGTGAGAAACATATATAATAACAATACCCAATCCATGTTGACAAAATGGATGTTAGGCATACCATATAATCTATTGAGGTGCACCATGTTAATGTAGATACCCATCCTAAACTTGTCAATTTGGGTGGCCCATTTTGGCTTGTTTTTTTCAAGTGATATCACCTTCTCCAATGAGGTCTCTATGTTGAATTGCACTATTGTGTGCTTATCTAAGTAGAAGTTGTGGATGTTAAATGACAAATACCTATGAAAATCTACCCTCAAGATGCAATAAACCACTATATTGTTGTTACAATTGTACAAGAACATGTCTTATGATATTTTTCCAGTGAAGAATAAGTCATGTAAAAGGTATATATAGGGCATAACTTCTAGTTTTGTAGTATCAAAGTGCAATATTTGGTTTTTTTAAGCCAATAATTCTTTCAAAAAAAATTGGTCTACCAGTGTTATATCATCCTCAAACTGAAAATATGTCCATTAAATCAATAACATCCCATAACACTGAGTAATTCATATACTTATTTCCTAACATAGTGACATCAAAGACTGTATCAATGAATTCTATTGAATCTTTGATCAAGTATGGAGATGGTAGATTAGTACCTCAGAATGTTTTATATGTAGAAGCCATGGTTGTATGCTTCATGCTTCTCTCTTACTCAATGTGTTGTGTGTTATTTATACCTATATGCCAATTCAAATTACTCAGCTCTAGATTGACTATTTCTCATTGTATACTCTTAAATTAGAAACTACGGCTCTTTCTTATTGCAAGATAGAATACTTTGAATACAAGTTAACTCAAATGTAAATGATAGCTTTTAGTCAAAGTGGATCACCTATATATAATCTCACATTGAATACCAGTTCATGTGACATAAATGTACAACATTCACATAAAATTCAAGTCTTTCATCTCACATAAAATTCAAATTTGTTAGCTCATGTTGGTGGGGACCTTTAAAATATCAATAAGAAGTATTTTTGTTGTTATATTGGATAAGTATGATGAGACTTAGTACTAAAGTGTTTTAGGATGTATACCAAAAAAAATGCTTTTTGGGTCTATATTCATAAACTAATTATTTTAGGGGATTTGTTTTTTTGGATAAAGTGTGTGTAATAGTCTCTCTAAAGGATTCATCTGAGCAAAATTCCTTAATTAATTATTTTAGAGGGCTTTTTCAAAGGTCTAGAGGGCACTTTCAATTTCCCTAAATGGTAATTTTGATTTGAAGCATCTACTTCATAGGGCATTTTATCTATGATAAATGTCTTGAAGGGTCTACTTCACAAATGTTGAAGGGCACTTTTGAAATTTATGAAGGTTCAATTCAAGAAGTCCAAAGGGCATATGCCATTGGGGGAATTACTTCAGGATTTTTACATCAAAAAAAATTTCCAAAATAAAAAGTATGAAGGGCATTTCCATGGAAAAAATGTTCATTAAAAAAGGTCAAAGGGCACATTTTTAGGTCAAAAGGTAATAAATATCCTTAAGGATAAGTCTTACAGAGTAAGGGGTTCAAAAAAATTTCTAAAGGGTATGTGCCCTAAAAGAAGTGGTCAAGAAGGGGGTAAATGGTTAATTTAGGGAAGGCTGAAGGGTTAGTTTGAATGGTTTTAAAGGGTAGGTGGAAATAATTCAAAGGGTCTACTTTGGGGGGAAAATTTTCCCTAAGGGTTTACTTTGCAAAGGCTAAAGGGTAATTTTGAAATTCTTGAAGGGTAATCTTGTATGGTTATGGATCATTTCAAAAATATCAAAGGGTAATTTCAATAAGGTCAAAGGGAAAAAAAGGGGAAAAGGGTCCTTTCAAAAGGCCCTAAAGGAATTTATTTGGGGAAATTTTTTTTGGATAAAATATCAATAACAATTCTCCCAAAGGGTTTTTTTCCTCAAACAAAATGTTCGAAGGAATTGGCAAAGGCATAGGATAAAAGTTCTAAAGGAAAAGTGTGAAGGGAAATTGAAAAAGTGTTGAAGGAATTATCTGAAGAAAAAGGCCACAATAATTCTTCTAAAGGACGCTTTCACAAATCCCAAAGGGTAGATCAACAAGATAAAAAGGGCACTTCAAAATCTTCAAAGGGCAATTCTAAAATGCCAAAGGGTACTTTGGCAATAGTCTAAAGGGTCTACTTTATAGGTCATTTGTCCATAGAAAAAGTCCCAAAGGATCAAATTTGTAAGTCCCAAAGGGTAGGTTCAAAGGGGCCAAAGGGAAATTCAATTAGATCAGGCAAAATGCTCATAGCAAAAAAATCCTATAGACTAATTTCATCAGAGGAATTATTTTAGACAAAATGTTTTCATTAATTTATCTGATAATATAAGTCTAAAAGAATTAGTACATGGAAAAAAACTTGACAAATATAAAACAGGTGAGTTCCAAAATAATAAGTCTAAAAAGATAGTAAGCCCCAAACGAATTAATTCCTAAGAGGATAGAAAAAATAGTTCATGAAAATATAAGCCCAAAAATAATTAGCTTGAAGTAACAAACTTGATAGAATAGGAGATTTAGTTCATGAAAACACAATATCAATGCTACTATGCCAAAATATAAAATTCCAAATCATGATCTTTTCCATAATTTTGCATAAACACATAGGAGAGTGAGGCTCAAAATCAAGACAATAATCCAAAAAAAGTGGGTCCCCATTCTCTATGGAAAGAAGGGGATGTTGGGTACAACAAATAGAGACTTACAGGGGGATTACTCCTGAGTATTCAAGAACCCAGAACTCTAGTTGCAATCTTAAATCAATCATGAAGTGTGCCACAAAAGAATACTTAAATCAAACACATGAATTAAACTCTTAAATTATTTCACACAACATAATTGCCTTCTAATTTCTTGGATTTGTGTATGTCAAAATGTGTAGTTTATTTAAACCCTATTGTGATGAGTTTTCCAAAGGCTTTGATGGGGCTATAGGTTTTATTCTAGTATCTATTAAATCTCAAAAATAAAGGAAGCTCAGGAATTTATCTACTACCAATCAGGCATCCATAGCCCTAATAGAGATATCTTGGGCTCCTTCTTTTCTTGTTCAATTATTTTTCTTTTGATCATGATGCATGGTACATTGACCTTGTTTCATCATGTGATCCTTTTGATTTTATTTATATTTTCTTTTGCTCTTTTGAATCTATTGGTTTTTTTCTTTAAATAAAAGAGATAGAACCCCAGTGAACTAGTATAATTATAAAACAAATCATTACTAGAATGTATTTTCCAGTTACACTCATACCAAAAATTATCACTTCCAATTGGTATTTAATGTGATAAGTGCATTCGATCTAATAAAATAAGAAATGTTCTAGATTTATATGAAGTACTCTAAGAACAACTTCCATATGCATGGTAAAAGTATTTAATTATGACACCATTCAGAATAATCCATGATTACCTAGCTTCATCCTAAAGACTTAAAAATATAGAAATACACCTAATCTATAAATTAGTCCCAAGGTGTCAAAATTTAAATTTTCACCTTTTCCACAAGTCATATGCTTAGTTGGTTTGGATTTTAACTTGGTTATAGTTAGAGAAAACATAATTTTGACCATTAGGGAAAGAAAAGAGTAACTATTCTAAGAAATCAACTAAATATATTCTAGAAAACATGAAATCTAATCTATAAAAGCAAAATACTGAAAGTAGGAAAAATTAATCTAAAAATAAGGAAACTAGTCTAGAAAGCACTGAAAATCTATTATACAAAGCATGTAAATATAATTTAGAAAGCATGTAAATCTAGTCTAGTCTTATGTGTAAACTCATATAAATCCTCTCAATCAATAATATCCATAGATGGAATAGCTCTGAAAGTAATGCTTCATGAATTATCCATTAACTAGATATGTAAGCTCGTTACCTTGAAGGCCTTTCAAATGAAACACATTATTGCCCATGATATTTGAAATTTGATATGGTATGATCTATAGTGGAGTAAACTTGTCATGTTATTTTTTATTTTCATGGGCTTTATCCTATAGTAACACCAAACCTAAAATTTTGAATGCTTTAACTTTTGCTCTTTTATCAAAACACCTTTTAACTACATCATAATGTTTGCTAAATGTTTGCAAGGGTTCAGTCTTTGAATCTTCCATTTCTATTATATCAATAAATATTGATTCCTCTTTGTCATTCAGTTCTATATAATCTTCTATGAATTGATAAGTGGGTAGCTTCAATGTGATGTGAAAAAATAGTCTGCATCCATACACCAACAGGTAAAGCAAAGCTTTTAGGGCTTACTTGTATCTCATCTAGTCTACCCAAAGAGTATACTTTAGTAGATTGTGCCAATCCCTAGGCTTGTCCCCTACTAACTTATTAATTTCCCTAATTAGATTTTAATTTGTCAACTTGGCTAATCCATTCCCGTGGGGGTAGTGGTTAGGCATTGACCTGATTATGATTTGATTGTCATGTGCCCACTCAGTGAACTCTACTGATATAAATGTTATTCCATTATCACATACCAAGGAGATGGGTGTGCCAAATTTAGTCATGATGTGCTCCTCCAAAAATTTAATCACATTTTTCACTCTACTATTCTTTATGGTGACTGTTTCCATCCATCTAGTGTAATAATCTATAGATGTAAGCACAAATTTATGACATGTTGATGATTTTCGGTTAATTAAACCAATAAAATCCAAACCCCATTATCCAAATGGATTTACTTTGATGACTAGATGTAGAGTCATTACCATGTGTACTTCTCTATTAGATTACACTTAACATTCATGGTAATTCTTGACATGCATATGAGCATCCTTGAAAATATTGGCCAATAGTAGTTGAACCTCAAAATTTTATGGGTTGTGGTATTCCTAGTAGGGTGACCACTACCTATATTTTGATGAAAGTTTTCTAGAATTTCCCTAGCCTCCTCTACAGACACACATTTAAGATAAATTCCTTCATAGTTCCTTCTATAGAGGATTCCTTTCTTGATCATGAAATGAGTAGCTTTAAGCCTCAAGGCTCTTCTTCTTTCCTTACTAAGATCTAGGGGAAAAGTTCCTATAAGTAAATACTAGATTATATCAATATATAATTCCCCTTTAGAAAATTTTGTTATACATACATCTTCAATGGTGATTTATGGATCAGGCTTAGTCATGAGCTAAATAATGCCTTGTCCTCAAATGATCTTTGTACGCATGATATCTATGTCAAACTCTTAGTGCTTAGCCATCTATTTGCCTTGATGTTCTCCTAGATCATTCTATGATAGGGTGAGCTTGATAGTAGGGTCAGCTATAATGGTGATGGTTTTGTTCCTAAAGATATAATGTCAAAATTTCTTCACTACCTTAACCAAAGATAAAATCTACTTATTGATCATTGAATAATTGAGCTCTACATCCTTATACTCATGAAGGCAATCAGATTCTCATTTTCCTCCTTATTTTATGTGATAATAGAAGCAATGGTATGTTATAAGGTGAATGAGTATAGATATAAATCCTTTTTGAAGTCTAGACTAGTCAATATTAGAGCCTAAGATATGGCATCTTTTATATCTTGGAAGGACCTTTTATATTCAACTATCGATTCTATTTTACCATCCTACTTGAGCATAGCATTTAGAGGGTTGATGATTTCTATAAGCCATAAGATAAACTTCCAAATGAAGTTGATTTTCCTAAAAAATGGCTTAAGTTCCTTCTTGATATTTGGTTGTTGAGTCTTTGAGATTGCCTTGATTCTTTCTAGATAGATGGTGATCCCATATATTGTGATAACACGTCCTAAGATTTTTCCCTCAGTGATTCCAAATATACTCTTCTTCAAATTTAAAGAAACCTCAAACTTCTTGTAACTTTTGAATATAGACTTATGTGAGTTATGTGATCCTCTCTATTCTTAGAGAACACCATGAGGTCATCCATATAGATAATTATGCATTTTATTATTAATCCCTTAAAGGCATGATCCATGACACATTAGAAGGTATCTCCTACATTAATCAAGCCAAATAGCATCCTTTTATATGTATAAGCACCCCATTTCATAGTAAACACCATCTTCATTATATCCTCAAGCTACACCAGTACTTGGTTGTAGCCTAAAAATCCATCCAAAAAGGGCATCATCTCATAACCATTCACTATTTGTATCACCTCATCTAGAGAAGGCAAAGGATACTTATCTTTTCTAGAATCCCTATTTAGATTTCTAAAGTATACACATAATTTGATCTCACCATTCTTCTTTCTAATCAGGAACAAATTGGCCACCCATGTAGAATGTCAGATTGGGAAGATGATTTTAGCACTTAATAACTTCTCCACTTCCTTCTGAATAAGAGGCTATAGAATAGGGTTCATTGGCCTCTACCTCTATCTAAATGTTTATGGTCTTGCTTCAAAGGAATTGTGTGAGTGATGACCTGTGGGTCATATATCTTAAGGTCTTCATCTATCCAAGTGATAACATCCTTATATTAAACAATCAAATCCTTGACTTGTTACCTTTCTTCTACAATGCATCTAAAGA
The DNA here is from genome assembly GCA_037957365.1 of Torreya grandis. Taxonomy (NCBI): domain Eukaryota; kingdom Viridiplantae; phylum Streptophyta; class Pinopsida; order Cupressales; family Taxaceae; genus Torreya; species Torreya grandis. The sequence continues at coordinate 1,342,766 of JARHVA010002065.1, read as the reverse complement.
AAATATTCACATAATGTGGGTTATGGTCATCCCCTAAATTTTCTTTCTTGAATTTTGATTCATCGACCTTAGGTTTCCTAAGTTGTTGTGTTTAAAGATCTAAGTCAAATGATCTCTCCAAAAATACTAAGTTGATTAGAATTTGATTTTCTTTAAGTTAGAGAATACCCTCTTTATTTATTTCTTCTTGATAGAAATGGTTAATGTCCTTATCATCAATGATTTGGGATTTGAAATCCCTAAATTAGTTAATAAATAGATAATATATTGATCATCACTGAAGACCTAAAATTTCTATACATTATCTAGAATGGAGGGATAGGGAACCAATTCAATGGAAAATATCTTTGCCTCAAACTCCTATAATGGCTTAAGATTGGTAGCATCTATGGTTAGTGAATTAGTAGCCTAATTTTGTTTTCTAGGGAGTGCTACTATGTTGAAAAATTCAAATCGTTCAATTAAATACCATGCTATGTGCTTATACCTCTTTAAATAAGATACTTTGCACTAGCATTTGTTTTTTACCTGTTGAACTACTAGCTCTAAATCCGCAAATACTTTTATTTATTTTACATTATTCTTTAGTAAAAATTGTAGTCTTAATATTAGAGCCTCATACTCAACCCTATTATTCATACACAAAAAATATAATCTATAAGCAACTAAGAACTTATTTAATTGAGGATAAATTAGCTCAATTCTCAAACCTGATTCATGCTTGGGCATGGCTCCATCAAAATGAATTCTCCATAGCTGATTTGAACCTTCAAGTTCTAGGTTCTACATTGAATAGTGAGTAGTAAAATCACAATGAGGGAGAATCATACTTTACCTCTTCATTTTTGACATTGTATTCCATGATGGGATATTTCATTATTGGTTCTCTATCAATTATGATCTGATTTTCAACTCCTTTTCATGGCAACTAGATGTGTGAGAAGTCCATGGAAATATACCCGATAAGCATTTTGGATTAGTCTTTGCTTAGCAATAATCTATAGCCTTCTAGTATGTCCACTACTAGGATATTGATAGTCATTTAGACTCTTGGTTATGATGCTACTTGAAAGTGTACATTATTCAATTCTCCCACTATTGGTATTACCATTTTATCTAGCTGAGAGACTGATCTCTTTGAATGGTGGGAGAGAGACCAAGATTTTTAGATATAAAAGTAGGCATAGTAGTTACAAATGCTCCAAAATTAACTAAACAATTATGAATATTCTTATCAAATGCTCAGATGGTTAGCAGGAATAGTGGTACTTCAAGCTTAATCTTGTAAATGATGTTAGCATTAGCAACCTTTAATTTATTTGTATCCACTCTAGTTTTCTCCATAGGGGAATTTTCGGTAATGCATTTCCATAATAGTTCCTTTTTCTCAGTGATCTAGGCTAACTCATATTTTCCTTACTCTTCTTCATGTCTTCTATGACATTATATCCTCCTTTATTAAATTCTTCTTTGTTTGGTGGTTAATTATTCCATTTTGGATGGGTTGGATTATTTTTGACTTTGGGATTTAGAGGAATCATTGTAGTATTTGTAGGAGTTGAGGTGGTAAGCGGTTGTTTTTTCCTCAAGTTGTATGTACCTCTATAAAACTACTAGAAAGGATGAACCTCATCTATATTATCTTCTAGTTAATTGTCATCTTCTTTTAGGAAGGGGAATTCATGAGTCTCAAAGAACATGGTTGTGATAGAAGATCTAGGGTCTTGATGAGATTCTAATAGATTATTCATCTGATCCTACCTAGTTACTTCCCTCTAAAAGATCTTAAATTCTATATAAAACTCAATGCAATCAAGCTTACCATGTTGGGGTATATTGTGTATTTTGCACCAATTGGGAAGATATATTTCATTGATGTTAATTTCTAGTAGTCTACTAGGTTGCTCCATATTATTTATAGGCCTATTAAATGTCTCATTATATCTGTGTAACCTAATGTTCTAGTTGCCAATTGGTGCATTGGTGTTTCCCATCTTTCATTGCATATTTAAAAAATTATTACTCAAATTTTGAACCATCTTCTAAATATAATCCAATTTGGATTTTATGGAATCCACACCTTGTATAATATTTATAGGGAGTGTAGTTACATGATGGTTCTATTGGTAACTATTGCCTATCACATGATTGTTCAAATAGTCAAAGTTTAGCTGCATTATTTGTGTCAATAGAGGTAGTGTGTATAATTGATTCTAATTGTATACCAAAAAATTTTACTTCACATGTGCTATCAAATTGAGTTTTGAGAATCCATTATTGATGTTAGGTGCCCCAGGTATTTATGGATTAAGTTGTCTATCAATGATAATGACCTCTTTAAATGCTACTGCCAGAGTATTGGCACCAAGTGCTCTTCTCAAGAACACATCGGTAATGGGATCTAAGGTGGTTTTTTACATCTCTAGTACTAATGCCACTTCTAGTTTATACCTCAAGGTCAACTATTTATACGTATCCTACCATCTTTTATTGAAAGTATAGATGGGATCATTATGTTCCTTCTTCATGCTAGTAAAGTGCTGATATACCAATCTAGGATTGGTGACCTATCTAAATATTGTAAGAAAAGCCATTTGACAATCCTCCCAACTATTGATGGATTTTTCCATTAGATTCAAATACTAATCATAAGTATCAACCATTAAAGTAAAAGGTAATAAATGACATGCAACATCTTTATCAATTACATTCATTAAACTTAAAGTAGCTTTAACATATTTTAAATGATCTTCTACGGTCCTTGTA